>CM055901.1:35075615-35282615 GCA_029582155.1 Panopea generosa | reverse complement strand
TTTAAATGTGGTCCTGTACTAATTTCAATCTCATTCTTAAAAAAAAATCTATAAGAAGGTCACTCGTCCGGAACCTCGATAATTTCTGACATGCACAAGCGAAATATTTTATAACTTTCGACCTTGACCTGTATTGCATCAGTTTTCAGCAGACGTGTATGAAATCGATATTCGTAAACAAACCTAGCATTTGTCGAGGTTTTATGTAAACAGAAAAATGGACCTAGTGAGAAATAAATTTTTTCAGGTCTGTACCATAAAATGACTTTCTCACTTCTATCGGAAGCATTATTTTTGATATTTTTCTTTGCATTCAATGACCACGTGGATACTGTTTGTAAATATTGCCAATAGTGTAGGAAGTTGAAATACGCGTGCGCGATATTCGTAATTATGGGAAGTGATCGATTTCAGGTGACGCTCGAAAACAGGTTACGGCACCATATTTATAGAATCATGGAAAATAGCAAATTAAGAATTTTTTTAATAGTCATTTAAGAATTTAAAAAATGTCACCTATCTACTTATTGATAGTGGAACACCATCTTGGGACGATAATATGCAAGCACAAAGAATTTGTTGCAGGGTCCTGGACCTGCCAGTAAAATCCACTATTTAAGTCTCTGGGTCCTGGTAGCAAGCATTCTAACCGCTAGACCACCGTAACTTCTTGCACCAGTACATATATAAAAGAGAAATTGGAAAAAACACTGATGTGAAAACCACACAATTTGCAGATTCCACCTTTAATTAAACAACAAAACTTGTCATGGGTCAGTCCAAACATATCTTATATGAGAAAGTAAGGACAATGGCTTTATAATATGAAATAGGTAAAACCGTTAGGTGAGTGCCAAGGTTTTTTTTTAACAAGATTCAAACTTCCTCTCAATAATATTCTAATATCTAATGTTAAAAGGGATTGTTTTAATACACAGCATTAATTTTGTTTTCTTTCACAACCCCAGTGAATTTATTACCATAATTTGGGTCCCCATGAAAACACTTCCAGAACCAAGGTTAGTTATTTGAAGTCTTTTCAGCATACATATTATACAACTCTTTTTCAGGCACAGTTAAAACCTTTTAAAAACTATATTTGCAGTTTATTTATATGTGATCAGTTGAATGACCATTTCAGCTTAATATTCTTTAACTTTTCATTTATTACATATATTCTATGGATGTACTGAGCTGTATTTATAATTACAGACCCAGAATTAAAGAATATTATCGACAAACTGGCTAACTTTGTTGCAAGAAATGGACCAGAGTTTGAGAATATGACCAAACAGAAACAACGAGACAATCAAAGATTTGCCTTCTTGTTTGGAGGCGAGCATCACAACTATTACCAGTATAAAGTTCAGACAGAACAAGCAAGTGAGTAAAACAATATATTTAATTTTCATTATATTTTATTGATTTCTCTGTTCTCTAAAATGCATTTTGGTTAATGTGGTACAAATTCTCTGTTATGCTAGTATGATGAAATGCCTGGTTACCGGCCCAATTTCAGTTATCATACAACATCACACAGAAATAGTGCAACATCAATTTGCAATCAAACATTGTGTTGAGTTAATAAATGATAAAGACCCATTGAGTTGCAATATTGGAAATATGAATACGAATATTTTATTCAACATACATATTCGTATATTGGAAATAGGGTGTAACAAAATTAATATATACACCTGCAGATACATATAGAAGTATATATTATCATTACAAGCAGAATGATTTTCCAATTATTGAGTAATGGCTTCTCATTAACATAGCTTCACATCATGCATACAGAGGTGCTAATTCAGTAAAGATACAATTTTGCTTTTGATCTACTTGTGCCAATTTACATCAATGGAAATTGCACCCTTGTGTTTTTATTGGACATATCACAGCTTGTGGTATTTTATCACAGTTACTGGAGATGCTAATATCTGAGGAAGGAATGATTTATAAGGAATACACAAGGAATCTATTGTATGTCAGGAAGTGTGGATGTGAAATATGGGAAAGTCAAAGATATAAATACAAAAAATTACTTTAAGTAATGCTTGGATTATACCAATACCATTTTGAAGAAACATTATAATTAGCAATTTGTGCAGGTACAGTTGATGGACAGTTGGGCAAGGCCTTCAATCAAAAATAGACTGTTTGCCTTAAAGAAAATGGTAATGTGTTGTACTCAAATGAAAATAATCATAAAGAATGTCACTTTCTTGAACAACAACACAAAAATAATCTGCCTACCTATTCTAAACTTATGAGGTGTTAGTTGGACAGGAGTGTTTTGGAATGATTTTGTTAATGGCCTTGCCAGATATTTTAAAGGATATACGGATCCCTGTGGTTATGTCATACTGGACACTTGACAAGAAAGAGGGTCAGTGGCCAGTCTGACTGGCAAGGGCTGTTGGTGATTATGGCATGTTATCAATGGGTGATTGATGACAGGTGTCACTGGATTAACCAATTGCAACTAATGAAGTGGAGCAAATTATGGCACTCAGCAGGTGCCCCCCCCCCCCCCCCCCCACCACACACACACACACCTGTATCAAGTATGTTATCCATAATTAAATCAGTGATCAATAGATCTAAATAACCAACTTTTTATGATTATTGATATATTGTAACAAAGTGATAACTGATGTATCAAAGTCTGTAGGACAAAGAGTAGGCCCTGGAAGAGAAGATAGCTGAACCAGTAGGGTACCAGCATAGAGCTCCTTTCATCTTTTGACACTGATTAACTATAACAAGAAGTTTGGGCAGTTTGATTTTGAGTGAGGAGGTAGAAGCATGGCAAATAAATCCTTTTTTTAGGAATGACCTCTTTCATTGTTTTTTCATTCCCCATTGGATGACTTTAGTAATGGTCGCTAGATTTACCCTTTCATGGCATGCATTATGACCCATCAGTCCAGTATTGATTTGTCATTTGTCTCAACTAATAAACTAGTTTTTAAACTTTTATAACTTCAGTTTGGCACCATTTGTCTGTAAATATGATGTTTATATTAATCACCATATCATATGGCGATTAAAAAATTATGATCCGTGGCACGATAGATTACTAGCACTTGACGTCAGTATTGAGGGATTAGAGTATTTAGAATGTTTTGTGTTTATCAAATGAAACTTTCTGTCTGATTTTATCTATACTTTGAAAAACATTAAAATTTGATCTGTTTTTCTAGTTGTTAATATGCCTAAAATTCCACAAAATTTACTCGAACATGGGTTACTGAAAAAAAAGGAATTGTCTCTTGATTTTTGTTTACGACTTCTAGCACATTTAATTAATAATTTCATCCATTTCCAGTAACAGTAGAGTTATACTCATTGCCATACAAATGCCCTTATAGGCTGACTCTTGTGATCGTAAACTTTGTTTTCATATTTTGATATATCAGAATCTGGTATATATCATTAGACATGGCGGAATTTTCTTTATTTTTTTCAGTATTTATACCTAGTTCAAAGGTAAGACCTTTTGGCTCTGAAAAACAGCAACACCCAGTACTGTAACTTCAGCCTCTTTCCCCAAACTTACGTTTTTCCTACTAATAATAAAAATAATTCCTATCAATTTTTTCACGTCCATGGGGTTTATAAAACAGTTTAAAACAATGAAGAATAACTGTTTTAAACTTACATACGTTAAATTTGCATTGCTTGGATTTTCCTCCCCATTTTCATTATGCGAAGCTATTGATTCGGCCTCATTCAAAGCTCCCCCCAACCCCCAAACACCACACAGTATTGACTAAATTCAGGCTACAGATCTAAAAGTGGTAAAAAAAATTCGCAATCAAGCTAAACTGGATTAGTAGGTTATAGATTAAACTTAGGAAATATATCAGTTTAAAGATTAAACTGTAATATAAGAAAACATTATGAAAATGAAATCAAATGGTGTTAGTACCTTCAAAGTCTGTAGGTGTCAGAGTACCATTTACATTGATAGTTTCCTGCTAGAATACAGACAAGTGAATCCGATAGAAGCACTGCAGGAAAAAGATTTGTTTTGCATTCTTGAAGTAAAGTAGACCTGACCTTCTCTATTTTCTAATTATTCTAATCTTCTCAGTTTGATAACATTTTTGAATAAATAGATTGGTATAAATCAAAGTGTATACAGGTGTCACCAGGTGTCATCAGCTACAAAAATAAATTTACCAGCAGTTGTGTAATTTTGGCATGCAGAGCTCATACTAGTTATGTTAGTCTAGATCTTTCTTTGTGTAAGGCCAAAGGACAAAATGTTTGCTATACGCAAAAGTGCCGTTCTCAAAGTATTTTCTAACTTTTTTTACATTTTTTAGAATATTTTTATTTCATAAATAATTTCATATTCTTTAAAAATATCACACAATACTCATCTCTACCTACCAACAAAACCTACCCACTTTTGAAATCTTTTGTGACGAAACGGTAAACAGAGATTTTGTATAGATGACCTTCTGATGTAAAGCAATATTTTTATTTTTTTTTGATAACTTTGTTGAATATATATATACTATATATTATTACTGCTACCTGTAATACTGTATTAATAATAATAATGACTTTATTTAATGAGGAATTAAGTTATTTGCATTGATAAGCTACAGATTATGACATCAGCTTATTCTGAAGTTTTGAAAAGATCATAGAATTACTAATAATGAAATAGGGATAGTGTTACACAAAATGTTGTAATTAAGTATAGTTTCTATTTATAGTGGAATGTTTTAAAGGTGCCGTTTCAAGATACCGCTGAAGTCGTGGGTTCAAGCCCAGCTTGGTCCAAAACCTACGGTGAGAAAGCTACTACAGAGGGATGCTGATTCAGCTCAAACCAATTTATAATTTTTTCCTACTCCAAAAATTAAACTGGATGCCACTTATAACCTGTAACATGTTGGCGTTACAATCCATTATTATTTAGAGGTTTTTATATTTATATCTGTCGGGCCCAATTAGCTGTCGGTAGAGCGTCTGACTATCAGTCCAGGGGTTGTGAGTTCGAATCCCCGCCCAGCAACAGTCTTCGTGATGACTGATATACGACATTGTGTCTCATTATCATTTTCAGTTGGGAAAGTTATCAGTTACTTGCAGAGATGGGGTGTGTTAGAGTACTGTTAACCTTTCAGGATCCAAGGAAACAGTGGTTAGGTTAACTGATTGTTTGTTAGCCCTCAATGGCATAAGATGACGCTAAATATTCAATCAATAAATCATTATATTTAAGCAAGTGACCTTGTTCACATCAGTGGTACCACACACTACTGCACACAGGGTCTACATTGTTTGACTCTGAGTTAAGTATTATTCTAAATGATATAGATAGAACTTGGAATGGTAAAACACAGACAGTTAACTAAAGGTGAAACGATTCATCGATGCACTGATGGATCACGATTCACCTTTCTGCCGATGTGTGTATCGGGTATTAAATGAATCTTTCAATAGATCGCGATTGCCACTTAATTTGTATCGTGATACATATGTCTGGAAATGAATTATCGCGATATGCATTGGAGATGAGAAAAATGCCTATGCACAGCCCTACAGTTAACAGGATACCTACTTTCTAGTGCTGACAGGGTGTCTACCATCATGTGCTGACAGGGTACCTACAATCACTTGCTGACAGAGTACCTACCATCATGTGCTGACAGTACATACCATCAGGTGGCGACATGGTACCTACCATTACATGCTGACAGAGTACCTACCATCATGTGCTGACTGGGTACCTACAATCACTTGCTCACAGAGTACCTACCATTATGTGATGACAGGGTACCTACAATCACTTGCTGACATGGTACCTACCATCACATGCTGACAGAGTACCTACCATCACATGCTAACAGGGTACCTACAATCACTTGCTGACAGAGTACCTACCATCATGTGCTGACAGGGTATCTACCATCATGTTTTGACAGGGTACCTACAATCACTTGCTGACAGGGTACCTTCAATCATTTGCTGACAGAGTACCTATCATCACATGCTGACAGATTACCTACCATCACATGCTGACAGAGTACCTACCATCACGTCCTGACAAAATACATCCAGTGCTGTCTTGCATCTTATTAGACTGAAATAGTAATACCAGAAATGCGTGCTCGTAATATTAAATGCTTTCATGAAGTATGATCAAAGAAAATTTAATAAAGGACAGACATACAGATGAGGTTATGTTTCCAGCAAGTTATATAATTTATAATATAGGTTAGAAGCTGTATGGACTTTAGCTAGAAAATTCCGTGTAATTTCTAACAAGCTTAGATGTTGTTCTTCTTTCTCGTTCCTGGTGTGATTTCATTGGCTGAGAACATAGATCATCATCTAAATCTGAAATAAACGTGACATGTGATTGTACCACAGGTGTGTGTGTCATTGACTTTCAAGTTTATTGAAAGTTTACTGTATTATTGGACACTGAAATGCGAACTTATATTATTGTTATAGGCTACAACTATAGTATAATATATGGCGTGAGTGTACTAAAAGTCGTGAAATCTAAAGTGTGAATGTTTTTAGTCTGCAGAGACAAAACAGTTACCATTCTGTATTGACCGTTTTGTTAAGAAGTAGATCTATTGAATGTATTTTTGTATTGTCATGCAATTTGTTGAGATTTGCATTGACACTGTGTATTGAACAATTTGATGAGTTTAGCTCAGTTTGTAACGCGTTCAATTTTAGGAACATGAGTTGAAATCCCTGCCCTGTCACACAATCTCTGTGAGTTATCAGTTACTTGCAGAGAATGGTTTGCTCAAGTACTGGTTAACCTTACAGGATTCCAGGAAAGGGCGGTTAGTGGGTCACCAATCATCCACTAGCCAGGGTTGGCTTAAAATGATGCTTAATGAAAAAAAACCCTGAAAATATGTCGGGTCAGAGATCAGCAAACAAAGATATATTTTTTTATGACTTCTTTTATCAAACATTGATGGTTCAAAGGCTGTATATTTATATTGCAAGTCTAAAATGCTCCGACTCGCAATCTTTAAAAAAAAAATTTTCAGACATTTTTCAGTGTTCTGAGTAGCTTTTATTTGATTAAGTGAGCAAAAAATATAATTTCCAGTGTTTTCTGTTAACTAAAGTGTAACCTTTTTAATTTAAAGTAGTGCTATCTTTATTTTAATGTGAATGCAAGTTTGAAATTAATACAAATTTTGACAAAAAGTTTTGTTTTTTTTTTAGTTTTGAATTAAATTAAATTAATCCATAGACACATTGCCATTTAATGAATGAATCAATTGGAGAGGGGTGGGGTGGGGTGTGTGTGTGTGTGTGTGTGTGTGTGTGTGGGGGGGGGGTTATAGGGTACCAACAGAGTGTAGGTTATTCAACGCCAACAGGATGGCAGATTCCAGGTTCTTTCTACATGTACAACAAATTAACATACATATTAATAAAATCACATCAACAAATGAATAATTTATGTAGAAAGAACCTAGAACCTTGATACCTGCAAAGTTTCAGCAAATCTTACAATCACCCATAAGACCCCCCTGAATCACACAGGGGTTGGTAATTTAACCACAATAATGAACATGACAAAATTGATAAAATGAACATGACACCGATACGGAGGATTCTTACCACTCTGCAGAGATCGACAGTGATTCTATTCTCACCCGGAACCACATAGATTTCATTTGCATTTAAATTGCTGTCCACTGGTCTTTTTCCCATATTAATTGATAATCATGACTGTCCATTTGAAGCCTTGTACCTGTTGTATTATTGTAAACAAATTAAATTCTAAACTAGTCTAACTCAATACATATATATAAAAAGATGGGATAAATAGATAGAAGGTAGATAGACCAGACCTCGCATATTATATATATACATAATTAATTGTTAAATCCAATGTTCGCTGCAAGAGTACACAGAATTTTTAATAAGAAATACTAGAAGATTCTAGAGGCTTCAAATGGACAGTCATGATTATCAATTTGGATGAAAATTTAGCAGTTAATCTATAATTATAGATTAACTGCTAAATTTTCATCCAAATTTTTTTTTATAAAGGGGGAAGAGAGTGTGTGTGTGGGGGGGGGGGGGGGGGGAGGAGGGTGTGTGTGTGTGTGTGTGTGTGTGTGTGTGTGTAGGGGGGGGGGGAGGAGGGTGTGTGTGTGGGGGGGGGTCTTCAAATTTTAAAAAAAAATAAACGGGTTAGGGTGGCATGAAAATTAGGAGGCAGGTGGGGATGATAATCAAGCAATTGATTTATTATGGCCTCACATAAACACATGTATGAAAATATTCTAGATCATACCAGTATAATCTTAATATAGCACAATGCATACAATTCCAATGTTTATTTATAGATTTTGTATCTGAGGTCATGTATGGGGTGATTCTTTTGTTATGATATGAGCTAATATTCAGTAAACAGCTAAACTTATTTTATAAACTATTAATAGAGTATGCTAATGTATTGTCAACTGATCTTTTACTGTTGTGATGTGTAAACTTAATCTGGACTATTCTAGAAAGATATCATCGTACGATCAAAGCTTGATTAATTCCTGCATTGATTGCGAATGTT
Organism: Panopea generosa; assembly: GCA_029582155.1. NCBI lineage: Eukaryota > Metazoa > Mollusca > Bivalvia > Adapedonta > Hiatellidae > Panopea > Panopea generosa. Next base: position 35,274,034 of record CM055901.1, on the reverse strand, counting down.
ATAAATAGAAATTACTGCAAGAAGGATGCACTTCAAGAGATTATCTATTCAAGATAAATTTATTCTCTCCCTGTTCACACCATAAGGATTGGGCCACGAGACTGCAAGCACCATATCACATGTTGGACATCTTATATTAACATGGCAAGAGTCGCAAAATGATCATGGTGTCATTTGGCTCTTAGACCTTGACATTGAAATTTTTGCTTTGAAAACAAATATTTATAACCAAAGGTCATAATTATGTGTCATGCAGTACTGTGATGAAACTTTATTGTAGTATGAGGTGTTTATAGCCATACTTCCAAAAATCTTAAGGAAAATATCTGTTGTTGTTTGCTTTCAAAAATATTTTATAGAAATCTATTGTTGTTTTAAAACATCAACCTCCATGATGAGTAGAATATTATCATACATTTAAGTCCTCCGTTGCGGAGTGGTCTAAGGTACTGTCTCATGATTACTTACCTCTCACGCTAAGGTCATAGGTTTGAGTCCCACTCGCTCCAAAAACGTTATGTGAGAAAGTTTGCCAGTTACTTGCTGACCCAGGTGGTTCTACTCAGTTCTTTCTCTACAAACTGAATTTGCCATTATATAAGCTGAAATTTGTTAAAAATGGCATTGAACTACAAATGACGTTAAATGGTGGCGTCGTACATTTTGCCCTAGAGCTCCTTCATTGGAGACGATTATGCAAGTGATTTGCAGTCTGATGAGGGTCATCATTGTTTAACTCGCAGTTAGTAGTTGTTGTATGGTGTTTAGCGTCACTTTCAACAATTTTTCAGTCATATTGCGGCGGTGTCTACTTGAGACAGTATTCTAAGCGCTGTCACACTGGAGTATCATGTCGCAGACACATGTTATGATACCCCAACCAGTCACATTATACTGACACTGGGCCGACCAGACCTAGAACACTCCTCTCAATGCTGAGCGTCAAGCGAGGAAGCTTCTAGTACCATTTTTAAAGTCTTTGGTATGACCTGGCCGGTGATTGAACCCACGACCTTCCGCATGCGAGGCGGACGCTCTACCACTAGACCACGCAGCGGTCTCAACTCACAGTTAGTAAATATAAAGTGCAAAAAAGGGGATGGAAGATTGTGATGTACAAATCTAGCAAATTAGGGATGGTATCAGATCAGGGTCTCCTTTGCTACTCCCTAATAAATGCCCCCACCCGACCCCCACCACCCCAACACAGTTTATCAAACTTGTAGGTTATTGTAATGTATACTTGCGAAAACAATTATTAAACAAGATTGTTTGTAACACACTTTCAAAACAAAAAAAAATGTTTTTTGCATCGTCAGTTCTATCTTAACGCCCCCGTTTTGAAAAATGCGTCGCTGTGGGGGTGTTCACAGTATTGTACAAATACAGTATAATTTGCAGCTGGCCACACATTTTATTTGTCTTTAACATTTAAATACATTTGCATCTAACTAATTTTGTTTCTATTTAACTCTAGTAGATGTTTAAAAGGTTCTATTTTTAAAGTTATTTTTCATTAGTTTTGGTTTTGTTAATTTTGAGAGACCATAGTATGCGTTTGGGACTGATCCCGTCACCTCTAGCGTGAGCGACCAACACTCTATCCACTGCACTACTGCCCTGTTTTGAATAAAAATTCTTGGTGATTCATTCAAAAGTGTAATATGTCGATCTGATACATCAACGTGAGTAATCACAGATTTTAACATTGCGTGTGTCCTTTGAAAGCAATATGACATCAGGACCTGGTGTTGTTTGTAAGTTTCTTGCTCTCTGGTGGTTTGTAGGTGATATTGTTGCACTTTTAGTTATGACAGAAAACCACAAGATCTCCATGCACATTCGTATTCAGTATTGGTTTTTGTAATAAAATTGATCCAACATTTTTAACGCAACTATTCAGAGTTTGCATGAACATGAAATTTAATTTCTTAATTAAAGGTTCCTCCGTGGTGGAGTGGTCTAAAGTGCCCTCTCACTTACCACTCATCACATCGCAGATATATGGTTTGGTTGTTTGCATGTTTAGCATCAATTTTTTGCCATCAAGGACTAACAGAAAATCACTTAACTTATCTATTATTTCCTGGGCTCTTTCAACATTAACCTGTCCTTGAGAATAGTCATGTCTCCTTGAGTAACTGATAAATTTCCCACTGGAATCAGCAGTGAAAGAAGACTGACGGTGAGACGCAGTGCCATATCAATAAATCATCACAGAGACTGTCGGGGCTTGGCTTCAAACTCACGACCCCTTGCATAAGTACACAAATGGAGTGACTGCTGGCCTCATCGTTTAAGGCTGAGGTCATCTCAGAGCAATAGCTGAAGATATTTTACTTTTTATGTGAGCAAATAAGCAATAAAGTTAAAAAATCAATGCAATCTGGTGGCATAGGAAATGACCAGACGTGTAAAATATGACAACATATTTGATAATTAGTTTCACTGCTTAAAAAATAGTAATTATACGATGTCATGGCAGTTTCAATTTTCCATCATGAAATAGTTGTTTTTAATGATTTTGATGAAATAATATGTATTAATTAAAGCCTCATTAAACTTTCGAAATGCACACTTTTTGATAATAACAATAATGATTGTAATTAAATTTGTTCATAGTATTGCTAAAATCATTCCTGTAGACCCCATAGTGACTGTTTTTAAAAAGCGAGAAAATAAATAACTTCATTTTTTGTGTATTTCTTAGACGAGCAGACCAAGCTTTTAACTTTTGTTTACATTAATGGCTCGGTTGCTTTCCGACTGTTCCTCTGCCAGTGTTCGGAAGTACACAAATAAATACTGCAGTGGTAGTGTGTTTATTAAGACCATAAGATAAAGGTTTCATTAACAAGATAAGAAAGGTTATGGCTTCACTAATAATATGTACCGAGAATCGTTGTTAAGTTTTATTTTTTTAAAAAATGTATTGATGTCTGCAATAAAACTGTATCAAACTAAGTCTGCATTATATTATTTATACGCACTGAAAAACAATGAGTACTGAATAATAGTTGGGTCTAGTAACTCTTGCTCTGGATTCTTCCTTGCATATACGTGTGATACTATCGCACACGCTATTACGTCACAAATATTGCAGTCAATATTGAGAGGCTACCAAGGATGGTTTGTTTAGTACAGTTATTAAAAAAGTAATTTTATTTTCTCCACTAGACCACGCAGCGGTCTCAACTCACAGTTAGTAAATATAAAGTGCAAAATAGGGGATGGAAGATTGTGATGTACAAATCTAGCAAATTAGGGATGGTATCAGATCAGGGTCTCCTTTGCTACTCCGTAATAAATGCCCCCACCCGACGACCCCCACCACCCCAACGCAGTTTATCAAACTTGTAGGTTATTGTAATGTATACTTGTGAAAACAATTATTAAACAATTACGTCACAAATATTGCAGTCAATATTGAGAGGCTACCAAGGATGGTTTGTTTAGTACAGTTATTAAAAAAGTAATTTTATTTTTAATTTTATATTGCAATTCATCACTTATGTGCAATAAATCAACTTGAAGAATGAAGGGGATGTTCTTGAAAACTATCTAACCGCAAGCGGTTACTTAATTTTTAAACACATCCCCTATAGTTCCCCATACTATGTTTCTCTCTGAAGTAAATTGATCATATATTACTGACCAACGAGTTTCCAAACAAGCTTCGTAACTCCCCATTTTCTGCCGAAGTTGATTATCAGAAAGAGACGAACATTAATTTGTAAACAAAACCCGTTCTTAATTATATACTAATAATGTGCTTTATTAGTCTCTCAGTGATCAAATAAACATGATTATTCTATCATCTGGAAGAGTAAAACTGACTTAAATGACCGTTTCGGAAGTTTAATGAGCCTTTAATATTTCGCTTGCTGACAATGGAATTAGCACATTCTCTCACTGCATCAGCAATGCCACCACACATACGCAGTGTTCACTCGATGACATGAAAACTGTATTGAACTGAAACCAACAGTAATACTATTAAGTATTAAACTACCGGTGTTTAACAGATCTCTTAATATATATAAATGCCCACTAAGTAAGTATTGTTTAGGCTTTTATCCACAGTTAGCATGAGTACCTAGAAACTAGAAGTTTCATTATCTATTTAAAGTTAAATTCAGATCATAGTCATTCTTAAAAATTGTTGGATGTTGACCAACCCAGTTTTTTTTATTCGGTTAAGTTTATGGACATTTTATTTGCTGTTAGAATATGAGTCTGGGCATTATTAAAAAGATTACAAATTGAAATATGCAATAAAATTTTTTTTTTGAGGAATTGTAATTTGAGCTTGCCGGTTAATAAATAATATGGTTAAGGATGATGGCCTTCTAATTATCAGCTTTTGTTATGGGTTTCTGTGTGAATGAGGTAAATTTATTTATAACTATTATTATTTGGGCTTTCCAAGTTATTTTTAGATATGATTTGGGTAATTCCCTTAATTTTCTAAGAAACTTGATTGAAATGATATTATTAGCTTCACTTATATTATTTTTCAAATTATGAAATATGAAGTTGATCTATTTATAAATTTTTATGGTGTGGCGTGAGCGTTTATTGATCATAAGTGTATCAACTGTTTTCCAAATTCTAAATTTAGAGAAACGGAAAATTAATTTCTTAATATAAAAACGACCGCGGCATGGTTTAGTGGTAGAACGTCCGCCTCGCATGCAGATGGTTGTGGGTTCAATCCCCGGCCGGGTCAAACCAAAGACTTTAAAAAATGGTACTAGAAGCTTCCTGTCTTGACGCTCAGCATTTAAAGGAAAGTTCTAGGTCTGGTCGGCCCAGTGTCAGTATAATATGACTGGACGGGGTATCATACCATGTGTCTGCAGCATGATACTCTAGTGTGACAGCGCTCAGAATACTGTCTCAAGTAGACACTGTCGCGATATGACTGAAAAATTGTTGAAAGCGACGCTAAACACCATACAACAACAACAAATATAAAAACACATGCACCAACATATATTTAAATATTGTCTGAGGTTATGTTTGTATAGGTTAATAGTTATATTATTTTTTGATGATGAATATGAAGTTTTTATCTATTAATAGTTTTTATGATGTGGTGTGAGTTTATTTATAGTGTATCAACAGTATTTTCCAAATTCTAAATTTAGAAAATGGAAAATTTATTACTAAATATAAAAACACCTACACCATCAACTATTCTATATGCATTTTCAAATATCTGAGCTTTTGATTGTATACTTAATACTTATATGGGATTTTTTACATCTGTAGAAAATTCATGTAACTTCTAACCAGTTTAGATGTTGATCTGCTTGCTTGTTCCTGGAACGATTTCATTGGCTGAGGAAGTAGGTTAACATCTACTGATGGTTATGACATTTCTTTGTAAAATAAAATGTTTTATTTTGAATAATCTGAGCGATTTTATTGGATGAAAAAGTAGGATAAAATTTAAACTGTGGTTAACAGGCTCAGTTGCTGGCTCATTGTATCTCACACAGCTGAGGTTATAGGTTCAAACGCAGCTCAGTCAAACAACTCAGTGTTAGAGAGTTTGCCAGTTACTTCAGGAAAACGACGGTTCTATCCAGATTTATGTTCAGCAGTTGCCATGATATATAAACCTGTTATGTGTTGAAAATTGTTTTAGTTTCCATTCAAAATTGTGTGCATGGCACATCTGAGGAACATTTGAAAGTTTATCGAAAAATTTGTGAGACGTCATTATTTACACATGAATAAAATTTCTTGTGAAACAATATGTACTTCTAACATGCAATATGTTCACCAATTTTGGAAATTAATCTGTCATAAAACAAAGATTGCGTGACATAAACCTTTATTTATGAAAGTACAATTTACTTTTGTGCCAGCAAAAACCATATTATTTCTATAGCCCTGCCATGACCCCTTTCCATCTGTTTCTTTTTTGTTCCTCTATTTGTTCCTCCATTTTCAATCCGTAGCTTCTGAATGGGTCTGTATACCGTATAATGTTTACGGATTTTGGGTAAAAACACATAATTTGATTTAATATGACTTTTACATATACACTGCGGTCCCGTTATAATGCGGTCCGCTATAACGCAAATGTGGTCCGCTATAACGCGCATTCCATTATAATGCGGTTTTTGCTTGGCTCCCATTTTTTTGGCGGGGTGGAAAGTCGTGATTTAAAACTTGAAAATCTGCGCGAATGACCAAATGACAACCAAACAATACATCGTCGCCATGTTTTGATTTGATAATGGCTCATCTTCTACTCACCAATTAGCCCTGATTATAACAAACTATTATAACCATTACCTCATGGTGGTTTAAAGGATAGTTTAAGTGATTGATTCATGCCAGCATTGACTATTAACAGTTTGTAATAATCCCGAGTGCTTCAATAAATGCTGACACGCGCCAAACATGGAAGCCATATGCAAACTTTGTTTTTATCGAGTGATCACGTGATCAAGCAACGAAGCGGTTGACAGGTATTAATATATCGCGGGTATCTTATCGGATTGTAAACACAAACTTATTTTTATTATTTTATTGTTGTTAATACTTCAGATATATTTTTAATATTTTAATACTAACAGCATTGAGTTTAAATTGAAGCGCGATTTTTTTTATATAAACACCATTTTTTCTCCTTCCGGGTTAAACGGAAATGGCTGCCAATTTTAGTATAATCAAAACACAAAAACGTTTTTCTTTCTTTTCTTTTTTTGTATTAATTATATACATATCTAAGTGTGTCTGTTGTAATCAAATACGCGTTGTATCATATTACAATGCAAACAATACTATTCACTTAGAGTCGAACAGCACGATAGGTGTGAATAACCGACATCAATTTTTTTCGAGGTAATTATCGCTATAACGCGGTCCGCTTATAACGCGGTTTCGTTTTGTGGACCCCAAGAACCGCGTTATAACGGGACCCGAGTGTACTAATTCAGGGTCCTCCATGGCCGAGTGGTCTAAGGCGGCATCTCAAGATCACTTACCTCTCACCACTAAGGTCGTAGGTTCGAGTCCTGCTCGCTTCAAAAACTTTATGTAAGAAAGTTTCCAGTTACTTGCGGAAGGACGGTGGTTTTACTCAGCCTGACTCAGTCTGAGGCCTTTCTCCATCAGTATAACTGGATATTGCCATATATAACCTGAAATGTGTTAAAAATGGCATTAAACCCCATTCCAAAAAAAAAAATATGTACTGATTCATGCAGATAAGCTCATTAGATATTGACAATATTAAAAATAAAAACATACAGTTAAAACAGAATAAAAAAAGTTTTTGTTTCACTGTCCAGTTTGTCATTCGACTAAAACCTGCAATAAAAACTGTTTTATACACTTAAAAACCTGGCAGCGATAGTAACATTTATCTCCGATAAGATGGGATCCCGCTTATCTAGTAATATGACCACCAACTCTGTCCCAATCCTGGTCTTTGTTTTATTTTCACACCCTTAATTTCGACCATTTCTGTGATTAAAGATGCCTCCAGGAAAAATGCACGACATAATCAACAAACCAATTTGTGTTTGTCGTAACGGTGTGAAAAACACAGTTATGGTATTGAATCAATATTTGGTATGTTGTATGTTTTGAAATACAGTCCAAGTTTGATATTTGCCAACGTAGGTCTAGTCAAATTTTACAGACCTGTTTTCAACTTAATTTTTGTTAAAATAATTGGTTTCAAATCAAAAGGGTGGTTATACGTGTTAACACGCAATTCCAATTTTATATATATATAGCATAATGATCAATTTCAGAATTTATTGATATGTTTGATTTTGTAAGAGACTATCTCCTGATATAAAAAAGGCAAGTGAAAACATAAACGATCAGACGAAATTATCTAGTATTATAGTAAAATGCAATATCATTTCCTTTTAACTTTTATTAAGTCATTTGATAATTTTATCTGACAGATTTTATAAAGGAAGAAAATAAAACCAAAATTGTTCTTGTTGGCATTGTGTAAAATTGTCTTTATTGATGTTGTTTTTGCATGATGTTTAGGCCTAAAAAAAAAAGATGTTTGTTTCCGGTTACCCGACCGACCCTATATTTTAACTGCCGACTCAAAAGTTTTTATGTCCAAAAAATCGGCATCGGATTTCGCGCTCTTTTTGGTGATTTTCACAACGAAGTTGTTCTTACGCACCGGCGCGCTGTGTCGTTTAGACGCTCGTAATCTCATTATAAAATAATCACTGCATACGCCTAGACGATATAGACTCACAGAAACGGTGCAAGGTATAATTTTTGCGAAGACAGTATAGCCTATATCAAACATCTTCCTCGGTTTATTATAGCCACTTCAGATTTCAGATTCATATCTGAAGTTGAGTACTATTTAAAAGATATATTACTTTCACACCACTACCCCCAAAATGACATATATAATCATGTAATAGAAACTAACAAACTCATTCATTTTGATGTTCCATTTGATAAAGGAGTGTGGTAACGACAAAAAGTGTGGTAACGACAAAAAAAAAAAAAAAAAAAAAAAAAATCCCGACCTACCGACCCATATTTTTTTGGGCATGTAACAGGAAACAAACCTTCTTTTTTTTTAGGCCTTAGCATAAATTTCAACAATTTCGTCATATTGCGACGGTGTCGTCTTGAGACAGTATTATAAGTTCTGCCGCACTGGAGTATCATTCATTCATATTCATTCATATCACACATTGTATGATTGATATAGGACATTGTGTCTAATTGTCATTAGTCTCTCAACACTGATGCAAGTGGGAAATTTATCAGTTACTTGCGGAGATGAGTCATGCTCGAGTACTGGTTAACCTTTCATGATCCAAGGAAACAGTGGTTAGGTTAACTGATTGTCTGTTAGCCCTCGATGGCATAAAAATGATGCTAAATATTCAATCAATCAATCAAAACCCAGTCAGTCACATTTTACTGACACTGGGCCAACCAGACCTAAGACTGCCCTCTAAATGCAAAGTATCACGTGGGAATTTTTCATGACTTTGGTTATTGACCCGGCCAGGAATTGAACACACAACCTTCCACATATGAAGCTCTACCTCTGGACCACCGTTGAATTGATACAGCTACTGTGTACATATCTAGTTCAAGCAACTTCAAATTTTTTTTTATTTCTTTTTTCTTAATAGACCCCAGTGAGTGTTTATTATAAATGACCACTCTGTCATGGAGGCCTCATATCTGCTTTTAAAAAGAAAAACAAACATATAATGTTATTGTTATTATTATATACAATCTTCTTGTTACAGCTGCAATATTACAACTTGCCATAGCTACTTGACCATTTAGATTCTTAAATTACAGAATGTGTTATTTGAAAGGTTGTACCCATGTGTCAGTGTCCTGTTATCAGTTCGCAACAAGAATGTTTTGAAATATTTATCTGACGTCAAAAGTGGTGTTTGTTATGTCCCACTTTTATTCAGCAAGATTATATATTGACCTCGTTCAACAATCTCTGAAACATGGCAGTAAATTATGTCATTGTGTTATTGAACTACACGCAACCTTGGCAGTCTGTGGTGTCGATTTATTTTTGTGAACCCAGCAAAGGGTGATACCTTTAATACTGTACCCATATCATAGACCTGATTATCTTGGATCGATAGGGGTTCTCTCCATGGTTGAGGGGTCTATGGGGGTGTTTTGAGGGCACAGCAAACTTACCTCTCACAATCAAGGTTTTGGGCTTGAGTCACGTTCGTTACAAAAACATCATGTGAGCTATTTATAGCAGGTTCTGGTCATACATGCATAATTTTGTTGTAGTACAAAATATATAATAGGTACCAGTTATATTGAAATCAAAGGTACGGGCATGTCATGTAGACGGTTTGTGGTTATATGCTGAATGACAGCTCCACAAAATGTGACATGCTGAACAACAGCAAATGATTCGTAATCGTGGGTCAAAGTTTATCAGCTGTTTGCTATGCTTCCTTGTAGGAGATTATATTATCAACAGTTACATGATAGCCTTGACTGCTAACGTTTTATCTATTTATAGCTGGTCCTCGGCTGTTCGGACTGACACTGTGTGGTCTTAGGTTCATCTGCAGGATGGCTACCTCTCACTGCAGACGTGATACTTCTGAGCCCAGCTAGATCCAAACCATTTTTTTTAAAACAACTTCCACATTTTGTGTTTGTCTTTTTTGGGGGTCACATTTAAATTTTTTTGTTTTAATCCAGGCTTTAATACAAGGTAAACAGTTTAGAACAATCAATGAAAAACATGTATGCTGATCTAATATCTGTTTTAAACATGCATATTTATGATTTACATTGGTTTGATTTTTACCAGATTTCGTCATCAAATGCTATTTTCCTCTATTGAAAAGACTCACTCCTATACCCTCAAAACAAAACAAAAAACACACTGACTTTGGATAATCAGATTTTTGTATTATAATGCACCTGGGGTCATTCTCCACCAGCAGAACTGACTGCCATATACTAAGTATAACACAATGTTAACCAATACAACACAACCTCTTTAACAATTTATGTAGTAACTAATGAAAAATTCTCTGTTAAAGCACTATTTAGTATTACTTTTTTTCTGGTTGATGATCAAAACCAAGACATTCTTGCACTCCTTCTGACCTATGCGGCATAAGGCACAAAAAGTAATGAAAGACAAAAACAACATTGAACTCTTAGTTGGATATTGTATTAAAGCAGAGAGAATATCTGTAAGGAGAGAGAGAGAGTACTGGTAGTGCAGACATACTCTTAGGGCGTTGCTGGAATAGTTTGAATTTGAACTGTTCGTTTATTATTATTATTCCAGTGAGCTGAGTTTGTTGTTCGAATGAGCAGAGCTCATTTTGCCATTGAGCTGAGCTCTTGTTACAATGTGCCTAGTTATTCTAGTGAGCCCAGGTCGATATTCCAGAGTTCATTTTTCAATGAGCTGAGCTGAGGTCTTATTGCAATGTACCTAGGTCATTATTCCAATGAGGCGAGTTCATTATTCCAATGAACCAAGAGGATAGTTCTAGGGCTAGTCGGCCCGGTGTCATTATAATGTGACTGGATCATAGATGGGGTATCAGACCGTATCTGCGGCAAGCATCCCTAGTAGACTCAACATTACTGAAAAATTGTTGAAAGCAACAGTAAACACTATACAACAACAACAATGACAAAGGTGAAGAGCAGTACTTAGGCTATAAAAAATGAATAGCTAGATTATCATCTCCATGCCCAGCCCTTATTTTCATGCCACCTTAACCCTTTTTATTTTCATGGAAAACAAAATAATTAAAAACAACAAAAACAAAAATAAAAAATAAATCCCCCCCCCCATTCCCCCTTTTTAAGAAAAATTTGGATGAAAATTTAGCAATTAATTTCTAATGGCCTGATAAACATATATAATTATATATTAGGGAGAATAATCAGTACATTCCCAGCCACTGGCAATTGTACAGGCTGTTATATCTGCAATCTGGGTGGAGCGACATGCATCTAATTACATGACTAATTATACTTTACATAAAAATTTCCTAGAACTGGAATTAATTGATTTACATTTCATAATTAAACTGGAAAACACATACTGCCTGGGAAATATCTGGAAATGAACTAATGGATCATTGTTAGAAGATACTGTTATGAAGGAATATGGTCTGTTCATTGTAACAGGATAAGTGTGTTAATTAATTAAGTCCCTATCATCAATCCATATATCAATGAGGACACTTGCGTGGTTATACTTTGTACATAAACATGATAATTGGCATTAACTGTCAATACAAGTACGCAAATCCAGCGTTTTCTGTTGGGTTGCTGTGTGGGGTCTGACCAATTCCATTGAACTGGGATCTGTGATGATAAATTTCGCAATTTTGTCACAACCATAAATTTTCAGATTTGGTCAGTTCAAGCTCAGGCAGGAGTAACGAACCTTGGTGTTCCCAAACTCCATCTGATTTTTTTTTTCAAATTTTTAATTCATTTTTTTTTCCATTTTTTTTAAAAAAAAAAATTTCTCCTTAAACCTGTCGTACTGAACTGATGTTTGTAACTTTTTGTTTCTTTTTTTTTTTTAATATTACATACGATGCATTGAGCATAGATTTGAATTTTTAACATAAAATAATCTTTGATTGTGAAAAAAATCAAATGGAGTGGGGGAACTAACTAAGGTCCATTACTCCGGGCTTGTGAGTCAAAGAACTTATTTGTTCAAGATATTATGGTTATATAATTTCTGTTTAAGGCTGGTGAAGATCAAAAGAAAAATTTGGGTGCTTGTCTTGTGCACACAATATAAACATAAATAAACAAGGATGATCAGAATAGCTCATCTTGAACTTTAAAGACAGTATCAGAATTTATTTAAAAAAAAACTGAATTGGCAAAATACTACCTTTTTCAATATATCATTACTTATAAGCTCGTCTTTCTGGAAAAATGAAGAACTATTGTCATTTCGTAGTTGTCGTCGTCTGCCAGTTAAAGTTTTATGTTTTAAGCTCAGCTTTTTCTTTGTTTCTTAACAAACTACCTATGTTATAATGACTTAACTTCATTACCACATTCATGTTATGTTGTAGAAACAATGTATATAGCTAATTTACCTAAATTTCAATACTTCATACTATATAATGCTATAATTTACCATTTTTGTCCAGCTTGGGTTTGAATTTTTTTTTTTTTTGAATTTGTAAACTTATCATCAGCATGTTTAAAAAGTTTACATCTCTGCCTTTGACTTACTTAATAGATTTGCAAAAAAGACGAGCATCTGCACCCGTTTGCGGTGCTTTTGTGTTGTTGTATGGTGTTTAGCGTCGCTTTCAACAAGTTTCAGTCATTATCGCGACAGTGTCTTTTTGAGAGAGAATTGTAAGCGCCGCCACACTGGAGACGCATGCCACAGACACACGATATGATACCACATCAAGTAACATTATACTGATACCGAGGCGACCAAACCTAGAATTATACCTTAGAATATAATACTCACGCAGCTTTTTTATGCTCCCCCAAAAGGGGGAAGCATATAGTCGCCGCTTCGTCCGTGCATCACCAATTCTTGTCCGGGCTATTTCTCTACAACCTGTGCTTGGAAATCTATGAAACTTGCTAGGATGCATCATTACCAAGTGCAGATGCGCACATTGTCTTTGTGTTCTGGTTAGATGATTTTTCACAGAGTTATTTCCCTTTGATTCTGTCTGACCAAATTCTTGTATGTGCTGTTTCTCTACAACCCCATGTTGGAAATTTATGAAACTTGCTAGTATGCTTCATAATGACCTATTTCAAAGTATGTTGTACAATGTATTATATCATGGAATAAAAGATAATGTATTGACTTCTCTTAAGAACTCTCACACTTACTTCCCCTGTTCAATATCATTACCATATGGTATAGAGTCAAACACTCAATTTAGGGAGTATCAATCCGTTCCACCGATATTTCTTGTCTTTAAAAAGGACATGATTGTAGTGACTGAAAATATATCAAATGAAATAAAAAAAAAATTCCTGGTGGGATTGTTGTGAGTTGGCCGGAAGCAGCAAACAAATAATATTGTAATATAGGTCAAAGGTCAGCAAGGTCATCAAGCTGGGTGTGTGTGTGTTATCTATTTATAGACAAGCAACAGAACCATGATCTGATTATATTTAACAGAGTTTTAACCATTTTTTGCATAGAATACCACACAAACAATAGAGCCTTGTTGATATATAACATGAACTTAAAGGTAACATTCCCTTCAAGATTTGCACCAATGGGCAACTTGATCATGGTGAAGCAGTCTGTTTTGTTCTTAGATTTGATGGATATTGTATAACCCTGTTTTAAATAATGAAGCTCTTGTATGTTGTCGAGACAGTGCTTTCAAGGTTTGGCCTCATAATATGTTATAACTTTAATATTAGTCGCCTACCAGTCACAGGGGACTACTGGTATAGGTTAACCTCTGATAGTCCTTCTGGTGTCCAGCATTCAGATTACCCAAAAAATAACCAAGCTAGGTTTGTGAAACTTTGCATGTGGATAGAGGGCAATAAGGTCTAAAAAATAAATGTTGTGTTTAAGGTTTCATGCTGAACAAAAATTGGGTTAGTTTTTTTGCCTGTTTTTTTTTTATGCAAAATCAAAGGGTCGGTGTTTTTTTGTTATTTTTTTCTTCATTTTCTCTCGCATGTACTCAATTTTGCATGCAAAGTAATAACACCTTTTCAAAAGCATTTGGTGACAACATATTGTATACTTTTGTAGTTTGTCTGCTTTTGTAGTTTGAATGTTTTCCTTTCAACTTTCATTTTATTCTCATTTATTCTGCACCATGTGCACAGTATTGCAATAGGTTAGATTGGGTATTCAACAGAATATGTTAAAAAAGGTATTATTAAGGTTTACGGACCCTAAAACTCATGTTTGGAAATGGTCACATACTTGGTGATTTCTTGTTAAGCATCCATTAAGACACCCAAATATAAACTTTAATTAAAATTTACCGATCAAAACTTGAGAAATGTGCATTTGAAGTCGACACCCCCACTTTTCCGAGAAGAACCTCAATGAGCAAATACCTAGCTACACTAAATCTTGTGTCATTTTACCAAATTGATGAATAAATTGGTGTAATATACCTTGTTGAGTTCATATGACTTTACTTTTTATCTTGCATTACTCATTTTTGACAATTCTTCACACACAAAAAAAATTCAATGCAATATGTGAGAATATTGAACCTGCAGTTTGTGCCTTTTTTATGTAAAGTCCAAATATTCAATGTTTTTGACTGAATTTTCTACCCTTTCTATACATTTTCACAATATAAAATCCAAATACAAATTTTCTACCATTGTTAAAGGATAAAATATGAAAAAAAGAAAAAAACTTTCACCGTCTACTTTGTTCACAACACACTGTTTAATGACTTTGGTACCAAATTTCAAGGGAGACAATTTCATGTAAAAATTCAGCTTTTATCTTGCATTTGTATAAGAATATCAAATAATGCTTCAGCCTCTACTTAGTAACAATATGAGACATACAATACAATAAAACAACTTACTTTAATAAAAAAAGACATTCTTTTCAGTATAAAATCATGTGTTTTATTCAATATCTATAACAACAAATAAACGCCTTTTTCTGTATGCCATCCCAAGTCTTACCGAGTTATGAAAGTTGTACATGAGACAATTTCCACTGTTTATTGAAATAAGGTGAGCACATAAGGGCGGAAATTAGATTCCATTGTTCATGAGCAATATAATTACAACCATCACAGAAGAAATTAACAAAAACTATTTGGTAGAAAGAAAATGGCTTCAAGTAAAATAGGTTGAGATTTCGAAGTTCAACTGCACAAAACACTAAATGTTCACAAGGACAAAACTTATAAGGCAAAAACAAATATTACCTATTGTATGTTTCATGGTATCTGCAGATACAAGAAAATCATAATCTGACAGTTTGTTTAACAAAAGGTAATGTATTGACAACATGACTACAAAATGCAATGTATTGACAACGTGACATTGTCTTTGAGATTATTTGAATTTTGTGACTAATGTCAAAAGTAAGAATCTTTCAAAGAGTAAAATTGAATCTCCTTGATCCAGAAACATTATTAGAAATATACTGCCTTCCTGTAATGGAAAGTTGTTGAAACTCATCTAATATAACAAATAAAACGAAGATCCGTATAAAGACGCACGTTTTAACTATGCACTGTTTTTGCAAGAAATCAGCAAGTTTAGGAAGAACAGTCTCGAGTGTTCGTTTTGTGTTGGTTACACGTGGTTGTCCTTCACTATTTTTCATTGTGAATGTACTTTGCAGTCCATCTTCACCATCACGCATATAAATTTTCCTCAGATGCTCCAGGTTTAGACCAGATGATGCGATATTTTCAGCTGTAGGAAGTTAACAAACACTATTCGCAACCAGACATGTCAATGATGGTAAATGATTCGCCTTTTCTTTTGAAGATTGACGCTGGTGAAACACTGCTTTAAGAGGAAAAGTGAACTTCATAATATCAGTTACTAATGTACAACAATGTTGGAACATTTTCATCAAAGCGCATACATCTTCAAGAGCATCATGGGCATTATACTGTATGCTGAGAATGTCTTTAACAAGATCTCCCTGCTTGTAACTACTTCTCCCACACTGTCAATCATGGCTGAAAATACACAGCAACATCTAGTTAACAGTAGGCCTATACTGCGATGAATTCCATTCATAGTAATTAAATGTGTATGAATTATGCTGGCTGATATTTTTACATAAATTTCAAACTGTGGTAAATAAACACAAATTTTATAGCTAATGCATAAAACACAATATTAATGTGAAATGGTTGGAGTACTGAATGCATTTGTAACAGTATGATATTCCACTTTGAGCTTTTGAGTGATTTTTTATCAGTAACTACATAAACGGTTGACGGAATTTCTATAAAAATTCACGTTTGTTTTATACAAAAATCAACACAAACATTACTAAGGCATTAGACTTGAGATCTGGGTATGAAATGTCCCCAAATTCGGGTACGAACTGACCTATTTTTGCTGGGTACGAAATGACTTGTGTACGAAGATGTAAGTAAAAGTTTGCATGAAATCACAATAATTCGCTAATTAAACCAATATAAATCAATAGTGGAGATTCAGTTTCAATTCAATAATTTATATATTCGAGAGAATTACATTTAAAACCAGTTACCTGTTCCAAGCTTTGTGTTGACAGCAAAACTCGACGCACCCTGTTTACTTCCTTTCACCAATTTTCCATACGCAACACAGTTCACGTGACCGCAATCAGTGTTCAAGCATTTCACATACAAATATCCTCCTAATCCTTTCTTTAGTTCACCAATAACATTCTCCATGGATTAGGGAATAGGCCCAAGTCGACACAATTTACAAAATTTCAGCCCCTCCAACAACACGGCGAACTCCACAACACGCCTGCCTTCTTTCCAGCTGTCATTTACAGTCCTAGATTGGGTAGAACTCTCTACCTCCACAAAATTAGTTGTAACGTGGCTGTGCTCTACTCTCACGTCGTATGATGTTTCACTTTTATGAGGAGTCGTCTCTTTTTTGCAAGATGCAAAGCGGCCTCGTCGATCGCGCGTTTGTTCAACCATCTTTAAATCAGCTCAAAATCAAGATCACGTGGTTGTTTATCATGGTCACATGGTCGGTAACGTGACCTTCCGAAATGTACCGATATAACCCGGAAAATACCGATTTTTCAGGGTCCGTAAACCTTAAATATATAAAAGGAATTTCATTTTATATATTTAATATATCTGTGAAAATATTTCAAAACTACCAACCAATTTCGACACTTGGACATAATCCTGAATTTCAAAGTTTGTGCCAGAGTTTGTGTTCATTTCACATGTAAAAAATGCTTCCTTTTTGGCCTTCCTCAGGTGCAGGGTGGAACAGAAAAAAGATCTGTTCCACAGTGAATGAATGGTTGATTGGCTGAATAACCTTTTTGCCGGCGGTATGTTCATATATGTGAACTTTTTTGGAAAGCAGTGAGGGAACCCTTTTTTATTTGACACCTAGCTTTCTAACTTCCTGATAAGTCGAACAAGTGCTTATATAGATAAATATTCGCTTTGGTCCCACGATTTTCCCGTCCAATAAAAAACCCCCGGCAAATACTGGAAAATTGCCCAATGTTTAAACCGAGATTAGGAAGTTGCGCATGCGCGCCTCGATACCTTATAAAAAAAATGACAAACGATTCGTGATAAATAGATTCCTTGGAGATTCAACAAGAATTTCCTCGTGTTACATATTATTGCCAAGGAATGTTCAATGTCTAGTTTACAAATTATTTAGTTATAATTGCGTTGAAATGTAGAAAGAATAAATACTGTAAAAATTTCAGAAACGATTTTGTGTCATTTCTTTTTCACAAACACAACATTTATTTTTTTTAGGCCTAAGGAAAATAATGCAGGTCATTTTATATCTTCTGTGACAAAAATTGTGGCAGCTACTTGTAAACTGGTACGGGACTTGAGTATTGCTTGCAATACTGCAGTTTATAACTGGAGCTTGTTCAGTCCTCCAATCTTCTACTGAATTTGTTTACTGAAATATTTTATAACCCGGTCTAATAAATCAATTAAAAGCTACTTCTGACCGTGTATAATATGGAGTTTATGATGCCCCAAACTTGAAGTTTTATGATACCATTGTGCAGGTTCTTCACAGTGTCATGTGACACAAGCAGGTTTCCAGTGCAGATTGTTTTTATATTCCCCTTCAAAATCGGCTCTTCAGTGAATGGTCCATTCTGTGCCAAAAACTTTTCAGGACTTTAGTCCTTTGGACTAGAGATTTTCTGAGATTTTCTAAAATTATGTAATCTGGATTCAATTCTTATAGCCTGTTAATGACAGAAGACCTTAAAATTACATTAAATTGCTTTTTTAGCTTTTTATTATTTCATCATAATTTATTCAGTTTCAGCAAAGAAACTACGTAAATTTCTCCCAACATCAGATTCGATTTGCTTCCCTTTAAATATAAATTTCAAAAGTGGATGGTCAGATTTTAATTATATTAGGAAGAAATAGTCAGCACATGAAGACGGTGGTGGCTGTGAGAATCAGAGGTCAAATCAAAGGTCGAATTTCTTTGTGGACTGTAACTCTGCAATGGATACGCAATTTGATTTAATATTGAGCAGGTATACTGATTATATGAAGATGTTGAGTCACATGTAACCCCTACCATCCCATCGTCAAGGTCACTGTGAGGGCTAGTTGTAGTATACAGAATGTTCAACACATGAAAAGGATGTGTTGTGTACAACTCTTAAACAAATACCTAAATGCCACAGCAAGTGAGTTTTGCTTATACAAGTAAGTCACATAACAGGGACATTCGTGTCCCATGGACACTAATTTAAGTTTTTAACTTTAATAATTCTGATGACATTTCTGTACATCATGACTCACACCTAAACAGGACTTACTAATAAACAGAGAAAGAATTTCAATAGAAATCCTTATCTATAAATTCCAAAGTATTACAAAATATTCTATTTCTTTGACAACAGCTTGAATATTATAATAATTACGAAGCCTTTAAACATAGGTGATGTCTATATTAGGAACAGCATAGTTTAAGGTAATGTAAAAGTTCACGGTGATTTACGAAATGTTTCTGTATGAGTAATGCAGCAGATTAACAGATGTTACCATTTGGAATGCGATTGCAAATGTTCGGTTCCCATTGAAGTGGCGTGGCGCAAACAAGGTCTGAAGGGCTTTGTTTATCAATGCATGTTGTTTGTTAGTCACCTGATGTTCAATGCATGTTGTTTGGTAGTCACCTGATGTGATCATTTTAATTAAAGGCAAGGTTTTGGTAGTTTAAATTTATAACAATTGACAAGTAAAAAAAAATATGTCCATGTTCCTTCTCTCCCACATCTCTATTGTAGTGCCTCAACAGTTTGGAGAAAACAACTTTTGTTTTCATTGTTAGTTGCAATTTCAAAAATGCTTTCGCCATTTTGACATGCACTTTACAGTCATGTGATTGACATGTGTTTTACTCTCTTAGCTCAATAGCGCTACCTGGTGGTGACATCTGTGAACATTGAGACATAGTTAGAAGAGTTTCATTTGAATTGTAAACAAATTAGTATAACCTGATGGAAATGAACCAAAATGGAAATCACTTATTTATTTTAAAATGAATTATTATGGCCTGTTCATATGTGACTATAGGGTCAGTGACTATATATTGGCATCAATATATTGAAAAACAAGGTTTGGTGCCATTTTTAAAGTTGAAAAATCGTCATGTACATGCAGTCACAAACTTCCTAAAATCTGACCTGGCGCATAAGCAACTCCGCCCACAGGTCAGCCATGTGGTGTTTTTATCCAAGTAAATACAATGTGATACGTTGTAGTGTTTACTTAGAGACCTCAGGAAAATGGTGGCCCTGGACACAATATCGATTGTTGATTTGATTATTGACTTGATTGATTGACAGCCTGAGTCGGGTCAATTGACAAGAGTACAATCATTATGACATATCGTGAAGGTGCAAATTGTTTTAAAAATTGTGCTCATTTTTGTCAACTATAGCTTGAGAATGGGCATTTATTAGAGTATGGGCATTTAACTATTACGATATTACAAAAAAAATATTATCGCCAGAGGTGTGGCTGTTACGAGTTAAAGGTAGTAAAGACTGTGCAGTATCGAGAAGGTGCAATGAAGTAGAAGAAAGAAAAAACATGCGTCAGTAATGACTGTGCAGTATCGTGAAGATGCAATGTACCGGTAGATACAAAAAAAAAAATTATGCGTCAATTGAACCGCATTAATTTAAAGTTTGCATCCTGAAACCTATTTTAACGCAGTTTAAACGGTTTATTAGCATCACTTCCTCCTTCAGTACAAATCACATGATCACCTGATCACATGATCCAGGAGTGTTGTCACCATTAATTTTGTCATTGCCACGGGTTTCCTTGTTGTATTTGTACCAGATATAGGTCAGACAACGCATTTCTACCACGATACATTTGTTACCTTGTCTACAGCTGTTGCCATGATAACGATTGCTTGACCTAGAAGCTGTACTTAATATTATTCACCTGTGGAGGAACTGATGAAAAGTTGTAGATAATTTTTGTTGTGTTGCTATAGATTTTCTATACTACAGGCAGCATGTGGTTTATGATATTACGAAGAATAAATAACTGTTGTATGTAAGATTCATCAGGCCTTCAGATGCTGCAGTTTCGCTTTAATCGTCAACGACAGCCATCTTGGTTAAATTGCGACTGACTCACACGGGACAATTTGCGACGTCGTAGGCAGAAAGTGTGTCAATGAGTTTGATGTGGCGCCACATTGCAGTTGTCATCGCGGTATGATGATATGATGGTTTTGCACACGTGTGGATGGATGACTCACGTGGCCGATACGGAGATGAGTCATCCTCGTGATCTGATTCTGAATAAATTAGTGATGATGACATGTTGATAATGCTTAATATAACTATGATAATAGCTTCGGAAGTTCAGTTTATTATATAACTTCATATAAATGAATTGAGGTTTTACAGCATATCTGCGTCATATTAGATTCCAGGCACTATCTCCATGGACAAAAACCAGCAAATGAACATACATATTACAGTACAGCAGCCAACAACAAGTGAATATGCAGAACGAGCTGCAGAATTTCGGCTAATTCTATCAAAAATTCAATTTGTAACCTCTGCAAGATTGCCATTACTTATTTTGCACCCCTGAACCACACAAGTGATAATCAAACTGCAATTATGAAGGTGGCAAGAACTTAAGATTATTTTGTGTTCTCCTTGTATCTGGTAGAGCCAATATAAAATTACGATACGGAGTTCATTCAGTATATTTAAGTCCAACTATTTCTTATATTGAACCTCTCTTAAAATATAGCCAACACTAAGTATGTGTCCCCATCATGACCTGATCACATTCTTCTAAAATACAAATGGCATGTGTTTATATTTAAAGAGACATATGGCATTATGTTGAGACATTTTCATTTAACACTATTTGTGATAATTATATTATCTACATGATGCAGAGCCAAGTTCAGTTGGCTCAGTCTAGTAGTATGTTTGACTATCAATCCTGGCAAATTGATATACGACATTGCGTCTCATTATCATTCGTCTCTCACCACTGATTCAAGTGGGAAAGTTATCAGTTACTTGCGGAGACGGGGTGTGCTCGAGTACTGGTTAATCCCAGGAAACAGTGGTTAGGTTAACTGATCGTCTGTTAGCCCTCGATGGCATAAAAATGACGCTAAATATTCAATCAATCAATCAATCAATCCTGGCAAGGGTCGTGGGATAGAATCCCCACTCAGCCACAACAGTCGCTGATGATTGATATACAGCATTGCGTCTCATTGTCATTCATCTCTCATCACTGATTCAAGTGGGAAAATTATCAGCCATTTGGGTGTGCTTGGGTAGTTGTTAACTGTCCAGGATCCCATGAAAGATTGGTTTAGGTTAACTGATCATCTTCTAACTCTCGATGGTATAGAAATGATGCTAGATATTCCAACAAATGAAAATAAATGAAGTACAGAATTAAGTGTTCAAAATATAAGGAAACAAGATTTACAATGTTTTCTCTGCAAATTAAAAGCTTTCACAATGTTTGAGCTATTTTTATCTTTGTCACCACGGAAATGGTGCTGCAGAAGACTCAAGAGATGTTATTTTGAATATTGATTTTATGTTTTAACATTTTATTAATATTCCAGGAAATAATTAGAAATGATGTACATATCTTTGGATAATGCCATAAACATGTGATACTGCCAGTTTTTAGCCTGAATCTTTCCATCACATATTTTGCAAATAGTATAATTTTTTTCTTAACACATAAAACATTGTCATTTGTTATCTGATACAGTTTATAGAAATGACAAAGGGGAACAAATCAAATACTATCTTTGAATTTGGAAATATGAAACTATACGAATAGATGTTATTATGTATCAGTAACTGTTATAAAATAGGTAAGCGTGATGTTTAGTTCAATGTGCAGTGTTGTAATGCTAAAAGCTACGCGTTTTGTAATGAATATTTCGTAATGATAATTTATTCAATTTCTCATTTCAATTATACAACTTTGATAAAAAATCAACCTGAACTGAATGTTCTGTGGATCAAAAGCAACAATGTTAAGGTTACCAGCGTAGCAAAAGTACATTGATGAGCTTACGCAACAGTTCATTTATTGTTGAATTTATTAAACATGTTTGCAATATATGTATAATGCAAGGCTTTTCAGCTTATTGTATCAGTGTTAAACATTTTAATAGAAATGAGAATGAATGTGAGATTTTATTTATTAACCACACAACTTAGAAAATTGGTTCTATCAATCCAGAGGTCATGAATCCTGGTCCGGCCACAGTTTGTTGTCATATTCAATGATTCATTGATGCTGTTGTATGGCATTTAGTGTCACTTTGAATTTTTTTTTAGTCATATCGGGATTGTGTGTACTTGAGACAGTATTCTGAGAGTGGCCACACTGGTGTATCATGCCACAGACACATTATATGATACCCCATCCAATCACAATATATCAGCACTGGGATGACCAGACCTAGAACTATCCTCTAAACGCCGAGCCCCAAGTGAGGAAGCTACTTAAGTATCATTTTTTGAGTCTGGTATGACTGATGACTGGCCTCGGGATTGAACTCATGACCTTTAACATATGAGGTGGATGCTCTACCACTAGACTACGCTGCAACTTTCGATGATGTAATTTGCATATTTGGAGACATCATTGAGTGATGTTATGATAATATACCTTTGTTGCTGTTCTTCCACTGAGGTCATGCAACGCTCAGTCTTGAGGAAGCAACAGAGAGTGCATATGTTCCAGGGGTCAATTACTCTTGAACTGAAAATGTTTTTCATTGCACTGGTTTTTACTATGATTTTTCAGTTCTTTCTCATATGATCTAAACATGACTTGTATGAAATTGTTAAAAAGGTTATTATTTATATTTTATTTATATTATAATTATTTATCATGTCAATAACACATTTCTGCAGGGTCTATCCTCCAAACCATGCAGGAAGGGACAATGATTTGGCCAAACAAAACTCAAAACATTGTTTTTGTACCTTGTCAATTTTGTCTTTTTCACATTGGTTAGTACTGCCTGGTTTGGTGATAGATTATTTGAGTAATAAAATGGAATGATATTTTGGTTAATGAGGTTTTACACCATTTCCTACATATCACATGTTATTATAAAATGAGGTTTTACACTATTTCTTACATATTACATGTTATTATAAAATGAGGTTTTACACTATTTCTTACATATTACATGTTATTATAAAATGAGGTTTTACACTATTTCTTACATATCATAATACGTTATTATAAAATGAGGTTTTACACTATTTCTTACATATTACATGTTATTATAAAATGAGGTTTTACACTATTTCTAACATATTACATGTTATTATAAAATGAGGTTTTACACTTTTTCCTTCATAATTACATGTTATATAAAATTATGACAACCAGTTTCTTTGGTGGAGAAAAAATCAGAATGCATCTGAGTAGAACCTACGTCCTTCCTCAAATAACTGGCAAAGTTCTCACTTAAAGTTTTTGGACTGAGCTGGGCTCCAACACATTTGCTCAATGATGAGAGGTCAGTGATTTTCAGATGCCTAAACTGGCCTGGTCAAAGTGAACTCTTTATAGTTTAAACAACGTAAGAATGACATACTGATAATAATGTAATACGAATGACCTAGCGGGTAAAAAAAAATGTCACAGAGATGACATTGATTAAAGAGATAGCACATATAATGTCCTTGTGTTAAGTCGGGTCATTCACCTAATA
The DNA here is from genome assembly GCA_029582155.1 of Panopea generosa. Classification (NCBI taxonomy): domain Eukaryota; kingdom Metazoa; phylum Mollusca; class Bivalvia; order Adapedonta; family Hiatellidae; genus Panopea; species Panopea generosa. Next base: position 35,249,581 of record CM055901.1, on the reverse strand, counting down.
TCTTCCTTGGTGTCTTGGTAATTCCGCTAATTTTTCAAATCTTTGTTTTTATCTCTATCATCTTGTATAATATCACAGTGTGTCACCATATTTAGTCTTTTGATGCTGCTGATATGTTAGAAGTATAAAATGTGTAATAACGTCTTGTATAACGTCACAGTGTGTCACCTATTTCTGCTATTCATGCTGATAAAGTATATATGCATAGTTAGGCCTAAAAAAAAAATAGGTTTGTTTCCTGTTACATGCCCAAAAAAATATGGGTCGGTAGGTAGGGATTTTTTTTTTTTTTTTTTTTTGTCGTTACCACACTCCTTTATTAAATGGTTAAATGGAACATCAAAATGAATGAGTTTGTTAGTTTCTATTACATGATTATATATGTCATTTTGGGGGTAGTGGTGTGAAAGTAATATATCTTTTAAATAGTACTCAACTTCAGATATGAATCTGAAATCTGAATTGGCTATAATAAACCGAGGAAGATGTTTGATATAGGCTATACTGTCTTCGCAAAAATTATACCTTGCACCGTTTCTGTGAGTCTATATCGTCTAGGCGTATGCAGTGATTATTTTATAATGAGATTACGAGCGTCTAAACGACACAGCGCGCCGGTGCGTAAGAATAACTTCGTTGTGAAAATCACCAAAAAGAGCGCGAAATCCGATGCTGATTTTTTGGACATAAAAACTTTTGAGTCGGCAGTTAAAATATAGGGTCGGTCGGGTAACCGGAAACAAACATCTTTTTTTTTTAGGCCTTATTAATAATGATGGCTGTTGAAGTATGGTAGTAGTACTATCTTGCTTATTCTAAGGATTGTTGTTGGTTGTATCATGTGTTAAGCGTCGCTTTCAACAATTTTTCATTTATATCACGACACAGTCTACTTGAGACAGTATTCAAGTGCTGCCCTACTGGGTATCATGCTGCAGACACATGGTACGATACCCCCAACCTGTCACATTATACCAATATCGGTGCAATGCCAAGAACTTTGCTCTAAATGCTGAGCACCAAGCTTCTAGGAAGCTTCTAGTTTCATTTTTCATGTCTCTGGTATGATGCAAGCCGGGGATTGAACCCACCACCTTCTGCATGCAAGGCAGATGCTATATACCTCTAGACTGTCGCTATGGTTTTATTTTAAGGATGCAATCGTACAAAGTTGGAAAAAAAACACCAATAATATAACTTAACTGTTTTTGATTTTTCAATGCAGCAACAGTGCCTCTTCTTAGAAATTTGGGTAACAGTATCTGTTATATAATGTATTCATGTTTGTTTGTAAACCAAACAAAATGTTACTGTCCTTTGTCATCTATCCCCTGTCATACATAATTTCTTTTAATGATGTTGTTTTCCCTAATTTTGATGCCCAGTCTAACCCTTTTTAATTTCATAAAAAAAGAAATAAAATAAAGAATAAAAAAAAAATCCTTCCCTCACTTCTCTGTTTTAAGAATAAAATGGATGATAATCTAGCAATTAATTTATAATTGCCTGACAATGTTTCTTTGCTGATGCAATTTCGGTTTAATGTTTTTATGCGGCTACTCATGGCTGCCATTTTTGAAAATTTGATTTTTTTTTCAAACATCTCATTTAGTGCTAATTAGATTTTATGTGCATAATCTAAAGGTCAACCATTTCGAAGTTGATGTTTTTCATTTTCATAAATCATTAAAAATGGCCACAAGACCGTAGTGTGGAACTCGCATGCAGAAGGTTGTGAGTTGATCCCCGGCCGGGTCATACCAAAGACTCTAAAGATAGTACTAGAAGCTTTCTCGCTTGAAGCTCAGCATTTAGAGGGGAGTTCTAGGTCTGGTCGGCCCAGTGTCAGTATAATGTGACAGGGTGGGGTATCATACCATGTGTCTGCGACATGATACTCCAGTGTGACAGTGCTCAGAATACTGTCTCAAGTAGACACCACCGCAATATGACTAAACACCATACAACAACAACATCATTTAGTGTTGCTTAGATTTTTTGTGCATAATCAACCATTTCGAAGTTTATGTTTTTCATTTTCATAATTCATTCAAAATGGCCACCACTGGGTTAAGCAGTTTGCATTGAAGTATCTTTTGAAATCATATAAGGGAATCAAGAGTTATTGCGATATTTCGTCATACAGGTTGTGTGTACCAGTGTAAGTGCTGATTTTCAGATTTATAGGTTGTTTTGAGCTGAATAGCGCTGCTTGACAAAGGAATTAAGTTCTCACATAAAATGTGAATTATGTGGCAAATGTTATGATGATATATTAGGTAATACAACATTAATTGTTAACCATTTGAAAAAAAACAAAAAAGAACTCTAATCCAACTAATATTTGAACTTTGAAAGTCACTAAGTCCAATTAAACATTTATTTGAAGTGAACATAACCATTTAATTTAAACGAGTGCATTTTCGGCATGGTTTTAATGTGTTGGCAAAGTGTTTTTTTCTTTGTATGTTTTTATGGCTTTTTTCCCCTTTTTTTCAACAGTACTTCATTTTTTTAATGGCAGTTGTTGAAAAATGTTTTGGTGCGAATATCTGTATGAAGGGAAGGTGATTTCATGTACAGCAGGGTGATTTAACATACAGCAGGGCAGGAAAATTCCACTCATAGGCTCATCATGGCGTGTGACGCCTTGTGCAGGACGAGTAAGTTTTCCTATCTGGTCGTCCTGTTGGAAGAGTGAAAAATTTGTTGAGCTAAATTCGGTGTTCTGTTAAGGCCGTCAGATCCGAAAAAAAAATTTTTGGCTCTTAAAAATTGGCCTTTTTATTGGGGCCTAATTATCGTCATAGCAATGACCAGAGGGAAATAGTTGTTTAGCCCTGAAGCTGCTAAAGTATGCAGTGTGCACAAAACAATGCTTATAAATGTATTGACGTATAATCTTTATTTACTTGAAAGTAATCAAATTAACAGTACAGTCAAACCTGTACTAACGGTCACCTGTTATAAGCAGCCACCTGCCTTAAGCGGCCAGTTTCAGACCCTCCCGTCGAAATTTACTATATAATTTAACTGCAATAGGCGGTCACCTGGTCGACGCGGCCAGCGGCCAACATTTTTGGTCCCAAATGCATTAAAAACCTCCTTAAACGGCCACCAAATGAAAAATTTTACTGTAAAATATCGACTTTGGCATATAAAAATTTCATTACGGCCACAGAATTAATATTTAATTAAAGTAGTAAAAACCAAATAAATCAAATAATTATAATATATCTTTAATTTAAAATAAGTTTCTTTTAGTTTAAACTTTCTTAATTGGCCGTAAACAAACCAAACAAAGCTGTTATTGTGTTCTACATAATCGCCATTTTTCGGACTCGAACCAAACAAAGCTGTTATTGTGTTCTACATAATCGCAATTTTTCCGACTCAAACACAAGTGTAGTGTGTGATAATTTTCACATTTCTACTTTTAGCTTGCGTAATTGGTAAAATAGACAGATCAAAGTGTTTTGTGTAAACACGTTAACTGTGAAAAAGTCAGCATATAAAAAGATTAAAGAAGCTTACGTTTTTGAGACGATAATTAGAATGGCAGTTTGTTTGTGCTTTTAACGAATGATAAGGAATTAACCCATTAAGTTCACACTTGTTAAAAGCGCTTATTGAATTGTGGAAAAATATAAAATTTGGAAATGATTTATTGTGACTTAAATCATAAATGTTTTGATTGCCAGCGTGTTTACAATACCACTAAAACGGAAGTGTTTGACTTTGGATGGATATGTTGAGGTTGTGAAATTGTGCCAATATACAAAAATACTTCGCTAATCTGGGTGAAAATTGATGAACCTGTCTTAAGCAGCCACCTGTCTTAAGCGGCCAATTTAGCCCTTTCCCTTGGCTGGCTGCTTAAGACAGGTTTGACTGTAATTGAATATTGGCCAAAACTTTAATACGTCCCGCAATAAAGTATTGCGCAATGTTTACATTGAACTCCGTAAACTTCCTGAACAAAGCCTCGAAAATGAGATTGGGAACGAGTCTTCACGATGTTATCCGATGATTGATCGGAAACGCGAATGCGGTTCGTTGAAAATGGCAATTATAAATAAAAACAAAAACGTGGCTTCAGAAACGCGATGTTTGTAATAAAGAGGTTATGCAATTAAACACTTTAGACGCGTTTATCTCTAAGTTATAAGTGTATTTTCATGCTGGGTGTGTGTATTTAGGACAGGGAATTGATGGCAATATAATCCCTTTAAGGAAGCAATTAGATATATCGTGGTGAATAAGTAAGGGCAGAATGCTAGTAAACAAAACAATGAAATCGTTAAGGGTATTCTCAGCATCTTATTTCCACAAAGCTAGGATAAAGTCACCACTTTAAACTGTTATTTTTTTACAATTATAAATTAAAACATTTTTGTTCATTGTAATTATGGAAATACCCGGATCCGCATGGGGTGACATATTAAAAGTTGGCATCACCAGAATTTCAGTTTCTTTCAATCTGTTGTACCGTTTATGCAGGATGTTTTAGGAAAGAATTTTAAGAATTAGCTGTTTATGTTTACTTTTATAACAATTTGGTTGTTGTATATTGACAAATGTATTGGCACTTGTATGATTTATGTTAAAGACGTGTCAGTTGATCAGGTCTTGTTATCTTTGTATAAAATTAATGTGCTTTGGAATCAGTTCCGGACAGTGTCCATGGAGGGAAAGCGTTGACTGGACAGTGTCTAGGGAGGGAAAGCGTTGACAGCATGCTGTGATAAGAAATGACGAATTGCTATTGTTTATACATGATATGCTGGGAGTATACTTGTGAGTCTGAGTGCCAAGTTAGTTAGAAAATGGATTTCGACCGAACAAGATCTAAAATTATTACCTCTCTTTATAAAATTGTAAAATAAATATTTAAATGAAAGATCTTATTTTGAGTTATATTCCCCAAATATAACATGGTATTCATTTTGAAATGCTTGGGAATCAGTTGGTCAGTTCCAGACAGTGTCCATGGAGGGAAAGCATTGACCGGACAGTGTCTAGGGAGGGAAAGCGTTGACAGCATGCTGTGATAAGTTAATGAAAAGTATAATTCTTTTTAACTATAGAAACAAACATTAAAAATACAAACATATTAATTGTAAATTTTGAATATGACTAAACTTCAACTATAAACACTTTTAATATCTTTAAATTCATTCTATGGCATCAATATTCTTGATATAAAATAGACTCATACTTGAAAATGCACCATTCATGAATGTCAGATTTAAATATTTTCAACGCAAGAGGGGATACCCCTCCCACTCCATACACCCTAGCGCATTTTTTGCAACATGTCTGTACAGTATTGGTTTTGTTAATAAACACCTGCCATTGTATAACTTGTTTTTTTTATAAGATGAGTTAATTTTTTTGAGGACGATAAGATTTCCAAGCCAGTCCTACAGAATGGAGTGTACTTCAAAATCCCCATGGCTCAAAAATGACATGGTAGTCAAAATCCCCTGGACAGAATTAACAGGTTGGTCAAAATTCCCTTGATGGGTAGTCAAAATCCCCATGGCAAAAATGATAGGGTAGTCAAAATCCCCTGGACAGAATTAAAAGGTTGTTCAAAGTCCCCTTGATGGGTAGTCAAAATCCCCATGGCAAAAATGATAGGGTAGTCAAAATCCCCTTGATTGGTAGTCAAAATCCCCTTGAAGGATAGTCAAAATCCCCTTGATTGGTAGTCAAAATCCCCATGGCAAAAATGATAGGGTAGTCAAACCCCCTTGATGGGTAGTCAAAAATCCCCATGGCAAAAATGATAGGGTAGTAAAAATTCTCTTGATGGGTACTCAAAATCCCCATCGATGGGTGGCATTTGTGAATAATTTTGAATAATCATTTAAAGTAATTATCATCAAAGACCTTAAGCCAATATGCAGTCAATTCAATTAATTAAGGGGTAATCATTGACATGATCACTTAAATAACTGTGACTGACAAAGTTTTTGTTAAGAATTACAATAAACTGCTCTAAACAAACTGTAAAAATATAATTAATAACATAGTTGTCTGTGAATTTTTCGTTTTTATAAATGCTTGTGAACCTGCCTCTTTTTTTAAGAAAATAAAACAAAATTTACATTCCAGATTGAACACCCTCATATATATATATATATATATATCAAGGGGATGTTGAGTATCCATCGAGGGAATTTTGACTACCTTGTCATTTTTGAGCCATGTGGATTTTGAGCGTCCCCTTACAGAATGAGTAGAATATTAAATATTTTTCCAGCCCTGCCGTACATAAGATCAAAGATCTTTTAAATTGAACTCATTCTTTTTAAAGTTAATTGTTTTGTTGTTGTTTTTTTTTGCCAAAAGGCCTATTTATTAAGTATATACTTGTTATGTCTTTCTATTTTCCCCGCTCAATTTTGCGGAGGATATTAAATACAGTATTGTGCTTTGTGTTTGCATACAGTGTATCCAAAAGCATTTCCAGCGCATACCGTTCTTAACCTTCAAAGGTACTTGAGGGAAAATTCAGATAACTCCATTGCCCCATTTCTACTTTTGTACCTGCCCAGGCCCAACCAATCCAAGCCCCTCCTCTTCCCATTGCTCTGTATTAATGATATCTCTGTTTATACTATCTCTGCTCCTTTTCAACTCTGGTACCATTTCATTAAGGGGACTCGAGATGACAAGTTTTACAGCATCTACTTGTCATACATTAATGAAATTCTTGACTGTCTCCCCTATTATCAAGAACACTGCCCAGGTGTGCATTTTCAAAGAGTTGAATAATTTTTTAAAAAATGTTTCTGTTATATTGTTACGGTGTCTACTAGAGACAGTATTGTGAGTGCTGCCACACAGGAGTATCATGCCGCAGACACAATGGTATGGTATACTCCTCCCAGTCACATAATACAGACACTGGGTGGACCAGACCTAGAACTATCCTCTAAATGTTGAGTGCCAAGCAAAAAACTTCCAAGTACCATTTTTGAAATCTTTGATAAAACCTGGCTGGCGATTGAACCCACAAGTTTCCACATGCGAGGTGGATGCTCTACTCCTATATGATTACTTTGGTATAGATTTCTGATAGCTGATGTGTTGAGACGAGCTTACAAAAGTTGAGCACTCTGTTCTCCGACAGCTCATGTTATTGAGACCACATTGAGCTTAACATTAATTACAGCCTTGTGGGAACTCTGTAAACTATGTTTAATTTCTTAATTTCTCGAGAATTCAGTCACTACTTTAAGTTTTGTGGTGACGTATGTAACAGGAAAATCATGCTCCTCAGGCATGTAAGATGGTAACAAAATACTCGTAACTGTAGCTACAGTAAGTAAAATTATAAAACAATAATGCATGTTTTCCTAACGACACTGAGTGTATAATCATCGTGCAGTCGTCAAGCACCCACATCACTTTGTCGTACATGTTGTTTACAATGATTGGCTGTTATGAATGTAGTTTGAACTTGTAGTAGAGAGTATAAATGTTTGTTCAAGGTTGACGATTTACGTCGATGCCTTCGTATGCACTGTTGTTTACCTGTTTTCTGAGCTAGGAACAATATACTTGCAATTACACGTAAATATCAATGGTTGAATGTACTAGGTGTGTTAATTTGTCATTAGGCCCGTCATTATAATGAATGTTTAGCATTCATCGTGGAAAAAAAAACGTTGCTCATATAATATTGAAATGTAAAACAATGTTGCCAGAGAGGAAATACTGTGGGCATTTTGCGGTCTTAAAAGTAAGCCTTGTAAAAATAGGCCGTTTAATTGTACTGTACCACCACGCGTTTTGCACATGTTCACGTCACATGGTAGAATTAGGTTGGTTTATGACGATTATTTCTTTTTATTCTCAGCAATTAAAATATAATTAAAATATAAGAATTGTGCATCTTTCACATACACATTATTAATCATGCACACTTTAATTAATTGTAATGTAAGTGGTGAAGAGAGATTTGCAGAAAATGAAAATGGATTATTTTAAACTGAGACTGAAACCCATTAGAGACTGACAAAAAAGTATTGCTGAAACCACCGAAACTGACAAATAAGTACTGCTGAAACCACTGAGACCAACAAATAAGTATTGCTGAAACCACTCAGAGACTGACAAATGATTATTACTGAAACCACTTAGACTAACAAATAAATACTGCTGAAACCATTGAAATTGACAAATAGATATTGCTGAAGCCACTGAGACTGACACATAATTATTTATTGCTGAAACCGCTGAGATTGACAAATAAATATTGTTGAAGCCACTCACAGACTGACAAATAAGTATTGCTGAAACCACTGAGAGACTGACAAATAAGTTTTGCTGAAACCATTGAAACTGACAAATAAGTATTGCTTAAACCACTGATACTGACAAATAAGTATTGCTGAAACCACTGAGATTGACAAATAAGAATTGCTGAAACCACTCAGAGGCTGACAAATAAGATTTACCGAAGCCACTTAAAGTGACAAATATGTATTGCTGAAACCACCGATACTGACAAATAAGTATTGCTGAAACCACTTATACTGACAAATAAGTATTGCTGACGCCACTGATACTGATAAATAAGTATTGTTGAAACCACTGATACTGACAAATAAGTATTGCTGAAACCATGAGACTGACAAATTAGTATTGCTGAAACCACTGAGGCTAACAAATATGTATTGCTGAAACCACTGAGACTGACAAATAAGTATTGTTGAAACCACTGATACTGACAGATAAGTATTGCTGAAACCATTGAGATTGACAAATAAGTGCTGCTGAAACCACTGAGACTGACAAATAAGTATGCTGAAACCACTGAGATTGACAAATAAGTATTGCTGAAACCACTGAGACTGATGACAAATAAGTATTGCTGAAACCACTGATACTGACAAATAAGTATTGCTGAAGCCACTCAAGAAACTGACAAATACATATTGCTGAAACCACTTGGAGACTGACAAATAAATATTTATTGCTGACACCACCGAGTCTGTCAAATAGATATTGCTGATCAGGGGTGTAAGAATTATAATTGCCAAGACCATTATATTGACAGTAATTCTAAAACAAAAAGTAAAAATTGACACAGTATTACTGAAACAGGACATATTACACAGTATTGTTGAAACAAAAAGTAAAAATTGACACAGTATTACTGAAACAGGAAATATTACTCAGTATTGTTGAAACAAAAATAAGACCCAGTGTTACTGAAACAAAAAGTATTACACTCAAACAATAAGTATTACACAATGTTACTGAAACAGTAAGTATTTCACAGTATTACTTAAACAATAAGTATTACACAGTAATAATGAAACAATAAGTATTACACAGTGTTACTGAAACAGTAAGTATTACACAGTATTACTTAACCCTTTACTTCATATAGATGCCTTTGGACACCTGTAATAAAGACGCCTTTGGACACTTCTAATATAGAAGGCTTTTGAATTATTGGGTGAATTATGTTTATATTAACTGACAGAGTGGAAAACAGTGCAGGAAGTGTTCAGATTGCTTGTCACGAGCAATCTGAACTCTTCCTGCACTGTTTTCAAAGGCCTTCTGTGATTGGTGCAGGAAAACGCGTATATATGAAGTAAAGGGTTAAACAATAAGTATTACACAATAATAATGAAACAATAAGTATTACATAGTGTTACTGAAACAAAAAGTATTACCCAGTGTTACTGAAACAAAAAGTTTTACATTGAAACAATAAGTATTACACAGTGTTACTGAAACAGTAAGTATTACACAGTATTACTGAAACAAAAAGTATTACACTGAAACAATAATTATTACACTGTTACTGAAACAGTAAATATAACACAGTGTTACTGAAACAGTAAATATTACACAGTATTACTTAAACAATAAGTATTACGCAGAAATAATGAAGCAATAAGTATTACACAGTGTTACTGAAACAAAACATATAACCCAGTGTTACTGAAACAAAAAGTATTACACTGAAACAATAAGTATTACAAAGTGTTACTGAAACAGTAAATATAACACAGTGTTACTGAAACAGTAAATATTACACAGTATTACTTAAACAATAAGTATTATGTAGAAACAATAAGTATTACACAGTGTTACTGAAACAGTAAATATAACACAGTGTTACTGAAACAGTAAATATTACACAGTATTACTTTAACAATAAGTATTATGCAGAAATAAATAAACAATTAGTATTACACAATGTTACTGAAACAGTAAGTATTACACAGTATTACTTAAACAATAAGTATTGCACAGTAATAATGAAGCAATAAGTATTACACAGTGTTACTGAAACAAAAAGTATTACACTGAAACAATAAGTTTTACAAAGTGTTACTGAAACAAAAAATATTACACTGAAACAATAAGTTTTACACAGTAATAATGAAACAATAAATATTACACAGTATCGAATGAACAATAAGTATTGCATAGTATTTCTGAAACAAGAAGTATGACACTGAAATTATAAATATAGAGTATTTCTGAAACAGTAAGTATTACACATCATTTCTGAAACAATAAGTATTACACAGAAACAATAAGTACAATAATACTGAAACTATGACTGATACTGACAGAATAATGGCTGTTATGTTATCCACAGCTTAGTACATACAGAAACCCCTTTTGTTCCGGTGCTAGAGCATCGGAACCCACGATTGGAAGGTCGTGGGTTCGATCCTCCTTCACGGTTCTGTGTAGTATCCTTGAGCAAGACACTTTATCTGCATGTGCTTAGTACTGGTTCTACCCAGGATGACCTCGGGACGTGATTAGTCTAAGTTGTAGTAGAAGCCTGTTTCACAATAACTAAACCCTTTTGCATCACTGGTTTATGGTGAAAAACAAAAACACAAAAGATATGAGCATTACTAATATGTGGAATGTATTTTGTTGACAAAAAGCTAGGCTATCAAAAGTTTTCATTAGCATTTCTGATATGTTGAGGAGAGCTGCAGATGAATGGTTTCTGAGTGAGAATTGTGCCCAACTCGTTAAGAATGTATGTGAGAATTATGGGATGTACTTGTAAGTGATCCATAAACGTTACAAAATTTGTTTTGACAATTACATTTGTCTTCCATTTTTGTTGTAACTACTTGGAGGTGGGGTCTTTCATCGCTAAGTGGTCTAAGGCTCAAGCTTACTTATGTTTCACCACTAAGGTCAGGGTTTGAGCCCAGTTAGGTAAACAAAAATATATGTGAGAAAATTGCCAGTTACTTGTGGAAGGATGATTCATTCTGAGGTCTATTATTAAAACTAGATACCATATTTTTATATTTTGTGATGAGTTTAATTATGTTATTCCCATAGAGTGTGTTGGGCCTATTTAGGGCAGTCGGTAGCGTGTCTGCTACTGGGGTCGTGAGTTTGAATCCCTTTCCGGGTCCAGTCTCCGTGATGATTGATATACAACTTTGCATCTCGTTGTTATTCATCACTAACAGCAGATTAAAGTGGGAAAGTTATCAGATACTGGTTAGCCTTCCAAGACCCCTGGAAAATGTGTTTAGGTTAACTAATCGTCTGTCACCTCAGTGGCATAGAAATGGGGCTAAATATTCAAACAAACAAACCCACGTAAGTTAAATATTTTAAATTTGGACCAAGCTAATTTAATACTAGGTGGTATTGAAACGTTACATTAGAGCACAAATGAAATTCAGAAGTGCTTGGTTTTTTTTTGTTATCTGACAGCACGGCTGACCTGTTTCATGCTAAAGTAATATTTTGTTACATTACATTATTTTGTGTTATAAAATATCATTAAAATTCTTTTTTGTTGTATATTAAGGCATAGTTAAGTTTTATGACTTGGAATAAATACTTTTTGGCGGGGAAACGTTTAGCTTCACATTTAATGTAGAGGCAGGTGCAAACATTTCAGTCCTGTACAGCTGGAAATCTGCAATCATTGTACATTTTGTATTTATAGTCAATGATTTTTATATATTAAAGGCATGTTGTGCTATACTTAAATGTTGTTTATTTTACATAGATTGTGAAACATTTAGTTTCGACCACTTGGACAAATGACTGAGATGCTCACTGTCTCCCTTGGTCTAAGGCAGTACCAACTATAACAATGCATGGCTGTGGCAGGGGATCAAACTAATGACCCTCCAATCTTGGGCCGGACGCTCCAAGACACATGCACTCCTCAAGTATTGCTAGACATGTGAGGCAGTGATTGATACATGCACTACTAAAAAAGTTAGATACATTTACACACCAATATTTTATTTAAAAATACCATTTCTTAAAATGTACCTGGTTTCTGTTTTACCAACATTTTCTTAAGTTTTACTTTCCGACAAATACTTAAAAACTTAAATTTGACTGGTTATGTCAACATTCTTTTATTAATGTCATTGCAATTACGAAACCAGTCTAAAATCATGATTACCCAGATACTTTCATAGGATTTTAAGTTATATATGTTTGTGAATTTGTCTCACCAAGTTACATTAATTTGCTCATTACAGAATCTGACATAAGGTTTAAAGAGACACAAGGCAATTTTGATACATTTTTCTATGAACATTTTGTTAAAAATTATATATTTGCATGATGCAAATATGAAGTTTAAATAACCCAGTATGTAGTCTTCTATCATGGCTGATCCGGTCAGGCAAAATTAGTGTTCGCAATCCCTAACATGTTGACACTTGATATTTTCTCTACAGAACTAACTCTTAGGTTTATCTCTATATGGCAAGGGGACATAACTCTGGTTGATATTTACCATAGGGTCATTAAAGATATTACATTCTTGGCATAAAATTATTATTCATTTGAATCATCAACATTTGATTTTTAAATTGTTGTGTGTCCTTTTAAAATATGTTGTAACAGTTTGTTGATCAGATATTGTCTAGCTGACCTTGCAAAAAAGCATGTTTACCATTGTATGTTTACCTGTTTTCATCAACATGCTCAGTGATATATCGGGCATCCAAAAAGTAAATAAAAGGAAAGACTAAGTCAAATGTCAGAAGATTGTTTATTGGAGTGACATGAAAAATTACGTCTGCTTGAATTACTGATGCTGAAAGTCAGTTTATGTGTTCATCTGCCAAGTTATATGATAAACAGCTGAAGGACCATTCCTTCGAAGTTGATTTTCCAACTGGCCATTAAATAACCTTCTGGTAGCTGCTGACATTTAGTAATGTTATATATGACACCGAAGGAGTTGAACGGCTTTCACCAAAGGCTGGTTGTTGTTGTTGATGTTTACATCAGTATTTAAAGGGATAGGCAACAAGTTTTAGCTCGTCTTTTTGAAGAGAAAGAAGAGTTATTGTCATGAACCTTGTGGCGGCAGTGGTAGCAGCGACATTGTTTTTTCATCCTTTGGTTAAAGTTTTATGTTTATATAGTTCAGCTTTTTCCGTTTCTGAACAATTGCATATGTTATTATAGTAACTAAACTTCATAAAACATTCATATTTAATGCTATACTATCAATGTATATAGCTAAATTACCCATGTGTCCATAATTTAGCCTCTAAAACATTAGTTTAAAGTTCGTTGTTCAGCTCAGGTTTGAATATTTTTTTTTTTTAAAATCTATTTTGTTTTTCAATAATAGTATTGATTCAGAACCATCATTTTTTAAAAAAAAGTTTCATATATGACCATTACCAACTTAATGGACTTAAATAAGGACAAGTGTCTGCACCCACTTGCAGTGCTCTTTTTACCTTTTTGTTTTGAAAAATGATTTTATCCCTAACAGGATGCAAATGTGATCTTGAACCCAAAACTGTATATATTACACACAGACTCCTATATGTGTAATTACATTCTTAAAGTATAACAGGATTTTTCAAAATTTTCAAATGAGCTAAAATATTTTTCCCTGAAGCAATCCTTAGAAAATAAATTGTTTGGCATGCTCCTACCTACTCACTCAAAATTGCCGTAACCCAAACTTTTTAATTGACTTTCAAAGCAAATTGGCCGGGCCTGATTAGCTCAGTCCTTAGCGCGTGTAATTGTCAATCAAGAGGTCTTGAGTTTGAATCCCCGCTCAGCAACAACCTGCATGATGTTTGAAATAAGATATTGCGTCTCATTATCATTCGTCTCTCACTGCTGATTCAAGTGGGAAAGTTGTCAGTTCCGTGCGGAGATGGGGTGTGCTTGAGTTCTGGTTAATCCCATGAAACAGTGGTAAGGTTAACTGAATGTCTGTTAGCCCTCGATGGCATAAAAATGAAGCTAAATATTCAATCAATCAATCAATTTATGCAAAATCAAAGTTTGACAAATAAAAACATGAAAAGTACTGGGTCAGCGCACAGCCAGCAAATATTTTTTTGATGATGGTCCAATAAATCATGCATTTATAATACTCGCTGACCTTGTATTGCCATTAGAATATCTATTTAAAAATGCCAATATAATAATATTGAAAGGAATTTTCTAACTTGGTCTGTGTGCCTTGGTTTAACTAAAGTAGATTTCTCGCCTAAAATTGCAAACTATTTTGTGATATCAAATAAGACGCATGATTTTATTTTTATTTCAGTTAGATTCCTCAATACTGGTTTGCATCTTAGAAAGAGGTCAAATGAAGATGTGAATTTTTGTCTTTTTTAGAAGGGGGGTTTCGTTTCAAGTTTACCACTCCGATTAAAATATTGATTTTGTAATGTTCTGGTGGATTGATATACCGAACTATTCGGATTTTATTTATTTATTATTATGAGATGCTCTGTATCCATTTTAAGTATAATTTTAATTTCAAAGGCGTTTATAGCATTTGTTTTCCAGATATACTCCCTTTTAAGCTTGATTTGAAGTATAAACATGAGTGGATTGCCATATGTCCCTTTAAGTCAGTTTGGTGTTCTTGGCAGATAAACAATGTTGATATATACAGCTTAATTTGGGTTAGGCTAATATATATAAATCACAAGGGCACACTATGACCAAGAGAGACTTCAGGGTTTGTTACATAATTAATGACTGTAATTTGCATTGTGCTGACTCGGTGTTAAGGCAGTCAGATGGTGGTCTTATGATAGTCAGCATCTGTCTTAGTCTGTCTTGTGCAATTTAAAACAATTGCAGGTCCGATGCCAGACTGACCTATTCTGAAAATTTTGTAAATGGTACAGGATCAGGGGAGGATCCAGGATTTCAGTTTGGCAGGGGTGGGACTGGCACAAAATCTAAATGGGCGTACATGTTTTTATGCTCCCCAAAAATTTGTTTGGGTGGCATAAAGTAATCACAGCATCTGTCCGGTATTTCGTGTCAGGCCTGTAACTTTGTTATGCATAGATGGATTTTGTTGATACTTGCTACAAATGATCAACATAACATGATGACGTGTGGTGAGTAAGACCCACAGCCGTACCTCAAAGGTCAAGGTCACAATTTGAGTTTGTTTGACAACACTGAGTCTGTGTGAGATTTCCTGTCCGGCCTGTAACTTTGTCATGCATAGATGGATTTTATAAATACTTGCTACAAATGATCAACATAACATTACAATGTGTTGCGAGTAAGACCCTTACCCCTACCTCAAAGGTCAAGGTCACAATTTGAGTTTGTTAGACAACACTTTCAGTCTTTTTGAGATTTCGTGTCTGGCCTGTAACATTGTGTCATGAATAGATGGATTTTGTCAATATTAGCTACAAATTATCAACATAACATGACGATATGTCGCACGTTACAACCAAAATCCCACTTCAAAGGTAAAGGTCACAATTTAACTTTGTTTGATGACACTTTCAGTCTGATTGAGATTTCATGTCCGGTCTGAAACTTTGTCACCTATGGATCAATTTCAAAATACTTGGCTCAATTCATCAGCATGACATTACAACATGTCATGTGTAAGACCCACATGCGTACCTCAAAGGTCAAGGTCACACTTTGAGTTTGTTTGACAACACTTTCAGTCTGTGTGAGATTTCTTGTCTGGTCTGTAACTTTGTCATCTATGGATAAATTTTAAAAACACTTTGCTCAGTTGATCAGCATGACATAATTAAGTGTCGCATGTAAGACCCAGAACCTTTCCTCAAAGGTCAAGGTCACACTTTCAATTTGTTTGATATTGCGTGTCTGGTCTGTGACTTTGTCTTTAACTTGGCTCAATTTATCAAGGTGACATGACGACGTGTCATAAGTTAGACCTAGACCCTTACCTCAAAGGTCAAGTCACACTTTGGGTATGTATGACAACACTTTGAATCTGTTTGAGATTTCAAGTCTGTCCTTTAACTTTATCATACATGGATGGATTTCACAAACACTTGGCTCAATTTATCAATTGATCAACAATTGATCTGTAACTTACATTAATGGATTTTAAAATAGCTTGACACAAGTGACCAACATGTCATGATAATGTCTCACCTGCATTAAACTGTTGAAATACCCACACCATTACATCAGATGTCAAGGTCAAGGTTACACAAAGGTCAAGCTTTAATGTAAAATAAAACCCCATGAAATTGCCTGTCTAGTCTGAAACATCGGTCCATTACTCTTGATATTCATGGATACATTAGTACCTATTATATCATATATTGTTATTTTTCAGACCATTTGGGGGGCATGTGATTCTTAACAGTGACATTTCTTGTTCAGTAGAAATATAGTGGATTTCAATAAAATATGGGAGTTGGTGTGTGTGTTTGGGATGAGTGGGGTGGGGATGGAAGCTCTTTTTCTTTTAAAGAGAAGAACTGCCATTGAGTTTCACAAGATTTGTAAATTTTTATTAAAATTTTTGTGCAAACAAATAAGACACCTCCATAATGAATGGAGTTTTTGCGAATTCCATCTGGGTATTATTTTTTATGGTGTTTGTGATGTATGGAATTTTTCTGTATTTAAGTAAATCATAATTATGTCGCCATCATAACATTCTGACATTCTGTATTATAGCTCTAATATTTTTATTGTTTCCACAAATTTTTTAAGATGGTTGCTACACTCCAGGGGCTTTTGAAACTGTATGGTTAAAGAGTTATTACTCCTTAAATTCAGCTTTCTGCTTTTAAGATCAACAAATTAAAATGCTTCTGGGGTTGATGTTTCTGTGAGTTTTGTTTCTTTGTCATCATCAACATCTTCGGCATCACCATCTTCAGCATCACGATCATCAGCATCTCCAATCTTCAGTATAACTATCATCAGCATCTCCAATCTTCAGTATAACTATCATCAGCATCTCCAATCTTCAGTATAACTATCATCAGCATCTCCAATCTTCAGTATAACTATCAGCATCTCCAATCTTCAGTATAACTATCGTCAGCATCTCCAATCTTCAGTATAACTATCGTCAGCATCTCCAATCTTCAGTATAACTATCATCAGCATCTCCAATCTTCAGTATAACTATCGTCAGCATCACCAGTCTTCACAATCATCATTTTCTGCCCAATGAACAGATGGCATGTTATTTATGTAAAGACAATAAGGTCATTATAAACTAATTTCTGGATTATCATCCAAATTTTTTTCTTAAAAAAGGGAAGTGGGGGGTGGGGATATTTGGTGACATGAAAATTAGGGGTCTAGCAAATAATTTATTATGGCCTAAGATAATGATTTTGTTGTCAAATGTAGAAGGACATTAAGAGGGGTGTGGTGTAGGCCCATAACAGTATATTGATTATTAATGCCTCTCATTCCCCTGTAAGGTAATCAAATTATGACTTGCATTAATGTACAAGCAATGACAGGTCCAAGAGATAATCATAACACATAATGTTCTGTTGTAGCAATATTACAGTAATAATAATGAAGGATATACTGCCTTCTACATAAAACCCACAATAAAAAGAAACTTGGAAGTGTAGATTTGTTTGTTTGTTTGTATGAGTGTTTAGTGTCATTTTTATGCTAACATATGATTAAGTTAATGGTACCACTCTTTCTTGGGATCCTGGAAGGTTAAAAAGTACTCCGGTACACCCATCCCTTCAAGTAACTGATAACTTTCTCACTTGAATCAGGGGTGAGAGACGAATGACAATGAGACACAATGTTGTAAATCAATCATCACAGAGACTGTGACCGGGCATAATTTGACTCAAAACCACCAAACTGACAGCTAGATACACTACCAACTGAGCTAACCAGGCACTGCAAAAACAATTAAGCACATGCAACGAATATTTACTTTAAACCAATTTTTGGACAATAGTTTTCATAATAACTTTTACTCACCATTGGTGCAGTCTGCTGTACGGGTGGCATTGGTGTGGACTGGGGTAGTGCTGTAGAAGAATGCCATGGTGTGACCTGGACTTGTGGTGGGATAATGATTGGGTTCACGTCCAGCGGCAAACCACTAATCTGACTGATTGGTATCTGATTGGCCTGACAATGTTTCAAACTTGTGTCCCCTGGATTGATAGCTACCAACTGAGCCAAAAAGGCCCAGATACGGCAGTATATTTGGTGATTCTAGATGTAATATACACAGTTTATTTAATAGATCTGCATATATATCCATTCCGTGTATTTCTTCTGTAAGTTCTTGATGCCTTAAATCAAGGCAGCCAGGCATCATTTCAAAATCACTCTCACGTTAAGACTCATCATTGAGGTCATGTGTTTGAGCCATGGAAAAAATGATCTCTGATGTTGATGGTGCAGTAAGGAAAATTTACTTTATTCAGGTTTTAAGTCATCAATTCCCGATGTTGGAAATTGCTCTCCCCGCAATTGTCAGCTTGTGAACTGACTTCACAAAATGTTTAAAACAATTTATGCTATGTCAAATTATTTTTTATTGCACTTGGCTAACTGTGATTATGCAAATATACCTGCACTGAAAAATGCATTATTAACAACATAATGAAAAGCTTTCTACAAAGTATTTAATGCATGAAGGAAATTAATATTAAAAAATTTAACGCCACGATGGTTTTAACATTGTTTAATACCAGGACACTGTCTGGTCCATGGTAAAGTGCATATGTTTGCCTGCAGATATTTTTCTACACATATTAGGACATGATGGACAGCATGGTGTACAGTAGCAGGCAGTTCATTAACAAACCTATACTGAGCCTGAGGACAAAGTAAGAAAAGATAAATAACAGGAGGTTAACAGTTTGGGTCACTGCGCTTTTATTACTTGATTAAAGAGACACTTTGCAATGTTGAAATTGATTTCACTGATTCTTATCATACGTTTTACCAGTATTCACAATTCACCAAGTACTTCATATTGTAGAAATTATTGATTTTTTTGGGTAAAAACTTAGTAAATATGTTAGTTACTTGCTGAAGGACATGTTGAAAATTATGTTAAACTCAATTTTAAAAAAGCTATTATATTTTAGGCTCAGTAAAAGAACTTCTGATTTTTTCATAGATAATGAAAAATTCTCGTTTTCTCATCCATTTGTGCAATAATGTTTTTAGTTTGAGATCTGAAACAGCTTAAACTAGTTTGAGCAAAGTGAATTTGGTTGAATTCCAATATATAAAGGAACCTGGTGGGGTCCACAATGGTTTAACAATTTGAAATTTTTAAAATCTACCTCAAGAACCGATCATTCAAATTTTTTCATATGATATGATATAGATTATCCTTTTGTCAGTTTTAATGATGTATGAGTAATGTGTGTTAAACCTCTGAATCTGTAGTATCACTGCTGCATTGTCTTCAAAATAGAAATGAAAGTAAAGTGCGTACACACAAAACTAGGGCATTCGTATTTCATACTTTCATCATGTTACTAATGTTTTAAAAAGTAATACAGATTGAGGTCACACAGCTTAATTAAGCTGGAGTTGGATGTCAGACATGACAGGATGACTTAAAAAAATGCTTGCTGTGTAATTGTGATTTGACAGCTGTATAGCAAATAAGATATAATTGAAAGTTGCAGTAATACAAAAGACATGTCAGCGCTACATCAACATTTGCAGCAAACATCTAGACTAAAAAAAAACAAAAGTAAAAAAAAAATTACTAAAATTACGAAATACATGAAGCTAAAACTTGACAGTTCATTTTAAATTATAAATTCCAATTTGTATAATTTTTAAGGCCATATTACCTCGATAGTGTTATATAGTGAATAAAAATACAATTTGCCAGTCATATTTCACTAGTTTAATATCTTGCATGGACAAAGTCGACCACCATTAGTTGTTATTATTCTAAATGCACTTTGAATTTGTGGGACAGGCATCATCACCAGACATTCCCTGCTTTTCATTGGGGTAGATTATTTTTCTGGTCTGAAGATGAGCAAGTGATCTTTGCATTTGTTCTTAGATTTTTTCTTAAATTTTACATCACACTTTGAACTAACAGTCTTGCGGACACAACTCATCCCACAGTTTTAAGCGTATTCAAATGAAACATGAGAGACCCATAGCAGCCATATAACAAAGTTAAATCACCAATCATCACATAGACTGTAGCTAGACTCTGCCAATTAAATTCTATGCCATAGATTTAAAACTTGTATTGTGAATTATAAGCCATTTCCATCTCTCCATAGAGGATTCTCTGTGGTAGAGTGGTTTGAGGCTCTGTCCTCTGATGACCATTGACCTCTCACTACTGAGACAAAGGGTTCGAGTCGTACTTGATCCAAAAAGAAAGTTTGCCAGCTACTTTTGGAAGGGCAGGGATGATACTGAGATCTAGTCTGAGGTCTTACTCCACCAATAAAACATATAAGACATATCAGGCATATAGGTAATATAGTACATCTTTTATTGATACACAAAAATAAATCAAGTCGAGCCCGGTTAGCTCAGTGGATATCTGACTATCAGTCAAGGGGTCCTGAGTCCTGACACAGTCCCTGTGATGCAGTGCTCCAGATAAGTGTTTCTACAAATGAGTATTTTACCACTTAAATTAGTATACAGTGCTTATTTCTAAAAAAGATCATTCTTATCAAATTGCCGTTTAAAACAAACTGATAAACACTATAAATCAAGAATAACTAGTGCTTAGTTTACCACTTAATTTAAATTTCAATGCTTCATTCAGAAATTTCAATGAAGACCCACAAAAAGTGCTTATCTGGAGTACTGTGATTGTGATACAGGACATGGCATCCCATTGTCATTTGTCTCTCACTGCTGATTCAAGTGGGAAAGTTATCAGGTACTTGCGGAGATAGATGTGTAGAGTACTGGTTATAACCATCGAAGATTCCAGGAAAGTTAGCCCTCAACGGATGAGGATGACGGCTAAGTATTCAAACAAACAAAAAATCAAAAGATCAGTAACTCTTGTCGATTTCCATTTGGTGTAAACAAGATGATAAGTTATCACTGAGGTGATATTAATTGCCGGAGTGATTGATTTATTACGAAGCCTGTCAACTATACTACGGCAACGTCTGTCATTCTGATGTCTCGTGTTCCAAGGTTAAAACTGCCATGTGCTGTGTAACAACACTGAAACAGGTCGCCAAGGCCATGTGACGTGGGTTGGGTCGGTTTTTGATATTATGTAAAGATGGCAGCAACTTTTATTTTTACCCTGGATGGTGTAAATATATTGTATTACCTGGATTACATTATGAGACTGACTAACAATATTTCCTATAAGCTTAACTGTCTCAGTAGCTAAACCAGAGAAAAACCTTATAATTGCCCAATATTAGGTCATAAAAAGGTCAAATCAATAAAACTTGTTATAATACACTGGTATTAGTTTTATAGTAGATCCAGCAGTGTTTGACATTTGGTTTGGTGTCATGTGGTCAAGACATTTGGTGCCAGTTCTTTTTATGCTGTCTGTATTGTATTTTGTGTCAGCTTATTTTATGTTAAGAGGTATTTTGTCCATTGTTTTTGCATTGGATTGCAGCGATTATTAAGTCAATCAATGAGTTGACCTTTTATAGCTGTAAAAACAGACTTTTTACCTTGGAGGTGATGTATGTGACATGATCACACATGGTCAATGTATTATATGGTTTGAGCATAGTATGTTGATAGCCATGCTTATTTCCTATTCAAATTGGGAAGAGACCTCATGTAAAGCAAATTATAAGTTGTTGTGATTTGCAGATAAATTGGAAATATTTAAAAGCTTTTGTTTTCTCCGTCAATTATAATTTCATGTTTGAAGTTAACATATCTCATTTTGTTAGTAATTGACATACTTAAAATATCAAAAGAAATTTACATTTTATTGAAATAGGTGAATATTGTTCGCTGTTATATGACGTTATAAAAAGATGAATCAACACACCTTTGTTTGAAGAACACAATTAATTTATGTCACGTTTTACAGAATGATGTGCTGTTAAAACATCTGTCGACATGCGGCGCTGGTCAAGTTAAAATGAAAGTGTTTACCATTTCAGTACATGAGTAAACTAGTGGTCACTAACAGCTATTTGGCAAGCCTTAGTGTAACAAAAACCCTTAGTGTAACAAAACCCCTTAGTGTAACAAAACCCCTTAGTGTAACAAAATTATTTCGAGCGTTTGTAATTTAATTTGTGTTTTCATAATTATGAAAATTGTGCATGAAAAATGTTTCATAACCTCAGGGCCTCACTGGTTATGTATGGCAACCAGTTTTGTTTGTGATAGAGCACTTCAAACTCTTATCAAATTGATTCTGTGTTATAGAACATTAGGAAATTAAAATTTATGTTTGTGAATTCCATTATGTGATTCAATTAGTGTTCATAGAATTCTGCCAAGTAACCAGTTTAATAAATAAATTTAACAAAAAATGAATTTTAAAATACTTTACTTGATGAAAGCCTGAGTAGTGGACATGTTCAAGGTGAAAGTAGCTGATTAAGACTCAAGGCTATAAAATTATTCATCACAATTTACATTCAATTTTCATTCTACACCCACCCACCCATCCTTTCTCCATCCTTACTCCATCCCCCTACTCATCCCTTAGTTTACTTAATTAAAACTTAACTAGAAAATGGGAATTTGATGCATTATTTCATTTAAAAAGAGCCGGGCCCATTTAACTCAATCGTTAGCGCGTCTGACTATCAGTCCAATGGTTGTGAGTTTGAATCCCAGCCCGGTCATAATCTCTGGGATGATTGATATACAACATTGCGTCTCATCTCACCACTGATTGGTGGGAAATTATCAGTTACTTGCGGAGATTGGTTGTGCTTGAGTACTGGTTAACCTTCCAGGATCCCAGGAAACAGTGTTTATGTTAACTGATCATCTGTTAACCCTCAATGGCATAAAAATGATGCTAGATATTCAATCAATCCATCAGTCAATTGATTTAAAGAAAATGTTGACAGATTTTTTTTTGTCTTTGCAGTTATAAATGTACAGAACAAGAAACTTCAGGAACAAGCTCAGCAGCAACAACAGCAGCAACAGCAGCAGCAACAGCAGCAGCAACAAATTCAACAGCAACAACAGCAGGCCTTGGCCAACCAGCAGGCACAGCAGATACCAATCAGTCAGATTAGTGGTCCGCCGCTGGGCGTGAACCCAATCATTATCCCACCACAAGTCCCGGTCACACCATGGCATTCTTCTACCCCACCACCCCAGTCCACCCCAATGCCACCCGTACAGCAGACTGCACCAATGGTGAGTAATAGTTATTATGAAAACTTTTGTCCAAAAAATGGTTTAAAATAAATATTCATTGCATGTGCTTAATTATTTTTGCAGGGCCTGATTAACTCATTTGGTAGTGTGTTTGACTATCAGTCTGGGGGTTGTGGGTCTGATCTTGCTTGGTCACAGTCTGTGCAATGATTGATATACAACATTGCATTTCATTGTCTGATTCAAGTGGAAAAGTTATCAGTTATTGCGGAGATTAGTGTGATTGAAGTCTGGTTACTTTTCAAGGATCCCAGAAAAGAGTGGTTAGTTTAAGTGATGGCATGATAATGACACCAAATATTTGAACAAACAAATAGATTCTGGCTTGTTTGGTTCATGTATTGGCTGTTTGGCAACTTGTTAACATACAGTTTCATTTTCCCTCACCGTCGAAAAAAGAAAAGGTTTAGCAAATTTGTATTCGGTCCTCCCACTATATGGAAATTGTAATATAGATTTTATGGTGGCTGTTTCCTTTAATCAGCAGCCTCCTGTGCAGACGGCATTACAGACGCCCCATCAGCAGCAGGTGACCCAGCTTCAGCAGCAGATCAGTGTCCAGCAGACGCAGATACAGCAGCAGACAACAGTGAACGATCAGCAGATCAAACAGTCTGAACAAAACCTCGCAGCTCAGTATCAAGTGATGATGCAGCAACAGCAGGTAAGTGGTGACATACTCTGTGGAACAGACCCGGCTCTCCCGGCTTGGGTCCGTCACAGAGCAGTGAGATAACAGCGTGCTTATTTGTCAGTTGCTTCAGCGAAAGTTTGAACAATGCACAATTTGGTAAGCATTAGTACTGTGAATTGTTGGACAGATATGAAATTCCCTGCTCATTTGGGTTGAACAGACCTTATTCGGGAAATATCTGCTAGAGTTTGCCGGAAGTTTTGCATCGTGTGATCTGGTTGATAATTATGATGCACCAATACAGTCGCAGCTATTTTGGTCCAAAAGTAAAACTTACGCACTTCTGTTCCACTGCGGGGACTTTGATATAGTAAGAGCACGGTACTTTAGTCTTACAAGTCCTCGACTATGTCTCAGCCTGTGTGGAGCTGAGGTAACAAACGACTGGTGCGCTATATAACGAGGATTAAAATGCAAAATTGTTTTATCTACATATTGTTAAATAAAGAGATGTATTTGCATTATTATGATATGTTTTTAGATTTCATATGATTTAACTATAATTATGGAGATATATTCAGATGATTACATTATTATTTTACTTTGGAACCAAAATAGCTGTGACTGTAATGGTGCTTCCTTTCACAAACTGGCCTAATCATATAATTATACCTGTTATGTTGTCTGTCCTTGAATTGTCTAAATATGTTTTATGTAATTGGCTTGTGTATGCAGCAGGTTTAGTACTCTCCTATTTCAAAGGATTTTAACCATACTTTCATGGTAAATTGAGTAGTTATACATGTACAGGTATAACTATAAGTAGTCCCTGGGGGGAAATGCTTTTGGCAGTGCCTTTATGAGCAAAATGTCCCTGCAGGGTAGGGTCTTTACTTGGGCCATTAACAAAAAGATCAGTGTTCTGCTGTCCATCTGGGCAGGGCAAGTAATACAAGTGACTGGAGTATAAATCAATTATATAGAGGAACTTAAATGAGTGCTCATTTTTCATTAATTTATCAAATGATTTGGCATATATTGGGGAGGCTCTTGTGTTTTTAAGAAGTTTGTCAAGGATGTAAACAACCGCGAAATCTCAGGTGACTTCTTCAATCAGCTAAAATGGACTACAAATGATGTTCATATATTCTTTATGAAAATGTTAACCAAAATATTGTATTTCATGATAATAAAAAAAAATTTTAATGGTAAGTTTACTTTTAAAATCATAATGTCATGCCTTTATTTAATAGGCTCAGATTGAGGATGCTATATTTAACAACCAATCAGATATGCTGCAGATGCTGAGTGAAGAGTGTGATATATCATTGGATGAATTTGACAAGACAGTACAGCCAATCATAGGCTCCTGTACAAAAGATGCTATCCTGGTAAGTGTGTCATCAATAAGGAGGACACAGCTGCTAAAACAGTACAGTATAATACAAGTTGGGCTCTTTAATAAGTACAGCATGCTTGTTCCATAAACTCAAATTTAGATGAGGATAGGGTCAAACCTGTCTTAGTGGAGTGCATGGTCCATAGATAGAGCATCGGACCTATGATTTGAGGGTTATGGGTTGGATCCTCCATCACAGCAATATTTGGCGTTCTTGAGGAAGACACTTTATCCGCCTATGCTTACTACTGCTTCTACCCAGGAAGACTTCGAGCGTGATTTGTATAAGTTGTAATAACTTGTTTCACAATCCAAGTAATATTAATGAGTTTTAAGTAAACCTGTCTTAAGCAGCCAGTCACGCGAAGGAGCAAAAGTTGCCCAATAAGTCAGATTTTTTTCTTTGTACAGGTTAATTTGCACTGAAAGCATAGAAATGGAAAAGAGAAATAGCAAATATGGCAGCTTAAGACAAGTGGCTGCTCAATAGATGTGACTGTTTATACAGGTTTGACTGTATTTGTTGAGAGTAATAAAGTTTTTATGAGAAATGTCTCTCCTCCAGAAAATAATGCAGAAGAACGTCATTAATTGGCAGCAGTTGCAGGGATACAAATAATGATTTGGTAAAGATTTGATGAAAATGTTTCCGGAGTTTTATGAGTTTTCCAAGCTGATAAAAAAATACTAGATTGTTTTGTAGTTTTAAACACTTTGAAGAAATTACAAAATTTTGTTGTAAATGATGTGAATAGTGGTGTCTTAAGATATATATATATATATATATACGGAAACATCATTTGAGCATGCATATGTCACACAACTTGACTGAGTCACTTTAATTTAATCCACAGGTTTGATAAAAAATGAAATAGTCCAAATGTCCATACATTCTCGCCAGATACTATAGAGTGTTCTGAATACCTTTTTAACAATACATTTCAACATTGTTGTAGTGTTCTTTATGGTCAGGTGATAGAGTGTTGACTGCATGAGCAGCAACCTCTAGTGTGTGTGTGTGTGTGGCTGACACTCTATTTACTGCACTACCACTCCCGCTATATAAATTTGAATCATGCATAATGATAGGACATACGCGTATGTTTATATATATTGTTTCAGAGTGGTAAAAGCTGGATATTCCAGCATTGTACAACAGACCAGCAGGCTCAGCTTGTATCGCAGTATCTCCTTAAAAGGTAATTACTCAATTATGATGTCCAGGCGATCATTTATTATTGGAAAATGGTATCCTTGGATTTTCAGTAAAAATCCATTATCATTGTGTTGATGACAACAAATGTTAATAACCGTTGATTGATATATATATATATATATATATATATATATATACATTGTGCTTGTAATCATTCATCATATTTTGTCAGGAGTACATATATCATGGTACATTTCTACCATTTACAAAATTATGCCCCTTTCCAAAACTGAAATGAAATTAATCAAGGATCAGCGCATGAACATGGGCATTCTTATTTCAGATTTGCCTTTTGTATTATTTTTAACATATTGTTGAATGTATTTTATCAAAATTGCTGTTTTTAATCAATCATAAAAGACAGTAACTCTATGACTGTTTATTGAATATCTGGTGCACATCTTTCAATTAAAGTTACATGTATACCTCTTTTGGGTTAGGTACAATATGATACTTTTTAAAGATATATTACCTATATTTCCAATCTCTTAAGATTGCTTTTACGTTTTAAAGCAATATAATTAGATATGTGTTTAAAAATAAAATTGTACACAGATTCTGTTCAATAACCCATACTGTTTTATGTCTCTGTAATGGAGAACTTGTGATATATATTGACTAGATAATAAATCGTAACTAGCGATAAAGTTTCACATTCTGTTTTATATAATGGCTATGCTGCAACGTTAATAAATATGATATATCTTAACTATTAATCAATAAAACAGGAATGAAACAGAAAATGTAGCCATGTTTATTTCATGAATTTCTCATACATAAGAACTGGCGCGCTATGAAGACTAACACATACTAGTCATTATGTTATACTAGATGATTTCCGAAACTGGCATGGTCAGGATTTTACATACACCATATAGAACAATCAGGGACAATTATGATCGGGTCTCATTGCTTATTTAAAATGTGCAGAAACAAATTGTGTATTATATCAAAGCTGATCGTGTCAAAACAATACCTGTAAAAGTTGTTAGTTCATACATCTAATTATGGGGGAAATAAAAAGTAACACCCATTTATCCGAAACGCTCATGATTCAAAACACTGATGATTATTTACTATCGCAAAATTGTAGGTGACACCTCTCATGACATGACAAAATTATGGTCTAGTGCTCTGTGATGAATAATGTTGTCTTTCATATTTCTTTTCAGAATTGTTGCAAAGGATGCTAGTTTTGAATTGCGACTTCATTTGATTTATCTCATAAATGATTTGCTCCACCACTGGTAAGAAAAAAATTATATAGTTCTTTATATATTAAGTTTACTTACTTCAACAACACATGTTAAAATTCTGTGAAACTGCGACTGAAATTTTTTAAATGTTTAATATTTTTGGCTCGACGGGACAAAGTCCAAGGAGAGCTATTGTCATGACCCCGGTGTTGTCATCTTCATTGTCGTGTTGTCTGTAGACACCCAGGTTAAACTTGTGCGTTTAAGTTTAAGATATCTATGCAACCACTCATTGGATGTGAATGAAACCTTGCATGGGTGTTCACCATCATCAATGGAACACACAGAGACAAGAACCATTACTCTGGATTACATTTTGGGACAGTTATAGGCCTTTTTGGACTAAGACACCCAGAGGCGAGCTTTGTTGGTCTTGTGACAACTCTTGTTATACAATAAACTAACAATACCACAAATTGATGTGTTTTTAGCTCTACTGGCCAAAGGCCAGAAGTGCTTATGCGATGGCGCGTTGTCTGTCATCCGTCGTCTGTCGTCTGTCGTCTGTCGTCTGTTAGCAGCACTTTCTCTGAAACCACTAGGCCAATTAAACTGAAACTTCACATGCATGTTTCTGTTGCATAGGAGACTATACAGAAGATTTTTTTTTTTCGATCTGAAATTCAAGATAGCCGCCGTTACTAAAAATAGTCCAAAACTTAAAAAATCTTCTTCTCATGAACTGCCCAACAGATTTTCACAGTGTTTATGTAGTAATGATGACCAACTATAGTATTGTTAGATTTGTTCAAATGGTGTCCCTAGGGTGAAATATGACCCTTCCCCGAGGGTTCAACTAGGGGACACATGTCATTATAATATATTTTTTTTTTTTTCAAAATGGAAATGATTTTGCCTATATCTTCACAGAAGCATTGTTAGGTGAAGGAGGTTCAGATTTGTAAAAATGACTGGGTTCCACTGTCTTAAGGTGTCAGGAGGGGCCCCAAAAGAGTACAAATTGGGAATTACTAAATTCGTTTTCTTAAGAACTGGTATGTCAGATTTGTTCATATTTTGCATAAATTATCCTTATGTGAAGTGGTTTGATTGCAGATACGAATTTAGGGGCTAAAATTTATAGGGGCTCTGTAAGGGGACTTAGAATTTTACAACGGGATACAATGGGCAAACAGAAAATTTTCTTTTTCTTTCATCTGTTCTGAAACTACTATGCCAGTTAAACTAAAACTTCACATGGGTTTTTCTATTGCCTAGGAGACTATACAGAAGATTTGTTTTTTTTCGATCTGAAATCCAAGATGGCCGCCATTACTAAAAATAGTCCAAAACTTAAAAAATCTTTCAAAATGTTTATGTAGTAATGATGACCAACTATAGTATTGTTAGATTTGTTCAAATGGTGTCCCTAGGGTTAAAAATGACCCTGCCCTGAGAGTTCAATTAGGGGACACATATCAATATAATATTTTTATTATTTTTTTTTAAATGGAAATGATTTTGTCTATATTTTCACTAAAGCATTGTTAGTTGAAGGAGGTTAAGATTTGTAAAAATGACTGGGTTCCTATGTTTTAAGGGGTCAGGAGGGGCCCCAAAAGGGTACAAATTGGGAATTAGTAAAATTGTTTTCTTAAGAACCGGTAAGTCAGATTTGTACATATTTGATATAAATTATCCCTAAGTGTAGGGGTTTGATTGCAGATAAGAATTTAGGGGCTAAAAAATATAGGGGCCCTGTAATAGGACTTAGAATTTTACATAGGGATACTGTGGGAAAACAGAAAATTCTCTTTTCTTTTTCATTTATTCTGAAACCACTAGTCAAATTAAACTGAAACTTCAAATGGATGTTTCTACTGCATAGGAGACTGTACAAAAGATTTATTTTTTCTATCTAAAATTCAAGATGGCCGATGCTTCTATTGCATAGTAGAATTTCAAAAAGTGCTATGGCCACTATGAGTCCGTAGAGCATCCTCAGGCCCTCTTGGGCCTCTTGTTCATGGAGTTATGACCCTTTCATTGAGTCTGTAACCAAATTATTGTCTGCGCTATTCCTCTACAACCTCAGGTTGGAATTTATGAAACTTGCCAGGATGCATCATTACCAAGTGCAGATGCGCATATTGTCTTATGTTCCGGTTGGATGATTTTTCATGGAGTTATGGCCGTTTCATTCTGTCTGTGACCAAATTATTGTCCGCGCTTTTTCTCTACAACCCCATGTTGGAATTTTATGAAACTTGATAGGATGCATCACTACCAAGTGGAGATGGGCATATTGTCTTTGTGTTCCGGTTCCATGATTTTTCATGGAGTTATGGCCCTTTCATTGAGTCTGTGACCAAATTCTTGTCTGCGCTATTTCTCTACAACCTCAGGTTGGAATTTTATGAAACTTGTTTTACATGCTTTTCATACTTAGCCGCGTTTGTCTGTCCCCAAATTTTTATCCAGGCTATTTCTCTAGAACCATTGATTGGAATTTTACAAACTAGCTATGATGTATCATTACCAAGTGGAGATATGCATACTTTCTTAGTGTTTAAGTTTGATGATTGTTTACAGAGTTGTGGCCCTTAGATTGCATCCATTACCAAATCTTTGTCCTCGCCATTTCTCATGCTAGTAGCTGGAATATTATGAAACTTGCCAGGAAGCATCATTACCAAGTGGAGAGTGTGTGTATTGTCTTTGTGTGTTATCTATGAATTTTCACAGAGTTGTGGCCCTTTGATTCTGTCCATTACCACACATCATTGTTTTGATCTTCAAGAACATGGAAGTGAAATTAGAGTTGGAACATGAATAATGCAGTTGAGGTCAATGTGTCCAGTGCAGAGTGAAGAACCAAACATCTCTTCCAAACATTATCTTCCCATTACACCCCCTTTACCTTTACAAACAATGCAGCTACCACTCAATCAAGCACTTGTTCAGGGAGCATCCATCGGTTCCATCGATATCTTGTTTATTATTTATATAGTAAGAGTATGTAATAAACAAACTACACTACGCATGTGTCTTCCTTATACAGTCAAAGAAAGAATGTAGACAACTTGAAGATGACTTTGGCCAAGATAGTTTTACCCGTGTTCTGTACAGCACTCGTAG
Organism: Panopea generosa; assembly: GCA_029582155.1. Taxonomy (NCBI): domain Eukaryota; kingdom Metazoa; phylum Mollusca; class Bivalvia; order Adapedonta; family Hiatellidae; genus Panopea; species Panopea generosa. The sequence goes on along the minus strand of CM055901.1, from coordinate 35,218,382 downwards.
GAACCGCCGAGGACAAAAAGGTCAAACTGAACAAGGTAAACTCTCTATTACTAATGAGGATAGAAATGAAAGTTCTAAATTTGTTTCGTTTTTTTGTTTGAATATTTAGCGTCATTTTCATACCACCAAGGCCTAACAGATGGTCAGTTAACCCAACCACTCTTTCCTGGGATTCTGGAAGGTTAACCAGTACTCTGGCACACCCCATTTCTGCAAGTAACTGGTAACTTTCCCACTTGAATCAATAGCGGGAGACAATGAGACACAATGCCATATATCAGTTATCACAGACACTGTGGTTGGAAGGGGATTCAAACCCACAACCCCTGGATTGATAGTCAGACGGGCTACCAACTGAGTTAACCGGACCTAGCATTTCTTAATTTGTTGGTCTGATTTTGGAATAAAGTGACTGTGTTATCCCGTCAGTATCAAAATGAAAACGAAGCTAACTGTTCCAGGATGACATCTGCTGGGTTTGAAAAGTGATGTTAATGCAAAAATAAGATAACCCAATTTAATTAAACATTGCACAGCTGTCTTGAAGATGACATTGTCTGCATATAGGAAGTAGTGTTGTGTTCTGTTATAAGTCTGTCCTTATATAAGGACTTCGAAATTCAGACGTCTTGAATGTATGTTACGTTTTAAATCTTTCCTTATCTCCACATTTATTATGAGATATCAATTGTTAATTTAGATATTTTGTATGATATTACATTTCTTTCAGGTATCATATGTGTTTTCTTATATCTTATTGGATGTCATGTGTTTGGGAGATGTTACATTAATTTGTTATGACATGTCACATGTGTATGCTCTGGTGTTACATGAAATGTGGAATATCACATGTATCATGGAATATAGCACATGTGAAATGTGAATTATAACATGTATCATAGGATATCACACATATGAGATATCACTTGTATAATGGGGATATCACACATATGAAATGTGAAATATCAGACGTATCATTGGGCTGTCACACACATAAAATATGTAATAGCACATGTATTGTGAGACATTGCTTGTCTGTGATTCTTCATCAATCCAGAGGTGATGTGTCATACAGTTCACATGGCTACTGGCCAAACTCTGGTCTGCATAAAACATGCTGTATGACCATTGGTGTATGTTTTAATTAATTATTTATAACTCACATGTCAGTGTGGGTGTATTTTACAAGGAGACATTGTATCTTACATTAAGGTTCATAAAAACCTCATTGTAATATCTGTACAAAGGGTTCATGTGACTGGACCCATGTCTAGCATAATTATAGTCAACTGGTAGAGCATCAGGGTCAGAGGTCATGGTCATATGTCGCATCCTTGAGCAAGACACTATATCTGCACATGCTTAGTACTGATCTTGCGCAGGATGACTACTTTCACAATCTATGTAAAAATAAAGTATAAACTAACTTGATAGATAATGCTGGGAAGTTGACAGTCCTGTACAGGAATTTGACCTCAGTCAGAGAATAGTGTTCTTGTTTGAGCATTGATGTTCGACGAAAACTAATTCAGGAAGTTGAGTGAACAGAGCAGCTGGATTGGTGGCATACTGTAATCTACAGCAATCTGTTTTACTATAATTTTTTTTGCATCTCAAGTAGCACCCCCTCTAAGTGAACCACACACTCTTTAGCCATTTGTTTAGTTATCAAGATATTCAGTTTTTATGTCGCCATTATTTATTGCGATAAGGGTGCATAAAGAGTCGCCCTGTCCATACGTCCGTACATCATATTGTCTTGTCCAGACTATTTTTCTTAAAGCCGCAACATTTATTGCCAAGGTAGTAAATATTTGTAACAGGAGATTACCAAATAACAACGCTACACTAGGCTATCTGCTGATAGTGAATTAACTCAGATCCATGTGTATCTCCCTCGAATTTCAAATTTTTGCCAGTTGGAGTTTAACTTTTTTTTCAAACTGCATATAACAAACACTTTTTGGAAATTATTTTTTTTGCCAATTAAACGTATAAACAATGTATAGCTATGTGATGAATGGATTAAACTTTCTAAATGATATATATTTAAAACATACCATGGGTAGTTTTTTTTTGTTACAAATATTTCTCTATAAGGGATGGCATCCCTTATGGGGAGATGTCTGTAACAAAACAACTACTTATTTAAAATTGTCATTAAAAGAATAACACTTGTGTAAATGCTATATATTCTGTAAACTGAAATTGTAATATACTGTAATGTATTGGAATACAAAATGAAAAAAAAAAAAAAAAAAAAAAAAAAAAAGAAAATGTATAAACAATAATCTAGTAGTATGCAACATTGAGTAGTATGCAACATTGTAACAAAAACAAAGCATTGATGACTGTGAAATTTTGAAAAAGGATTTAAGTCAGTTGGGGCATTAAAGTTATGAATCGATTTTGACTTATTAGGAAATTAAGTGTGAGGTCTAGTTGTGCATATTGTTGTTGAGTTCTTGTCCGTCTGCTTTTGATGTCCTACAGCTCTGTATTAACATTTTTGTTCCAGTAGAGAGATATATTTCCTTTTATTTCATTTACAGCTGCTGACACTCTGGGAACAGAACAAATACTTTGATCCAGACACTATTGGGGTATGTAATTTTTTTTCAAGATTTTTTTGACAACTTGTTTTATAACATTTTTAATGATGTTTGATTTTTTTACTGTTTTGGGATCAAGATTGAAAAACAGTCTGTTATGAGATCAAGACTGAAAACAGTCTGTTGTGAGATCAAGACTAAAACAGTCTGTTTTGGGATCAAGACTGAAAGCAGTCTGTTGTGGGATCAGAACTGAAATCAGTCTGTGGGATTAGGATTGAAAGCAGTCTTTATGAAAAGATATGCATATTGTTCTGAAGGAAAGTAGATGAATTGTTGTTTTGTGGAGGCATACCAACACAAAGGTTGACAACACCTGCAAGAAGGAATATTCCTGGGGACTTTCTATGTCCAAAAATCAAAACCAGACAACAAACAGGGTGAAAAGAAACACATCAACATACACAACAGCAGAATAAACCTAGAACCTTGACACCTTCAGAACTACAGAGTTACAGTAAATTGTATCTACTACTCAGATTCTCTCCACATACATGAGATTAGCTTCCATGATTTTAGTTTTGCAATGACTCATTTTGAACCTAACAGAGGTTGCTATAAACTCAACTGCAATGACGACATTGCTTAAAAAAAATGATAAAATAGAAATGACACCCATTTGGAGGATTCCTATCACTCTGCCAAATCAACAATGATTGTACTCTTTCTTCATTTGATGAAAGTTTTACAACATTAGTACTAGAACTGTCTGTTGCATTGTCAGCAGATTGTGAAATTAATTATATACAACGGGGACGATAACCTTGAGTAGCAAGACAGTTAATATGTATCTGGCGTGACAACTTTCCCTCCCAGCAAGCAGAACTGACTGGTTTATGAACGAGTCTTGTAACATATATGGTTGCAGTTGAAATACAATTTGTGAGATATATCAATCATTCATTAGCAAGGAGACAAGGGAAAGTGACTGACGTATTGTTTTTTTTACAACTCTTAACAGCCTGAATAATATATTTCCCATAAAAAGTTTGGCCATGAAATTGACTGCTGAATTTACCTTTGTGAAGATTTGATATGTGGACATAGTGTCAATTCATGCTCAACTCAAAACCAAATTGTGCCGATATAACAATTTCTAAAAATACCTGTAGCTTTCTACTTCAAATCTGCATTCTGTCTGTCGTCCATCGTCCGTTGTTATCTTTTAGCTTCTAACAACTTCTCCTCTGAAACCACCGGGCCAATTTTGATATAACTTCACATAAATGTTCCTTGGGTGACCCTCTTCCAAAAAAATCTTCTTGTCAGAAACTACTGGCTCAATTTTAAAATAATTTCAAAGAATTGTTCCTTGGGTGACCCTCTTCCAGGTTTGTTCAAGTCACCTTGATTCTTCAAAAAACATGGCGGCCAGGGGGTGAGGTTAGTTTACTATTATAAGCTATTAAATATGGCTTAATTTTAAAATAATTTCAAAGAAATGTTCCTTGGGTGACCCTCTACTAAGTTTGTTCAAGCCATCTTGATTCGTCAAAAAATATGGCAGCCAGGGGGTGGGGATAGTTTACTATATAAGCTATAGAAAAACTTAAAAAATCTTCTTATCAGAAACTTCTGGCTCGATTTTAAAATAATTTCACAGAAATGTTCCTTGGGTGACTCTCTACCAAGTTTGTTCAAGCCATTTTAATTCGTCAAAAAACATGGCAGCCAAGGGGTTGGGGTTAGTTTTATGTCAAATTAATGTCCTTGATTTATAGCATAAATGTCTGTATATAGCAATTGTTATAAGAAGAGGTAATAAAATCTTTAACCCTTTACTCCATAGATACCAATTACAGAAGGCCTTTGAAAACAGTGCAGGAAGAGTTCAGATTGCTCGTAACGAGCAATCTGAACACTTCCTGCACTGTTTTCCACTCTGTCAGTTAATATAAACATAATTCACCCAATTATTCAAAAGCCTTCTATATTAGAGGTGTCCAAAGGCGTCTTTGTTTGAGGTGTCCAAAGGCGTCTATATGAAGTAAAGGGTTAAATAAACTTTTTTTTGCTATTATTATACAATATTATACTAGATATAAGTTTTAAAAGATAATTCATCATAAAAAGATAAATGATACATTTATATTCATTGATTGAAATATTATTCATATATCATGAACCATTTTAGAATAGGTGTTTTTCTGAATATAAAAGTCAGAGTTTTTATGGTTCAGACAGGGGTGGTTTACTGCTTCATAATAAAGAAATACCATATTTTTTGCTAGATTTATCACAGCAAGAAGTCTGCTTGAGATTTTCAGTGTCAAAGTGTACTTGAAATCTTGGAGGAGGAGCTTAATTGTTTTTGGGGGAGAGTGCACTTCAACAAAGATTCTTTCAAGCGATAGACTTTGGGAAGGCTTGTGTTTGGAACTCATAGGAATATTTATTGTGTTGGAACTGTGGATTGTTTCATGCACAATAGTTTAGTCTGATTCTTTAGTTTGAAACCGTTCTCAAACATAACAGGTTAGTTTTGTGCTGGAATTGGATTTTTATCTTAGTTTGAAGACTTAGCATCTATTGTAAAAACTTCAGAAGCCTTCTTATCAGAATCTACTGACATGATTTTGATGTAATTTCACTGACATTTACCATGGGTGAACCTCTACAAAGTTTGAACTCTTCTACGCATCTGTTACATTTTCAAAACAAATCAAAATTCTAACTACTTACCCATCTCTTCTTTCTGGAATTTTGAGTGTACATGATTGTATTATATAATCTACTTATGTTGGGTGACTCAAGGTCAGTCAGGTGAGCGATATAGGGCCATCTTGGCCCTCTTGTATTTATATACAGTCAAACCTGTATTAGTGTTCATTTCTATTCTGACAGCAACAGCCACATGTTTTAATTACCAATTTTTATGAATATAGTTTTAATTAACCTGTATTAAGCAGCCACCTGCCTTTAGGGGTAAGTTTTGCACTATTTCTTTGAACGGCTACTTCAGACAGGTTTGACTGTACTTAAGAAGGAACTAATATTTAAAAACATGCAATATAAAAAAGGTAAGAAAGGCACAGTCTCGAAGCTGACTACCTTTAGACATTTAATTATCTGATGCTGTCTTTATGACCCATTTTAGTGTAGAAGTAATTGTGATGCATGCTATTTGAAAATAAAGTACATCACGTTATTGTATCTGGTTTGTAAGAAGATTACGTGAGGTTGTCTGAAGCTTGTGGTACTTCTTACTGGAAAGATCAAGACTAATACCTCCCAGTTTGATTAGAAATACCAGCCAGTGTTGATACATAAATAAAAGGGTAAAAGAGTGTGCATAAGTCACTACAAGTTTACTTGGCTGTGAAGAAATCACAAGAGTCCCGTCATGGTTTAAACTGGGTTGGTATATAAAACTTTTTTATTTTAGCTACTCATGAAATACATTTTTAGTCAGTCAAATTTGTGTAGGGATTAAGAATTATAGGGCTGATATTTATAGGGGCCCTATAGGAACACTATAGGAAAACGGAAAATCTATCCATTTAAGATTTTTTTTTATACAGTTTGAGTTCTGAAGCATCTTCTAGTCTTACCAAATAAGATGTTGTTCAATTAAAAGGATTGACTTTGCAAAAGTGGTCAGGTGGGGTCACAAAATGGTTTAAATTGAACATTTTTCAAAAATCTTATTCTCAACAACCATTCAGTCAAATTTCTTCATATTGAATATAAATTATCCCTATGTTTAAGAGTTCTAAGTTTGTATAAATAAAGGAGCACTGGGATGTATAGAAGCCCTGTAAGAATGCTATGGGAAAATGGAAAATTCTCATCTTTTTGTCCATTTGTTTATAATTTTTTATAATGTTGTTCAATTTGAGATCTTAAGCATTGTCCAGTAACAATAAATTTGATTTTGTTCTACAAAGAGGTTTAAATTTCCAGAAGGGGCCAGGTGAAGGTGGGTTGTGTGGCAATTGGTTAAAATTGGGAATTTTTATTACTTTTCCTCTCAATAACCTTTCTGTGAAACTTGTTTAGTATGATATGAATTATCCTTATAACAGCTGCAAGGGATGAAGATTCTGGAAATCAAGGGGTTGGGATAAACAGGGATTTTGGAAGGTGATGTTTACTTTGACATAGGAATATTATTGGGAAAACTGAAATTTTAAATTTTTGCAACCATGTGTGCGAAAAACTATTTAAAATCTAAAAGCATTTTTTGCTCATAACAAATCACTACGAGTTGGTGATTGAAGTTTTGAAAAAAATCAAGGTGCTTGGAATTAAAGTTTTGTTCAGTATTGGTGTGGTAGGGGTATTTATCCATAAGGGATTAAGACAACCCTCAAAGAGAGTTAATATTGTGATATTTTAAAAAGTGCTATAGCCATTATAAGCCAGTAGAGCATTCTCAGGCCCATTTGGGCCTCTTGTCTGTATTTTAAGGGAGTATATCATGAAACAATGCTATAAATGTCTTTAAATAAAAAAAATGATAAAAAGCATCTCATTATTATAAATAAATAAAATCCGAATGGTTTGTATATCAAATCCACCCAAACATGACAAAATTGATGTTTCAATCAGAGTGATAAATTTGAAATGAAATCCCCATTTTAAAATAGACAGCACTTAAATACTGCTTAAAGACCTTCACATCTTCATTCCAACTCTTTCTTAGATGAAACAAATTTTACCACATGTAAACCTGTATGACGGATCAAATTGAAATAAATATAAAATCACGTGACTCATTTATATGTCACAAAATAAAATATGTTGCAATTTTAAACGGGAAATATATTTTTAGTCTAACTAGGAGCATAGCCCAAGTTGGGAAACACCTTTTATTATATTATGTTTAAATTTATATCCTTTTGACAATACGGGGTCAGTGAGTAATATATAAGCATGGTTTATTGGAAAAAATGCTTTTAGTCAATTTAAAATTTTGAAAAATCCTTATTCATGTAAACTCCCTTAAAGATATGTTCCACACACAGTATGCTGTCATATCCTAAAGCCAAACTGTGAATCATGCAGAAAAAGCAATGTAATATTCAGGAGCTCTAATATGAAATAAATAATTCCTCATCCACTGCTGATTCAAGTGGGAAAGTTATCAGTTACTTGCAAAGACGGGTGTGCTGGAGTACTAGGTAACGCTTCGGGATCTCAGAAAAGAGTATTTAGGTTGTCTGTTATCCCTGGATGACTTAAACAGACACTTAATATTCAAAGAAACAAATATTATGCAAGTATGACATTACATGTATATAAGTGCAAGTACGAATGGAAATGAAAGATAAAAGTTCTTCTGTATTGAAAAAAAAATGCTAATGACTTTCTGTTTTCTCTTTATTTAACATATAGGACAAAACAACAACATTTAAACCATTGAAAAAAATTGTAGTTCATTGAGTCTTTATCAAATTTCCACAAAAGTATTATATATAATTATAATATTATATTATAACAGAGAAATGTCTACATGGTGCATGTGACTGAAGACAGTAGAGTAGTTTGCTTTTTACTTTTTCTTAAATGCAATAGTTGGATTCAGAATAGCTGAAGTAATATGTACATAATTTATAATGTGAAAACCTGACTGATTGACAGCCAGAATGTTTTTGTATTAGTCAGTATGAAAACAAGTTAGTTGTATGGTGTTTAGCGTCACTTTCAACAATTTTTCAGTCTTATCGTGATGGTGTCTATTTGAGACAGTATTCTAAGCGCTGTCACACTGGAGTATCATGCCGCAGACACATGGTATGATTCCCCACCCAGTCACATTATACTGACACCAGGCCGACCAGACCGAGAACTCTCCTCTAAATGCTGAGCATCAAGCGAGGAATTCATCATTTATGTGTTCGATCTTTTTTGTTTAAAAATCAACAACTTACTTTATTCCATAAAACAAACACATGTCTGCGGTATATGTGCTCGAAAATAGTTCCAAATTCAATTGATATAAATAAAACAAAAGAAATGTAGTTTTTATGGAAGCTGTTCAACTCTTTTATAAATATTTTTTATATTAATGGACATAATTAACAGTTTATAAAAAAAGGTGCTTAAACACATGTTTAACACAATGCAACAACAATGACTTCATTAATTTGTGTGTTGCTGCAATTTGAACCTTAATATAGACCTAATAAAGCAAAAGTTAATCTTATCCCACTTTATTACCTCGAATACCCGTTAATACGAAATGATGTGATAACAGTTTTAAAGTACTTGCTCCTGAGGCTTATTACCATATAGACATCAAACATTTCCAGATAACAGGTCCTGGACTTAAAAATCTTGTGATGAATATATAAAGAGTGTTAATGGGCATTTAATCACCTTATTTACTTGCTGTTAAATGCACTTATATGTCGAATAACGGGGATGTTGTATCAGGCATTTAATGCATGCATGCTCTGGTTGCCGTGTCTTGCTTAATAACCATTGGATGCAAACAATCTGTTTTCTCACTCAACTTCCTGTTCGTAAATAAAAAAAATAAAATTGAAAGATGTCTACTTGGAAAAAAAAATATTTGAAAATAAGATGGTTGTGATGAATTTCTGATGAAGTGTCCTTCCTTAATTACTAGAAAAATCTTCAGGGCATAATGTCAGTTTAGGTTGTCATGATCAAAACCTCATTATTGATATTCAGATCATTCTCTAGAATGGGACTTAACATCTCACATCACAGTTACATCCCTTTTTTCGCACGGTAATATAATTGTTACTCTTAAAAATAAGGCCTATGTAATTTGGTTTTGAAATATTTTCAAAATGGTTCATAGTGGTTGTGATTTCTTGATGCAGATGAGAAGAGCAAATGTTGGTATAGCATATACTGCAATAAGACATCACTGGTGTTAAAAGGATTTCAACATATGCATGTATTTATGAGCATTTGAGGACTTCTTTTTTCCAAAAATCTCAGGGTTTCACTGCACCTTCTTTTAAAACAACAACAACATGGACAACCTACCAGTTATTGTGCATTTTTATGTTGGTTTACATTCCTGCTATCAACAAAAAAACTGGTTTGGACCAAGCTGGGCTTGAACCCCTAACCTCAGTGGTGAGAGGTAAGTGGTCATTGGGCGGTAGTGCCTCAGACCACTCAGCTACGGAGGACACTGTGGAAATGTGTAAATATAATAATAAAAGTAAAATGGGTTTAAAGGTAGTATATAATGGGGAAAATACACTATAAATGTCTTAAAAATAAAAAATTATTGAAAAATTTTATAAAATGGATAAAATTAGTAATTTAAATTTGAATGGTTTGGTAGTGTCAAATCCACCGAAACGTGACAAAATCAATATTTAAATTGGAGTGGTAAACTTGAAATGAAATCATTATTCTAACAACAGCCAGCACTTGAATACTGCTTGATGTCCTTCGCAACATTATTCAAACTCTTTCTAAGATGATACAATTTGTACTACATGTAAACTTGTATAATGGATCAAATTGACATTAAAATGAAACCATGTGGTTCATAAGGGGCAATATGGTTAAAATTGGGAATTTTGATAAATCTTCCTCTCAACAACCTTTCAGTCAAACTAGTTCATAATTGTTATAAATTATCCTTACATCAGCAATGATTAAAGATTCTGCATATTAAGGGGCTTGGATATATTGGGGCCCTGCAAGGTGGCTTTTACTTTTACATAGAAATATTATAGGAAAAACTGATTTTTTTCATTTTCACATCCATGTGTACAAAAAAAATTCTGTTTAAAATCTAAAGCATTTCTGCTCATAATATGGGTGATTGAAGTTCTGACAAATCAAGGGGCTGGGTTGTATAAGGGTTCCGTACGGAGTATTTTTTTTTTTTTACAGATGAAATGGTATTGGAATTTAAAGTAATTCCTTTTCATAGCAATTACCATTTTGTTCAGTATGGGTGTGGTGGGGATATTTATCTATAAGAGGGTAAATATTGTGAAATTTCAAAAAGTGCTATGGCCAGTATGACCCAGTAGAGGGTCCTCAGGCCCTCTTGGACCTCTTGTTTATTTTACTGAGAACATTTAAAAAATATCTTTTTGATATCTTGGACAGATATGTGGGGGTGTTTGTCAGTGGGGGGTGGGGGGTATTAAGGGGAATATGGTAAGCGGATGTATACAGATATCTCACTGATTAGTTGAATTGCATTAACGAACACAGTTAATGATTGGTGTAGCTGAACGAAGGTTTGAATTATTAAAACTTCTCCCGCTGCAATGCACTTTATTGCTAGTAATAATCGTTTTGATCAGTGGTGTGAGGTGAGAAAAACCATTAATTTACCATGTCTCAGTCTGTGTTCATTGTTGTAAAATAATACGTACAGTGTTATGTTAACAAATTAATTCCCTGTTTGAAATATTGTAAATATTTATATAGTATTTTTTTTCACAGCAAAAACTTCCATTGTCTGGTTCTATATCCTTTTAACATTTCCGGGTGCTGAATTAATTGATGTTTTATTCATATAATTATGATAATGATTTCAAGGTATTGGATAATGAGGATCATTATTAATTGCTTTATACATATTCAGTTTCTTGGGAGTGGAAGTTTTTTTGGGAGTGGGTGGGGTGAAGAGCCTGTTCACTTATTGATATATCCATATATTGATATATTGTAATGGTATGGAAAGTAGGATACACAGAACACAGAAGCTGTCCTTCATCTATGTCGGTCATTGAGATGAGATATAAAAATATCTTAGTAATATACATGTTACTGCTTTATAGATAACATGCACAGGGTTGTCCTTCTGTTTTCAACATGGGGATAGGAGATGGTTTGTTGGCAAATAAACTTATGATATGAGGTGTGGGGATGGGGGTGTACCAAAATTTTTAAGCTAAGTCAAAGACTCAAGTCAGTTATTTTGTTACTTTTCCTCAAGAATTGATAAGCCAAACTTTTTTTATATTTAGTATAAATGACCAATACAAGCAAGGGTTTGTTCAAATAAAGTGACTTAATGGGTCCATATGGGCCCAGTAAAGGAACTTTGGTTTCTACAAGAGAATGGTATTGGAAAACAGCTAGTTTTTTTCTCATATATAATATAAGTATGTATGTACATGTATGCCATTATATAACCTGAAATGTGTGGGATAGGGCGTTAAGCCCCATTCAAGTGCATTGTCATTGTGACAGCCATTGTCAAACTTCTAGAGTACTTAATGAGATGACACTTTGCTATCTGCATGTTCTGTAAGGTCCATTTCTTTGTTTTAGTGTCTTAAGAACAACTCATATTCAGAATGACATATAACAAATAATATTTGTTGTTTTGGTCCAAATGCAAGTTTATACATGTAACTTGGTAGTCAGACCTAGACAGTTTTATGGACCCAAGTCTAAACCATTGTAAGGCTACGGTATGACTGCCCCGTCCGTAAACTTGCACAAGGACCTCAATACCATATATCATTTGTTAAACAAAGGTATTTAATTAAGTCATCAATGTATAATAATTTGTGTCCATGCCTTAACATAATTACGTTAAATGCGGATATCATGTTGCCATAAAGTTTTACATAAAATGAATTATAATACTTATGTAAGTTTTTGGCTATTTAATATCTTTTTTGTCATTTTTGTTTTTCGAAACAGTGACATGTTGTACTTTCTTTGATATTGTGTCAGGTGTCACATGTCATGTAACAGACCTACAACAACAAGCTCCCAGCTTTTAGAACGTGATGTGTGTTACCATCGCTTAAATTTGCTGGCGTTAATGCAAAGTCTTGTCCTGTCTAGTTTTAACGAGCAGAACGGTTGTATTACAAGGGTGTTATTCAAGTTCTTGTTCATTAAGTGTGTTCGGAATGTTTTTCAATTGTAACCTTGAAAATGAACATGCTTTTGATAATGCTGACCCGTAGCTGTCAACATTCCCAAATGCTGTATATGCCCTTGTTTTTGTACTACTATCTTCTGCTGCACATTCTTTTTTGGCGTTACAGGCCGCGACATTTCTTAGAACTACAAAACCAGATATGTCATGTCGCATATTTGTGTCAATTTGAATTTCTTTTTCATGTTTTTTATGGCCAGGCCATTTGAAGAATAGTTGTTTTTTTTTTAATGGGGTTTAACACCATTTTCAACACATTTCAGGCTATATAATAATGGCATATCCAGTTTTACTGGTGGAGGAAGACCTCAGACTGAGTCAACCTGAGTAAAACCACTGTCCTTCCTAAGCTTTACATGGCATCTAAATTTAAAAGTTGACAGCCCCGATGTTGGCGTTTTGGCATTTCATTTCATATAATTCCACATGTGATCTTCACTGTCTCTCACTTATGCACATGTGTTGAATACATCATACATGCATATATTTCATTTCCTATTTCATAGTCATGTTCACAACGTATCTCATGCTTAATTTAGACAGATAATTATGAACAATGCACCTATTATGGCTGTCTTCTAACACTGACACATGGTCTAGTGGTAGAGTGTTCTCCTCGCATGAGGAAAGTTGTGGGTGCAATCTTGGCCTGGTCATACGAAAGATTTACAAAACAGTACTAGAAGCTTCCTCTGTTGGCACTAAGCATTTAGAGGATAGCTCTAGGTCTGGTTGGCCCGATGTCATTATAATGTGACTGGGTTGGGTATTACACCATGTGTCTGCGGCATGACACTCCAGTGTGGTAGTGCTTAGAATTGACTGTCTCAAGTAATATAAAGCACATTATTAGTACATAATTAAGAACGGGTTTTGTTTACAAATTAATGTTCGTCTCATTCCGATAAACACCTTTGGCAGAAAATGGGGCATTATGAAGCTTGTTCGAAAATGCGTTGGTCGGTAATATATGATTAATTCACTTCAGAGAGAAACATATGGGGAACTGTAGGGGATGCGGTTTTAAATTAAATAGTTTTTAAGAATGTCACCTTTTTTCCCCTCAGTGTATTAATGAACTTGACACAGAAGCACGTAAGCAACAAATCCTTCATATAAAATTAAAAATCAATTACTTTTTTAATAACTGAACTAAACAAACCACTCTTAGTAGCCTCTCAATATTGACTGCGATAAAGTGATTTGTGACGTTATAGCGCGTGCGATAGTATCGCGCTTATATGCAAGGGAGAATCCTGAACAAGAGTTACTAGACCAAACTATTATTCAGTACTCATTGTTTTTCAGTGCGTATAAATAATATAATGCGTACTACATTTAATAGAGTGTTATTGCAGACATCAATATTATATACTTTAAACAAAGAAAACCCAATATCGATATATAATATTAGTGAAGCCATAACTTTTCTAATCTTCATAATGAACCTTTTATCTAACAGTCTTAATCTGCACACTACCACTGCAGTATATTCATTTGTGTACTTCTGAACACTGGCGGAGGGACAGTCGGAAAGGAATTACAAAAATGTTAAAAGTTCGGTCTGCTCATCTATTTAGAAACCAGATTTCAATCAAAGTTATTATTTTCTCGCTTTTTTGAAAACAGTCACTAAGGGGTCTACAGGAGCGATTTTAGCAATTCTATAAACACAGTTAACTACAATCATTTTTGTTATTATCAAAAAGTTGCATTTCGGAAGTTTTATTTAAACTTCAGATAAAACTTTGATTCTTATCTTTACTGTAATGTCAAAATAAAAAATTGATGACTTAAGGATAATTAGAAATTATCATGAAATTGGTAAATAATGGAACAGGTAGGAAAACTAGAACATTATATACAAGCATTTTATGGAAATATTTTGAAGTACCGGTGATTAATAACCAAACAACAACATAAAGCTGCATAGGGTATAATTATGTTTGGGAAATAACTTGTAGATTTAATATTATCAAAGCTGTATTTTCTTTAATATCTAAAGATTCTGCCAACAGTGAACAGTTTGTGGACTTTATCTCAAGCTTTGATCTATAATTCACATAAATGAGAAAAACTACATTTCTTTGTATTTTTCATACTCGTGCTCCAAATATACTAATATATTGAGTTTTTGTTTTGGAAATGGAATAATGCATCACAGTGACCCTCTGTAAATCTTTCTGGATACCTTTCATCAACAATTTATATGATAATATCATCATGAATGCTTCTATCTAATTGGTTGAAACCCGAACTAATCAGGTGAAATAAAATGAACTATTGACCATTTATTCTTTCAAAAATGATCTATTGACCACTTATTCTGCCGAAACCGGTTTCACCCAGTTACAGAGTCAATAGTTCAAACGAAAACGTTATTCCGTTCTCATGCTGATAGTCCATTCAAACTCCATTTGCTCTACTTGATAAAACAAGTTAAACTGAACTGTTTATTATATTCCGTTAATTAAAACTGACTCTGGAGTACCACTTTTCAACGCAATTTTTATTTTTTGTTGGTGGAGAACAGACATACAAAAGCTAGGAAAAATAAAATGCTTTTCACACCTGTGTAAAATGCAGTGAAAGTATCAATGAAGTGAGGTGAAAAACTTTTACTTCTTGACTTACCTTTTTTATTGTTATTCAATATAATAAAACAACTATCTACCTTTTGAGCGGTCAATGGTTAAAATTATTTATCCTAGGAAAATGACTATTGATCCAAAGCAGTGAACTATTGACCGAGATGCAAAGGTGAATAAAAGTCACTTATCTGATTAGTCAATAATAATCATTTTTATTATCGGTCAAATCAATGAGAATTGCTTGACCCATTAACATTGCTTTGCACCACTTTAATGTCTTCTTGCATTTAAAAATTGGTTGAGAGTATGGAATTGCCTTTAAAGCAAATTTCTTTGCACTGTGAAAATGTATGGAACTCTTAAAAACTGAAGCATTTTGGAACCTATTTGGTTACACTCCAAAATGTCAATGCTCTTTGAAATAGGCACTCTGGAAATGCTTGGTAAACTTTAGAATTGTTTCACAGTTAATAATTTCTTGGTAAACTCTAGAAGTGTTTCACAGTCGGCAATTGCTTGGATATCTCTGAAATTATTTTGCAGTTCTGAATTGCATCGAGTCTCTTGAGCTGTTATATGCATTTTAAATTGCGAAGCTTTTTAAAATTTATCTTTTGGTATCGCTCAGAGAACCTTCGAACGCATTAAAATGGCATTTAAAGGGATTATATTGGCTTATTGCCGTCAATTCCCTGTCCTAAATACACACGCCCAGCATGAAGATACACTTATAACTTAGAGATATACACGTCTAAAGTGTTTAATTGCATAACCTCTTTATTACAAACGGGTTTCTGAAGCCACGTTTTTGTTTTTGTTTAAATTCGCCATTTTCAACGAACCGCTTTCGGGTTTCCGGATAACATCGTGAAAACTCATTCCCGATCTCGTTTTCGTGGCTTTGTTCGGGAAGGTAACGGAGTTCAATGTAAACATTGCGCAATACTTTATTGCGGGACATATTTAAGTTTTGGCCAATATTCAATTACTGTAAATTTGATAACTTTCAAATAAATAAAGGTTATACATCAATATATCAGCATTATCTTGTGCACACTGCATACAGGAAAAGTCTGGATTAACAGCATGTTTGTGTTATTGCCAATATAATTCCTTTAATAAATTAACTGGCCTAAACAATATGAAAGTATACAATAAAACGCAAGCTCGTATTCCTCCGCCAAAACAACTTGTCCCAATTAATATTTATCCATACACATTCAGTAACCTATAATATCTTGTAATTACAACATACTTTGCTTCTGTCACTTTTTGAAAAAAGGAAATAGCCACATGATATAAATATACTTCATTTACGATTTGTCAATGTAATCATTATTATTGGCAAAATCATAACAAAATACCTTTACATGCACATTCTAAAACTGTAAATATCTCTTACAACAGGCTAATAATAAGGCTCTGAAATTCATCCAGTGTTTCTCTATCCTTTAGTATACATGTATATTGAATAAGAGTATAATTCTTTGGTTTCAAACCCTGGGGTGCGGCAAAGGTGGAGCCATGAATCAGTGGTAGAGCATCGGTCTTGTGATCTGAGGGTTGTGTGTTCGATTCTTCCCCACGGTCATGTGTGGTGTCCTTGAACAAGACACTCTTTCCACATATTCTTAGTACTGGTATTTCCACGGAAGACTTCGAGCGTGATTTGTATAAGTTGTTAGAAATAAAATGTTTCGCACTCAAAGTAAAATAAATAAGTTTAAATTTAACCCTGGGGTTCATTTCACTAACGGTCGTAAGTTTATAAACTTTTTAGTGTAAAATTGAAGTTAAGAAAAAATCGGAAAATCTATTAATTGTTTCACTTACATCATTTTACGTACTTTAGTAAGCTTTGTAAATAGAATTCTTTTTAAAATTTGCAAAAATATTGAGTATAGGAAACATTTATAGGTGTTACAATTTGTTCGTACAAAAGACTTAAGACCTAAGAAGGTTAGTACAACGGGCCCCTGGTGAGGCTTTGTCAGTATTGTTAAAACGCATTGAGTAGCGCTTAAGCCAGTTTTTAGGGGCACGAGAAGTGTTACATATTTCATTACCTCTTATTAACAAACTTAATAAAAGCAATTCTGCTATTTTTGTTTTTGCTTGTATTCTGCATTTCCTAAAAAATTCTTATAATTAGATTTTGTTGTAAGCACAAGGATATCAATAAAAAAAAAAGAAACATGTGAATCGGTTAAAAAATAAATCAAACTTATCTAAAGCAGCCCGCTAAGGGAAGAAGCAAAAGTGGTCTTTTGAGGTAGGTTGTTGCTTAATGCAGGCTAATTTGCTCGGAAATCATAGATATGGAAAATAGTAAATGTGGCTACTTAAGAAGACAAGTGGCTGTTCAGTAAAGGTGACCACTTACGCAGGTTTTACTCTAGAAGTATGAACATTTGGTTTCTACAATGCCATGCAGACATTGAAATGTCCAAAATTGCTTAAGGTTGTGTATAAAATTTTAAAATGTTTGAACCTAAGGTATCATTATTTACTTTATTATATTCATTTGATATGGTGACTGATAAAGAGATAAAGGTAGAAGTTTGTTCATCTTTATTGTAATCTCAATAGTTGTCCCTTAACGTTGCTTAGGTACCTCTGGAAAGAAGTAGGTCCCTGAAAAGTACATTTTGATGGTGTGTCTCACTCCAGGTTCATCTGGTTCTCATTTAGCCATTGTTCCTTCATCTATATAGGATGATGCAATGGCTTTAAGTGGCAGTTCTCATTTAGCCATTGTTCCTTCATCTATATAGGATGATGCAATGGCTTTAACCCTTCACTTCATATAAACGCCTTTGGACACCTCTAATATTGAAAGCATTAATTCACCACGTATCAACAATGGGTGAATTATGTTTATATTAACTGACAGAGAGGAAAACAGGGCAGGAAGTGTTCAGATTGCTTGTTACGAGCAATCTGAACTCTTCCTGCACTGTTTTCACAGGCCTTCTGTGATTGGTGCGGGAAACATGTATCTATGGAGTAAAGGGTTAAGTGGCAGTTCTCATCTAGCTATTGTTCCTTCTTCTATATAGGATGATGCAATGACTTTAAGTTACAGTTAGTTCCTGCTAAGGACAAAAGTAAAATAAAACTACCCCGGTAATCCTAAGTTTGGTAGAATCAAGGAATTTTATAGAGAAGGAAAGGCAACTGATTAAGATTTTGTGAATGCTCGTGTATTCACGCAAAATCTCACAATATCTTGTTTTCAGTTATCTTAACTTCCATTCATCCCAGCAGGAACACAAATCAAAATTCTTACATTGCAGAATGAAATTGTCATCAAAACAATACCATTCCCAGAAATTTGTATTTAAAATTGTTGAAGTACTTGTAATTACAAAATTTGTATACTGACGAAAATAAAAATAATAAATGACAAATTTGATAAATTTTCCTTCAAACCTCAATATCTTTAATCCAAGATCATTTTGCGTGATCGAAACATGTTTAAACATCTAAGATTACAATGTTATACAACTTAGAGTTTATGTACAAGAAATCGGTTGCCTGTGAATTATGAATGATAAGTTGGCAAATTATGAATCCTTCGTGTGCTATTTCACCAACATTTAGTCAGAAGATGCAAGTTTCCTATCTTTCTATATATGTCCTTGGTAGAATCAGTAGAGATTTTCTGATATGCATGAATAAAAATCTGATTCCTGACTTGTGTAAGATATTAACTGTTTGTGGCTAGTGTTAGAAAAATTTTGACCAGTGTTGGAAATACCGTATATTCCCTAATTAATGCCCCCGGGAGCGTTACATTTTATTAGGTGGGGGCGTTTATAAAAGATAAAAAAAAGCAAATTTAACAACAGTTAAAAATACAATAAAACCAATAAAACCATGGAAAAAAACCTTAAATCCAGTTTAAATCCCCGAAAAAGTGGTTCAGAATTATTTTAGAGTGAATGAAATAATCGACGTAGGATGAAAAAAAAGCTGAAAATCTGTATGAAATTACTAGTCTGCGTACTGGAATATCCGAATTTATGGTCATTGTACTCTTCACTTTAAATCACTTGGATACTTGCTCTTATCAACGTGAAACAATGAGCTTTCAGCGTACACAGACTAACCACATTTTCCGACGTTTTGGAATGTTTTAATCGGCAGACGGCATTTTCACTAGTATTAAACAGCAAATATGGGGAAGTATTTGTTCAACCAAAAGTGATTTAGTGGTCACCCAAGATATAAACAATGGGTTAAAGAGTCCAAAGGTAATAAACACTTCGCTAATTGTTGACTGTGTAACAAAATAATCGATCAGGAAAAGATGGGTGAATACGCACTCAAATCGCATATACGTTTGTTTTTTAATTTTTCAGAAAAATAGGTGGGGGGCGTTTATTAGAGTGAGGGCGTTTATAAGGGAATATACGGTAGCATGTTTTAATTAATGAAGTCTTAATTATAGCAGGTTCTGGCTAGTAAAAGTCGTACCAAGTTCATGGCTAGAATTAGATAAATGGTATCTTACCTGTGTAAGAAGAAACTGGTTTCTGACTACAGGAAGAAATAGTTGGGCTATACATTTGGGAAACTTTTGTAGTCCTGTTAAAAATGTCATAGACTGGGTCTCAGACAATATCTATTTTTCTCTGACTATTTAAACTCATATGTCTACCTTAACATTAATTATATAACTTGAGTAATTTGAAGTTTTGAGGCAAATATTAGTTAATAGTGAACTCGACCCAGATCATCAAAAGAACATGTCCATTCTATGATGGATCTCTGTGGTCTAAGACACTGTCTCAAGATCATTTCTTTCTCACCACTGATGTTGTGGGTGCGAGCCCAGCTCAGTCCAAAATCTATATGTGAGAGAGTTTCTAGTTACTTGCAGAGAAACAGCGATGCTTTTATTCAAAATCACTTGAAGTCTTCCTTTAGCCATTATTGATTGATTAATTTATTGATTGATTGCTTATTTAGCCTCATTTTTATGCTATCAAGGGCTAACAGACAAACAGTTAACCTAACCACTGTTTCCTGGGATCCTAAAAGGTTAACCAGTACTCCAGCACACCCAATCTCCGCAAGTAATTGATAACTTTCCAATTTGAATCAGCGATGAGAGACAAATGATAGTGAGACGCAATGTCATTATTGTCGTATGTCAGTCATCACGGAGACAGTTGCTGGGCGGGGATGCGAACTCACGCCCCCTGGATTGATAGTTAGACGTGTTACTGACTAAGCTGATCGGGCCCAATATCAGCCATGAAACTGGATATGAGTATGACCTTGATTGCATCAATTCCATTCCATTTCTTTCTATGATAATTGATCATAGTCGTGTCTTTGGGGGTGAATGTGCTAGCATTTGGACAGCATTTGAAAAAGTACAATAACCTGTTATTGATTTAGCATTGTAGAAAAGTCCAATGCACTATTTAATATGCTATTGGATCTATCGCACTGTTTTACTATGTTCATTGTAACAGTACCAGCGGGTACATGCAAAATTTCCGTTCAATGACCGTACAAGTTGGGTTGTAGCTGCTGAAAAAGACGCATGTCAGCTCAGTTGTAATATACTTATGGAATTTAACACCAGGAGGCTGTATTAGGCTTGTATTTAAAAATATTGTACATGTGCTTTCTTCAATCTGGTTATTGAACAATAAGCATGCATGGTTCTACGGTTGTCAGAAGGGGTCATAATATTTTGAAATTTCGTTAAAATTTCTATGTGCAAATTATAAAACATTAGAAAATGTAAAAGGAATTTGATAAACATGACTGTACTATAAATGGGCTAAAATGTTGTTAAAATTCATAACAAATGCCCTAGACTTTCGTTTCGGTAAGAATGAAAAAATAATAAATTACTCAAAACTGACTTCTGGTCTCAAGATCCAATCATTATAGTGTAGACAATTTTGAAAAACGCAATACTGCTCACTCCTGCCATCAAGATCATCTTGTGTCAATCTTCATCGAAGCCAGACATACGATCAGTTAACTAAACTAACTGCTCTTTTCTGGGATCCAGGAATGTCAAGGTCTCACTTAAGAATTACCTCCCTTACATGATGGTAGCAAGATTCTTACGCCCAAGAATAAGAGCTGTGTAAAGCGGTTGGGCAATTTTTTTGTTAAAAAAGCATAAAATGTCATATTTCTTTGTGCATATGGGAACATAATATTGGAACATTTTCATGATTTCTGTCAAGTTTGGATGATATTGGGAACTGTTTGATGGCTATAACAGTTTAAAGATGCGTAGTGATACACTGCAACAAATGGGCAGAATTGTCAAAAATGAAGGGATGTCATTAAACCATCGAAAATGTGAAAGAGCAACCTGGTCAACCCCATGTTGTTTTCTGCATAATTGGACCAACAGAGGACTCTATCTAGAACAAGACACTTTTAGAACCATTGGTAATGTGTCCAGTGATCCAGAAGTGCATGTCTCTATTTGTAGAACAGTACAAAATTAATTGTTGTGTGAGACGTTCAAGCAGCACTTGAGCACAACCATCTCGGCAAGTAACTGATAACTTCCGCACTTGAATCAGCAGTGGGAGACGTCATGTCATATATCAATCATCACGGAGACTGTGACCAAGGGGGGATTCGATTCATGACTCTGGAATAGACATGAGCTAACCAGTCTCGGCAAAATCATCATCTAAATAATAGTAACTGTTTGGCTTACCAATAAAAAATATATTGTGCTGTCATGTCTGGCATGGTTGTTTTAAAAATAGCTGGCCTGGAAGAATGTCCAGAAGAGCTATTACCATGACCCCAACACCTAAGTTAAACTTTGCGTTTAGTTGCAGTTTGCCTCCAATCTCAATCTTTGCAAGGGTGGTGAGTTTTATTCCATAGGCGAGCTTTGTTGTCTTGTGACAACTATTGTTTTTTAATGCTTTCATACTTAACCTCGGATGCAAACAGACAAAAAGAGAATTTCAATAAACAAAAAAATTGCAGTACATAAATTAACTCAATTAACTTAAGAATGTTGTTGCCGATTACAATTTAGTTTGTTAGTCCGCTATGTGACACTACTACACTCTAATGTTCTGATGCCACGTAGAATCAATCACCTCTTAAAACCAGACAAAACATGAAAGTAGAACATGTCTGCTGAGATAAACCCATGCTGGTTGCTATAAGCACTAATGTTTTTTTCGTGATATTTACTGGTATTATGATTGCATTATACAGATTTTTAAACTGTCTGGGTTGTTAATAGAAGAGACATATTTCTTTTCCCCCATCTAGAATTAGCCTGTTTTGTTTGCCACTAGCAAATAACAGAATTATTATATAGTTCTTGGTATTGTAATGAGATCCCTACTATTATTGAATTACTTACAATGTGTTTTTTTTTTTAAAATGCATGCAAATAAATGCATCCTAACAGTGATTATGGGTAAGAAAACGTTCTTTGTTTATCATGCAGGTGGCATGGATTCTCCAAAATGATTGTCGGTGGTCCATTTTATAATTTAAGTATTACTGGCTAAAGGTCAGTAGACGTTCGCCCATTAGCAGCTACGAGACTAGTTACGCCAAACTTCAAATGTATTAGATATTGTCCTACTTTATCAGCCAATGAAATTGCTCCGATTTTTCAAAATAGAATGTACGTTTTACATACCATCAGTAGATGTTGACCTGACCTACTACCTCAGACAGTGCAATGAGAAAGTAGACCACCCTCTAACCTATACTGAGACTACTGATATACAAGATAGCCTCTGCTTATCCAATAAATGGACTTTGATATTTATATAGGAATACAAATATGCACTAAAGGATTACAATCATGGCTGAGGAAGTAGATCAACATTAACTGATAGTCATGCTATTTTACATTAAATGGAAATTCAATGTTCTATTTGGAAAAATTTGAGTATTTTCACAGGCTTCACACAATATTTAACATTTGTACTTTTTTTTCCTTCAGAAAATGAAAGATCCAGATCAAGCCCTGTCAGCATATCATGTAAGTAGGACAAACAAGTATATTATGTTATATTATATATTTGATACTTACGATTCTTGTCTTACCTTTTCAAATACATTTTATGGTCGTCTTATTTGTCAGTATTGGCTGCCGCATCAAAAATGGGGCATTCGTGTCAACAGACACATTTTTAGTTTCTGTATAAAGTACCATAAGGCCATACTAAATAATTTTCATGCCACCCTGGCTCTTTTTATTTTTCATAAAAGAAAATAAATAAATTAAAAAAAATAAAATAATAAAATTCTTCCCCATCCCCCTTTTTAAAAAAAGTTTTGATGATAATCTAGTAATTAATTTATAATGGCCCAAAACACATTTTTTAAAAGTTCTATTTTGCTAATTTTCTACCATTTGTTGATGCAGGCGGACCTTATTACGGAAAATGGACCAATTGTATCACAGATAAGTGCCCGCACGCAAATACAGTACCAGTCACTGCAGAAACAGCACACAGACTTTGTAACACATCTCCAGTCACAACTACAGAGTCTGCAAACACAGCTTAGTCAACTGCAGACACAACTGGCTCAGGCCCAGGCTGCAGGTAGGATATTTCCATGTGCATGAAAAGGGGACAAACCCACGTAGCTTAATATGTAAATGGAGTGTATTTATTAAGATCATCAGGCACTCACTATTGTGACAGACCGATGTCGTTGAAGTTTCTGCCAAATCAATTATGTGAATGTAGTTTGTTTTAAGCTTGACTTTGCACTCTTCCTAACATTGGTATTTTCGTTGGTTTATAGCTCTACTGGCCAAAGGCTTATGTCATGTCTGTCCTTCGTCCATTCTTCTGTGGGTCCATTAACTTTTCTTGTAAACACTATAGCCCGTTCAGTTTTCATCCAAGCCTGACCAAACTTGACCTGGACCTGGATGTCGGGATATTTATAAGCTTGAACAAGTTTTTGATAGACCATAGTGGACAGAGTTAGTTGGCACTTGATCGATAGAAAATTTGGTCTCATAAACACTGTAGTATTTTAAGTTTTTATCTGATTCTGACCAAGTTTGTATCTATTAAAGCTCAGATTAGCTCTTGAACCAACTATATTGGATCAGAATAAACTATCATTTTTGGACGAGCTTCCAAAAGTTGAGCACATTGTCCCCTGAATTGTTTGAATGGAAATTTTCGATATGTTATATAGTCAATCATGTATAAGCTGTCACATCCATTTGGCAGCCACTTGTCTTAAGCAGCAACATTTGCTATATCCCATTTCTATGCTGTCATAATGAATTTACCTGTATTAAGCAACAACCTGTTTTAAAAGGCCACTTTTTCTCTTCGACTGGCTGCTTAAGACAGGTTTTACTGTAAATGGCATCTACAGTAGTTTAAAGTGTTGAAGGAGACTCCGGAACATATAAAAGTCTGAGTACTACCACCCTCCTACTGGCTAACTTTTTCAGAAAATTATCGAAATTTACAAGTATATTTTATAATGCTACAATATACTATTGTATATGATTCTAACCATTGAAGTACTTGACTGTATATTGATTTTTTTCCCTAAATATAAATTATAGTTAAAACACTGTAATGTTTATGTTATGTATATTTTCTTAAACTGTGACAAACTTGTCAGTCCATCACTCTAGCAACATAATATTATAGTCTTCTATCAATATCAGAACCATACTTTTTCTCTTTTTAATGATTCTTTTACTTCAAAATGAATTTGCCATATGCAAAGTTTTTATTGGTGGTGATTTTTTTTTTTGTGGGGGGGAGGGGGGGCCTATATTGGTGGATTTGGTTTGGAGTGCCTACATTAATCAACTGTTAATTTTAACCTTTTGATATCGTGTTGGAGAAGAAATGTGTGATAAGGGAATAAGGGAAGTAACTCAATCAAGTTACACAGAAACAATTAAATTTTCATTTGTTGTCAGTGAGGTGAGAAACATATTAGCGTAACATTCTACATTTTTAAAACTGTACATTTTATTCACTCCAATCTGTTTGACCAAGCCATTTGCACGATAATTACCATTAATAATCTAATTTACTAGATTATTGTGCTGTAACGCAGACCTAATAAGTGAGGTTACAAAATTACCATGGCAGCTAGTCTTTGATATTGCCAGACAGTAAATCAAGATAAACAGTCTAGTTAACGTGTTGAATCGAACTCTCATAGAGTTGGCAGAACACTAATGATGCACATAATTGATGAAGCCAATTTATTGAGGTTTTTTTTTAATGGTGTCAAACTCCATTTTCAATGTGTTTTCGGTTATATATTTCATGTCCAGTTTTATTGGTGGAGCAAGACCTCAGAATGAACCTGAGTAGAACCACCGTCCTTCCATAAGTAACTGGCAAACTTTCTCACATAAAGTGTTTGGAGCGAGCAGGACGATAATGATGAGAAGTAAGTTGTTTTTATAAATATTGAAAATCGCCAAATATAAACTGTATACACTACATACGGTAGAATAAAAGATGAGTGTATATATATAAAATAAAATTAAAATTATTGTATTCAAAATTAATGTAATTTTATTTGATTGAACATTCAGTTATAACACAGTCAATAGCTGGAAGCCAAGCTGTGACTGCCACCCCGGTGATTGACGTCGTGACAACAAGCCCAATGATTAAACCAGAACCAGATACTGCTAATTTCCAGCAGGTAAGTTTTCTCCCAGATATAGGTGTACTTGAAATATTTACACTTTATAAGAATATATATAGAAATATATGCACACAAATACAGTATATAGTACATTTATGTGAAAAAGGATGGTATGATATTCTAAAATATAGTTTTTTTTACTCGGCTCTGCCATGGATAGGTTTTTTTTACTCACATCGGTATCTGTGCCAGTGTTGCACCTGCGATACACTTTTGGTGCAAGTTGTTCACGTTATATATGATAGGGAAATATAATAACAGAATAGAAATGATATAAGTAATTAATTCACAATAAGTTTTTAGCTTGACTTTGTACTCTTCCTAACATTGGCATTTTTGTTTGTTTATAGCTCTACTGGCCAAAGGTTTATGTCAGTGTTTTCCTTCATCTATTCTTCTGTGGTCCATTAAGTTTTCTTGTAAACACTATAGCCCCTTCAGTTTTCATCCACCAATCCTGACCAAACTTGACCTGGATGTCGGGATATTTAAAGCCATGTAAGTTTTTGATATGGCTATTATACTAGACCATAGTGGACAGAGTTAGTTGGCACTTGATTGATAGAAAATTGCTGATTTGGTTTCATAAACACTGTAGTATTTTGAGTTTTTATCTGATTCTGACCAAACTTTGTCAGAATGTTTGTGTCCATTAAAGCTCAGACGTGTTCTTGAACCAACTATATTGGATCAGAATAAACTATCATATTTAGACAAGCTTCCAAAAGTTGAGCACATTGTCCCCTGAGTTGTTTTGAATGGAAATTTTCGATATGTTATATAGTCAATCATGTATAAGCTGTCACATCCATTCGGCAGCCACTTGTCTTAAGCAGCAACATTTGCTATATCCCATTTCTTTGTTGTCATAGTGAATTAACCTCTATTAAGCAACAACCTGTTTTAAAAGGCCACTTTTTCTCCTCTTGACTGGCTACTTAACCCTTTACCCCATAAATACGCGTTTTCCTGCACCAATCACAGAAGGCCTTTGAAAACAGTGCAGGAAGAGTTCAGATTGCTCGTTACGAGCAATCTGAACTCTTCCTGCACTGTTTTCCACTCTGCCAGTAATATAAACATAATTCACCCATTGCTGATATATGGTGAATTAATGCTTTCATTATTAGAGGTGTCCAAAGGTGTTTATATGAAGTAAAGGGTTAAGACAGATTTTACTGTTAATGGCATCTACAGTAGTTTAGAGTGTTGAATCAGACTCCAGCACGCCTTTTAAAGTTTGAGTAGTACCGCCCTCCTACTGGCTAACTTAGAAAATTATCAAAAATTTACAAGTTTAACAATATACTATTGTATATGATTCTAACCATTGAATAAGTACATGTCTGTATATTGTTTTTTTCCCCCTTTAACTTAGATAAATAGTTAAAACACTGTAATGATTATATGTATATTTTCTTAAACTGTGACGAACTTGTCATGACTGCCATGGAAAAGTTTTTTTACTCATATGGGTATCTGCACCAGTGTTGCACCTGCGATACACTTTTGGTGCAAGTTGTTCACATTATATATGACAGGAAAATATAATAACAGAATAGAAATGATATAAGTAATTAATTCACAATAAGTTACATTATAATTTTATATTATTGAAAGAAAAGAGACACTTGTGTAAAGTTCACAGATAACACAGCCCCCTCTATATATTGATCCGGATCTTTGGCTCCCAGGAACTGCTTTATATCAGTACTGCAGTGAGTGTGCAAAAGCAACACAGATTTTAAACAGGGAACCAAGAAATAGTTGGGTGCGTGACATTTAACAGTGTAACTCAAATATAGAAATAAGTGTTACAATGGTTTTACACATTGACCAATCAAACAACAATTTACAGGCAGTTCCCACATTATCATTATATCATAATTATTTCTATCAATTGGAGATACCGGTACTTCACTTACCATTATCTCCCATTTATCAAAAAAAAATGAATAACTATATGCCATGGTAAAATATAGAATTGATAGTGTCATTGGCACAATTATTTTAGACCCCTGTTCTTTAAAAAATGAGTCGGTGGGAGCATTATTGTCTGACCAAGGTTTCCACACAATAACCTTAGAATCCTATAATAGGAAGGCTCACAGGTGAGCTTTTGTGATCGTCTGGTGTCCGTCGTCTGTCGTCCATCATCTGTCGTCTGTCGTTAACTTTTAGCTTCTAACAACTTCTCATCTGAAACCACTGGGCCAATGTTCCTTGGGTGACCCTCTACCAAGTTTGTTCTAGCCATCTTGATTTGTCAAAAAACATGGCCGCCAGGGGGCAGGGCAAGTTTAATTAGTAAAGACTTTTCAGAAACTGCTAGCTCTATTTCAAAATAAATTCACAGAAATGTTCCTTGAGTGACCCTCTACCAAGTTTGTTCAAGCCATCTTAATTCGTCAAAAAACATGGCGGCCATGGGGTGGGGTTAGTTTACTATAATAAGCTATAGTAAAAGCTTAAAAAATCTTCTTGTCAGCAACTACTTGTTCGATTTTAAAATAATTTCACAGAAATGTTCCTTGGGTGACCCTCTATCAAGTTTGTTTAAGCCATCTTGATTCATCAAAAAACATGGTGGCCAGGGGGTGGGGTTAGTTTACTTTATGAGCTAAAGTAAAAACTTAAAAAATCTTTTTGTCAGAAACTACTTGCTCGATTTTAAAATAATTTCACAGAAATGTTCCTTTTGTGACCCTCAACCAAGTTTGTTCAAACCATCTTGATTCATCAAAAACCATGGCGACCAGGGGGTGGGGCAAGTTTAATTAGTAAAAACTTAAAAAATCTAATTGTCAGAAACTACTGGCTCAATTTTAAAATAAATTCACGAAATGTTCCTTGGAGGATCCTTCACCAAGTTTTTCAAACGGTAGTGATTCGTAAAAAAACATGGCGGCCATACATATGATACTGTAAAACTCGGAAAATAGCTGTCAATTTCTCTACTTTTGAAATATGGTTTTACCGTGAAATTTTGATCATGACCCGTGAGACCGTGAATTGGTAAAAAAAAATGTGAGATTTCGTCTCACCCTGTGAGGTATCACAAGTTCGGGCAGCCAGGGGGTGGGGTTAGTTTACTATATAAGCTATAGTTAAAACTTAAAAAATCTTCTTGTCAGAAACCACCAAATCAATTTTAAAACAATTTTGCAGAAATTTCCCTTGGGTGACCCTTTACCAAGTTTGTTCAAGCTGGTGTGATTTGTTAAAAAAACATGACAGCCACAGTGAGGTGGTGCTAGTTTACTATAAAGGCAGCTATATTAAAAACTTCAAAAGCCTTCTTGTCAGAATCTACCGACCTGATCTGGATGTAATTTCACTGACATTTACCATGGGTGAACCTTTACCAAATTTGAACTCTTCTACACATCTGTTACATCTTCAAAACAAATCAAAATTTTAACTACTCTCCCATCTCGTTTTTCTGGAATTTTGAGTGTACATGACATTGTATTATACAATCTACTTAAGTTGGGTGACTCAAGGTCAGTCAGGTGAGTGTTATACCACCATCTTGGCCCTCTTGTTTATGTATAGTTTCTAACTGGACAAGGAAGCTTGGGATTGGTTTTGAAGTTAGTTGGGTTAGGCCATTATAAATTAATTGCAAGGTTATTATCCCCACCCATCCCCTAATTTATGTATTGATTCATAACATGAAAAGGAAGCGAGATATATCGGGTTAAGGTCACTGTTACTTAAAATAAAATAAAATGTTTTTCAAACCTCGATTTTCTTTAAAATATTTTGATGAAATTTTGTGTATACATAGTTGAGATTAAAAGGAGACTTCTAACTAGTTTTGAAGGAATTTGGTCAAGGTCATTGTTACTAAAAATAGAAAAAAATGATTCCTGTTCAGTAACTTCAGTTATGTTTTAAGACTCCAAGCTCATAAGCTTTTTATTCTATTTAAATAACATCATTTACATGCTTCTGAATTACTACTGGCGTTCATAATCTACTTTGCATTCGTTGTTTACAAATAATTAAATATCATGGACTCAAACCTGACAATCATAGTCAATGTCAAGTGGAGGCATTTCTAGTTTACAGTTATTTTCCTCAACATATGCTTTGAAATTTTCGTTATTAAGTTGTCAATTGTTGTATTTACAATGTGTGTGTTCCAGAGATAACAAAGACATTGTGTAACTACAGAAGTTTTGTTTTAAATCTGATGCTGTTAATCCAAAGTCAAAGTTAATTATTATATCTTGCAGCCTGCTGGTTTTAATCCACATCCAAGATTTGGACTTGCACCGTTTGGCAGACCACCACTTGGACCAGGGTCAGGGCCGGGGTTAGGGCAGGGTCCAGGTCCAGGGCCGGGGCTAGGACAGGGTCCAGGTCCAGGTCCAGGGCCAGGGCTAGGACAGGGTCCAGGTCCAGGGCCGGGGTTAGGACAGGGTCCAGGTCCAGGGCCGGGGTTAGGACAGGGGCCAGGACCAGGGCCAGGGCCAGTGCCATTACAACCACCTCCATTTGATTACCATGGTAACTGGATTTATTTTGGATTTAAAAGATTCTGTATGATTAAGTTTAGAAGCTGTAGTACAATACAGACTGTTGTTACAACTATACAAACATGTTTCATTGTGTTACATTCTGTAACAAACAGTCATACCTAGTCATGTATGGTCACATTCAGTCAAGTTCTGTTACATCCAGTCACTTTGTGGTCATCCGGTCTCCTTCTGTAACATCTAGTTACATTCTGTAACATTCAGTCATATACTGTTATACCCAGTCATGAACTATGACATCCATTCATGTACTGTAACATCCAGTCATGTACTATGACATCCAGTCATGTTTTACATCAAATCATGTACTGTAACACCCAGTCATGTACTGTAACATCCAGTCATGTACTGTAACATTCAGTCATGTACTGTGACTTCCAGTCATGAACTATGACATGCAGTCATGTACTGTGACATTCAGTCATGAACTATGACATCCAGACATGTACTGTTACATCCAGTCATGTACTGTTACATCCAGTCATGAACTATGACATCCATTCATATACTGTTACATCCAGTCACTTTTTGTACATCCAGTCATCTATTGTAGCATCCAGTCACATACTGTTACATCAAGTCACTTTCTGTACATTCAGTCATGTATTGTGAGTTTCAGTCATGTACTGTGACATCCAGTCATGTACTGTTACAGTAAGACACTTTCTGCACATCAAGTCATGAACTGTGATATCAAGTCATGTACTGTAACATCCAGTCATGTACCGTAAAATGCACATGTACTGTGACTGCCAGTCATGAGCTATGACATCCACTCACATACTGTTACATCCAGTTATGTGCCAACCAATACATTAAGTCACGTACTGTTACATCCAGTCACATACTGTTACATCCAGTCACTTTCAGTTACATGAGACAGTTTGCCAGTTATTTGTGGAAGGACAGTGGTTCTGCTGATTCATTCAATGTTTTTTTTTACACCAGTAAAACTGGATATGCCATTTATAACCTTTTATGTGCCGAAAATGGTGTTAAACCGTATTCAAAAAAAAACAAATTTAAGAAAGGATAAAACGTGAAAATTGTCACTTGTTGAGCATGTGTTACAAAAAATTTATATGATTTACTGTTTACTCCTTTAATTCATCAATCTTGAAGCAGACTTTACTGATAGCATTACATGTTTGTATAATTTCATTTCATATTTCAGCACCCTGGCCAGGTCCACCGCCGGGCTCTGGTCCTGGTTTCCCAATGCCAGACTTCAGCAAGCCCCCACCAGGTTTCCCACCCCCAGGGATGCCACCTATACCCCCTCCTGATATAGACCTGACACCATCTGTGCCATACTATGAACTACCAGCAGGGCTCATGGCACCCCTTGTAAAGGTTAGTTAATGATTGTGTGAATAGGGCAATTTATGGTCAAAATCTTCAATTACATGTACATTGTTCTGCACGTCTACAAATGCATTTATGTACAAGTTACCTTAATGTTTAGTAGCCATTGAGTTGTTGACCCCGGTTTCACTAATTTAACATATTTTGATAGTTTCCTCAGCGATACTTTTAAATGCTAAAACATCACACTTACTGAGTATGTTGCAAGTTATATTTTATCATTAAGTACAGAGGTGTTATGTGGTAACTTAACTGTGAAGTATTTCAAATAATAATTAAAAGAGAAACTGAAAAATAAATTGTTTGGGGGGAGGATTTCGGTTTGAACATTTTTATTAATCACGATAATACAGCCCTTGAGCTTTAAACTACACAAAC
The DNA here is from genome assembly GCA_029582155.1 of Panopea generosa. Classification (NCBI taxonomy): domain Eukaryota; kingdom Metazoa; phylum Mollusca; class Bivalvia; order Adapedonta; family Hiatellidae; genus Panopea; species Panopea generosa. The sequence continues at coordinate 35,186,362 of CM055901.1, read as the reverse complement.
AAACTATCTGGATTTAGTGGGCAGTTTGTTACTCATTCAATTCACACAGACAGTGAGACACTCTGGCTATTAGAAATTTCTAAATGTATATATAATTGTCATGAACTATTTTGTAACAATATATCTGTTTTTGTACAAATAAATTGAAATAAAAGTTACAAAAAAAAAATTATGATCAAAATAGTTACATTTTCTAAGCCTCACCTAATATACTTTGTAGGGAAAAGCACTTACCTAGTATTCTCTACATATGTTTTGCTGACTACTTTCTCACATATTCAGAGGTGGATGATTTATTACCAATGAACAAAAAATTGTCAGTCATTAGAGAGACTGTGACCAGGAGGGGATTTGAAAGTATGAATCCTGGATTGACAGTCTGGCAAGTTACTGACTGAGCTAACCAGACCCATCATCTCAACTTTGTTTATCAGTGTCGGATCAAAGCGCGCTAAACAATGTTTTTGATTTTAAGGAATTTGTGGTTAAGTATACAGGTGCTTATTATAAATTGTCTTGAACAGAAGTTAACAACTTTTCTTATTCATACATAGACTTGTGTATGGAAATGATATAGATAGGTCAAAGCTATATGGACATACTGTGAAATCATTAATTTTCGTAGGGTACTAATTTTCGTTGATTTTGTTGGGGGGCCTCGACAATGAAATTAAATATCAATGAAATGATCCTGGATAAAATTGTGTTATATCTGAACTGCATAGCACTTATCTGTACCATAACCGTAGACCTACCATTTTTAGCTAGATCTAAATGTTACCCAATACATAGTTTCTTTTTGTTGACAAGAAATGAATATTTCGAACGAGTGAATTGGTGTTGGTCTCGACCTACTTACACCTTTACCTCTCCAAATCAATTGTTGTTTTCATAATAGTTTGATTGAACACCAAAGGGGCGACTAATTGACGTCTCTTCCCAGGATTACCCCATGTTGCCAGGAGCATTTATTACCGCGTGTGTAGGTGCAGGCAGCGACTTAGTACTGGCACAAGCCAGTAATTAAAACATGTTATGTAATAGAAATACTGAAATTCAGACGTCGCATTGAAACAATTTTTTCTAAAATTTGTTTTTCAACAAAATAAGTACCCAAGAATATGTCCTTGAATCAAAAACAACGAAAATTAATGATTTCACACTATACTGGAAATGAGCACAAATTGGAATGTATAGTTTGAAATGTAATATCGTAAGACGATAATGTTTTATTAATTTGTCAAGGCCAGTTGGTCTAAGTCCCCGTCCCAAGATCACTTACCGCTCATCCCTGAGTTTATGGGTTTGAGCCAAGTATGGCCCAGAAATTTTATGTGAGAGATTTTACCAGTAACTCGGATTCATTCTTGGGATCCTCCTTCGCCAATAAAACTGGTTATGATACATGTATATACCCTTATATATACCTGTTACTTGTTAAAAATGCCATAAATCTCTATTAAAAACAATGTCTAATGAAGAAAAATACTTGTCACCCTTATTTTGGAAAGAAAAAGTATAACAACACAGAATTTCTTGTCATATACCCCACCCTACACCCGCACAGAAGCAAAATTAATAAACTTAAATATTACTCTTCAGCTTGAGGATCACGATTACCGGCCATTAAAACCCAAAGATATACGTCTACCGCCCCCGATGCCTCCAAGTGAGAGGTTACTGGCAGCAGTGGAAGCGTTCTACAGCCCACCATTCCACGACAGACCCAGGGACAGGTACCAAAAATATATATATTATCTAAACACTATCAGTATACCACAGGAACAGTTGCTGAATCTGACTGGCACATAATAGAATATATTGTTAGCTAGATCAAGTTGTATTGTTCAGGTCAATATATGGTATAAGAACATATCGGTAAAAATCTTTCATGGGTATTCGGCTAGCAAAAGGATGTCCTAACCCAAGATTTCACCATTTTTTATCAGACTTAAGCCTTTGCAGAAGTTCCTATCAAATTACTTATATAGAGGGTTAGAATAGCCAACAATTATACTCTTTATTATCACTGCCATATAATTAATATTCCTTTTTTTATCATTCTGATATCTATTTACAGTGAAGGATGGGAAAAATTGGGTTTGTACGAATTCTTTAAAGCCAAACAAAAGGCTAAAAGGATAAAAGATCAACAAAGAAGGTCAAGGTCATTTTCTCGCTCACGATCAAGATCCAGATCAAAATCGATGTCCCCTGTAAGGTCACCACCTAGACGAAGAAGATACAACAGCAGAAGCAATGCCAGTAGAAGCAGGTCATGTATACAATTTTCAAGCATTACTGTAACAAGTTTCAAGCATTACTGTAACAAGTTTCATGAATATTAGTTTATATATGTACTTCTTTATTTTAGCTCTGTTGTGAAGTAACCTTATAGTTTATATGAATTGCTATCAAATCAGCTTCCTGAGTAGAAACATGATCAAGCTTGGGACTGAATCTGCTACCTGTGGCAAGAGCGGCCAACACTATATCCACTGCACTACCATCCTGTTCAAAAGTATTCATTTATGATTCATTAATATTGCGCAGTATATATGATTTATTGAGCTTTGAAAAAAAGTTTATTATTCAGTTATATGTTAAATTTTCTATTGTTACAGCATGTAAGTGCTATGGTTTATTAAACCCTTAGATACAAAGTATATGAGGACTAAATTAAAGTCAGGGCTCATCTTACTGTCCATCTTTTTGTGATCGCTTTTTCTCAGCAACCAGTAGCCGGAATTCATTGAAACTTCACAAGGGTGACTGGTACTAAGCCTAGTTAAGCATCTTGTCTGCATGTTGTGTGAAATTAATTTTTAATGAGTTATGGCCCTTAAAATTTTTCAGACATTTTTTTTGTGGTCACTTTCATGGCAATCATTGGCTGGAATTCAGTGACACTTCACAAAAGTTATTGGCTACTCTAATTGGTTCACTGTGTCAAATTGGGCAGTAAAAGGGTGCCATCTGGGGGTATTTATCACCTTCATTGATGTTTATAGTTTGGAATAAACTGTCTGTTGATAAGCAGGTTTTAGTATTAAATCAATACAAGTTATGAAATGGAAAGTATTCCTTCATGTCAGAGCGGTCTAAAGCACTTTTGTGCAATGATGATTTTCCTCTCACCACCGAGGTTTAGGGTTCAAACCTAACTTGCTCCAAAACTTTGTGATAAACTTTGCCAGTTATTTGCGGAAGGTTTTCCTCCACCAATAAAACTGAATGTACCATATATAACCTGTCATGTGTTGAAAATGGCATTAAACCCCCGTTTAAAAAATGAAAAAAAGAAATTGTAATTTACCTCTGAGTTTTATGTCAAGATCTTTATATTTCATTGTAAAGTTGAACAAAGGTACTTGAAGAACATGCATTTTTGAGTTTTTACAATAAAAAGTTTGAGCAAGTAAATGATATATATATATTGTCATAAAGGTAACAAAATTTTACGAGTGTGCATATAATCTCACATAATCCATCACACTTTCTTTGTTTCAACAAATGTAAATTTGAAATTATGTTCTAAAAATTTTCAAATTTGATTACAAATTACTGATCATAACATGAAATATCCATTAATCTTGTAAAAGGTCTGCCACAAGATTTACTTAATAAATGTTTTGATTTAGATTTTTTGCTTTCTGTTTTACAGGTCACGGTCAAGGTCAAAGTCAAGGTCACGGTCAAGATCGCCATCAGATTCAAGGTCACCATTACCATATAAGAGAGGCAGCAGGTCTCCACCATCTCGTTCACCATTGCCATATCGAAGGCAGAGTAGGTCACCTCCATCTAGATCACCTCTCCCTTATCGAAGACAAAGCAGATCGCCTCCTTCGAGGTCTCCGTTACCGTATCGAAGACAAAGTAGGTCACCTCCATCTCGATCACCTCTACCGTACCGAAGACAAAGTATGTCGCCACCATCAAGGTCACCTCTCCCATATAGAAGGGACAGCAGGTCACCACCATCAGTAAGACGGAGAGGCCGGTCAAGATCACGTTCAAGGTCGCGCTCACGGTCAAGAAGTGCCACACCCCCAAGTTTGTAAGTATATTCAGGTCAACATCTTTTTATATAATTATGCACACTTCTTTTCAGAAACAGATGGACAGATTTTCATCAAATTTGTTGTGAAGCATTTTTACATGAATGTTTCTCAAGTTTGTTCAAATCATGACCATGGGGGCAAAATTGGTCCTGCGTCGGGACTTATAAGTTTGATGTTTTTTTTTCAAAAGTTCAACAAACTTCTTTTCCGAAAGTACAATGCCTGGGATATTTTGCATAGCATATCACCTAATAATTTTCTCTCAAGCCATGACCCTAGGGTCATAATTGGCCGTGCCCCGGAGACTTATCAGTTTCAAATAGGGTAATTATCGTTCATTGGACCCATTAAGTAAGGGGACTTTTATTTTTACCTATGAATACTCTACGGAAACAGGAAATGATATTGATATTTTTCTCATCTATTTGAGGTTTTATTTTAATCATCTTGATGTCATAAACATTGTTAGGTAGGTACAGAAGGTCAATTTAATTTTTTTAGGAAAAACTGTGCAATTATCTTTTGCATGGACAGGAAGAAAAACAGCAACCAAAACATTGTCTTTTATTTTAGGCCTCAGAAGTTTCTGTGCCATATATAGAGACAATATTTGGTAACATGAAAGAAATTAAAAAAATTTTAATGCAGTTTAACCGAAAATTTTTAGTATTACAGATGTGTATTCTGGTGTCTTTTCCAGTTCCACTGAGGCCTTTCTGGCAGCAGCTGCAGCAGTTAATACAGACAAATTGGGGGAGGAAAACAGAGGTCACATGCTACTAAAGAAAATGGGTAAGTGTTTTGGTAGTGACACATCGTCAAATTTGTTACACATCAAACCATGTTGCAGTTATTGATTGGTGGTTTATTGTATAACAGTGTAGATTAGGAGGATGTGGAGAAGCTTTTATGTAATTTTAATTTATATTAGCTCGGAGCGTGTTGTGTTCTTAAGATAAATAATAGATAAATTGCTTGATTATCATATTTTACTGCCCCTATTTAGAAAAAAATTCTCCCAGCTTCACTCTCCTGTTTTAAGTAAAATTTGGATGAGAATCTAGCGATTAATTTATAAAAGCCTAATCAGGTCTAGCTGGGGTTCAAACCTGCAACCTCTGGCATGAGAGGCCAACACTTTAATCACTACACTACCACCCCACTTAGAGATGGTTTTGTTGGGTAGTGTGTTCGCCACTTAGTCCAATGGCAGGTAGTTTGGTGCCAGGATCAAATCACTGACCTGAAAAACAGAAACCAGTACTTTTTTCTATCCACAATTATTTTCAAAAGTTAAGAATTTAAATTGATATGAATGAAAGTTGGTTACAAGTACTATTTATACATTAGATGTTGTCCTATTTTCTCAGCCAATAAAATTGCTCCAATTTTTCATAATAGAACATTCTATATTGAATGCCATGTCTGTCAGTAGAAGTTGACCTACTTTCTCAGCCAATGAAATTGCTCCAATTTTTCATAATAGAACATTCTATATTGAATGCCATGTCTGTCAGTAGAAGTTGACCTACTTTCTCAGCCAATGAAATTGCTCTGGGAGCCAGAAAGTAGATCAACATCTAAGCCGGTTAGAAGAAAAAAGTTGGGAAAAATTCAAAGAAAGAATTGAATGCTTTATATTGCACAAGAAAGAAATAATGTTTGCATTCAAGTTCAAGTTAAGATTATTGAATATAAAATAAAGAGCAGAGAAAGAAAATAAATAGCAAAGAATGAATGTATGAATGGTTTTTTCTGGTACATTAATACATAAATAGGTTATTTTGCGTGAACAAACTGTAACGAATGTGAAGAAATAGTACAAATTATAAACAAATAAGAACAATGTGAGATATATACATTGATAATATTAAAAAATATAATTAAACATGTTTTGAATTAGACTGATTAAGAAAGAGTGATAAACGCCAATCATTTGATTAACCCTTTACTTCATATAGACACCTTTGGACACCTAATATAGACGCCTTTGGACACCTAATATAGAAGGCTTTTGAATTATGTTTATATTAACTGACAGATTGTAAAACAGTGCAGGAAGTGTTCAGAGTGCTCCTTATGAGCAATCTGAACTCTTCCTGCACTGTTTTCAAAGGCCTTCTGTGATTGGTGCGGGAAAACGCATATTTATGGAGTAAAGGGTTAAAAGCAGAAATTTGAGCTTTCATCATGCAATGAAAAACATAAGTTCAGTTTAATATTTGTGAAGCCTGAAGAGCTAGTCTAACGTTTTTCATCACCTGATGAAAACTAAAATGCAGCTTTTAATTCTTTTATTTACATTATATTTTTAGGTAAAAGTATTACGTTATTTTTGCCATTTTTGATATTAAAAAAGCAAATTATATGTGTTAAACTAAAGCCAATGTCATAAATGCAAAGGCTTTGTGAACATACTGAATAGGTGCAAGCCTTTGAATGGCGACTTACAGCAAACGTCACATGAACCAAATGGCAACATGACATCTCACCAGCAAAACAGAATCGTTTAACCCATGAAATGCAAAAAAATTGGTCCTTTTTAGCTCTGCCTTATTTTGTGTGTGCATGCATAATTAAAATGATGAATAGTATGAGTAATGCATTTCTGTAAAAATACATTTATCTATTAAAATAAAAAGATTAACCATTCCTTTGACAGGATGGGGTGGTAAGGGACTAGGGGCCAAGGAACAGGGTATTGTGGACCCTATCGAAGCAGCTGAGGTACGAGACAGGCAGGACAAATTTAAGGGTGTGGGTACCAACACCAAAGACCCCTTTGAGCAGTTCCGTAAAAACAAAAGTCAAGGATTCATCAGCAGGATGCAGGCCAGGGATGAGATGAGGAAAGATGGTCAGTTTGAATATTTAGTGTCATTATTATATTTTTATGTCATCGAGGGCTACAGATGATCATTTTACCTAACCACTCTTTCCTGTGATCCTGGAATGTTAACCAGTACTCGAGCATACCCACTCAAGTAACATAACTTTCCCACTCAAGTTAGCAGTGAGAGACGAAGGACAACGAGACATGGTGGAGTATATCAATCATCATTGAGGTGGGAGTTCAAGATTGATAATCAGATGTGCTACCAAGCTAATCTGGCCCAACAAATCCTAAGTATTCGGTAAAAGCTAACATGCAAAATGTAAACTTTATAGCATTTCAAAAACTTGAGTTGAATAAAATCTCAATTTAAAATGTTTAGTAAAACTAGAAAATGTGACTGTTTATTTTAACTTTTGTTAAGTTTTAAAACTCCTTTTAAAAAGTATAAACTGTTTCTAGATGAAATTGATAAAATATATCATACAAGGTCTGATCATTTAACCCTGAAATTTATAACCCCAACTTTATTATTGTCACCTGCCTTTTCAAAGAAAGTCATTAGGACATTATGGTCTCCTTTTGTCTGTTACAGTTTGCCTTGTCAGACCACTGACACTTTCTGATAAGATTCAAATGAAACTTTTGAATAATTATTTTTTCCAGGAGTTATGTCCCTTTTTAGGCCCCCTCCATTCCTAGAATGGTGAAAGGGCATTAAGCACTACCCCTGTCAGTCCGTCCGTTTGTATCCGCAGTATAAAATTGGTTTCCGACCAACGACTCCTGAAAAGGGTCTATGTATTTAATTAATATTTTATGTAGCAGCTTTTCCGCTTAATTTATTGATCAATAGAGGGGACATTCATGTCTGCAGACACACTTTTAGATGGTATATACTAAAAATAGTGAATCATTATCCTGACGAGCTAACTACGCCTATAGTTTTGATGCAATTCAACTGAATCTGATAATTAACAACAATAATTGGAAAAGCACAATCATCATTTTATGATGAATGTACATGCGTACAGTGAGACTTAAATTCAACAAATTTACTTATGTCATTTTCTTTAAATAGACATCATTTTGAACAATAAGTTATTCATTTTTACTTCTAAATATTTCAGAAAAGAAAAAGAAAACCGACAATTGAAGAATGACTTATGAACAATCAGGCGATTGATAGACCATCAACAGTTACCACTTACAGGTCCTCGAGGAACAATAGTGATTGTCAGCCACTTGATAATGTCACTATTTATGTAACACAATGCAGGATACAAAAAGTACCTTCTTGTCAGGAGCCACTTGTGCCAGATATCCAAGTGGCATATTTCGAGTACTGTGCACTTACATTGCAAGTGTTCATGAAAATAGAGTTGTTAGAGCAAAATAAAAAAGTGAAGTAAAAACAATGGTTTTGACAAAGAATTATTAAAAAGTGATTAGAGCAAATAAAAGTTAAAAAAAATAATTGGTTTCGACACAGAATTGTTAAACAGTGGTTAAAGAAAATAAAAGTTTAAATAAAATCCCCGATTTGACAAGTTCCTCATTCCTGATTATTGAACCGTGCTGCACAAAGATTTACAGAATGTGTCTGTCTATAGGTGATATGTTTCTGTTGTACTTCTGTAATAAATGTGACTTACCATGTACTTGTGGGGTTTATTTTGTTGTTTTTCCTTTTAATAAAACAAAAGGCCGAATGAAACCTGCTATTTTCATTTCTTGGTTGCATCGTTCACATGTTTCCCAATTGTACCACATGATTGTACATAGAAATGGTTATTGTATGTTTCAAACTGAAAGCATCCCGACAAAACATTTGTAAAAACAAAATTGTTCAGGCTATCTGTGTATGTGAGAGAGAGAGGATGTTGTGTGGTGTTTAACGTCGCTTTCAAAAAAAATAAATTCAGTCATGACAGTGTCTACTCGAGACACTATTCTGCCACAGACACATTGTAAGATACCCCACCCAGTCACATTATACTGACACAAGGCTGACCAGACCTTAAACTCTCCCGTAAATCCGTAAATGCTGAGCAACGGAACAGAGGGTAGAAATACTTTACCCTTAAATATTTATGATTGAAGTTAATCAATAAAAAGAGAGACGGATCGGCAAACTGATTACATAAAGGGATGGCCAGAGAGAAGAGACGGAACAGGGAACTCGTACTTTACCAATTATGCATAAATACTAGTAGAACCAGCATCACTTGGCAAGTGCCCAACCAACTTTTTCACAAAATGTTTGGCCTGAACTGGACTTATAACCTCACCAGTTAGAGGTAACTGATATTGAGACGGCCTTGTTGACATAGCAAGTAGATGGTATGTTGTCTCCGATTGCATTAACTCTCTATACAGCCTCGGATAAAATTTGTTTACTGCATTTCGTAAAAAAAGAACCAAAATCAAATTGTGTCCTATTCTTTTATTCAACAATGTGAAAGCAGTGAAAACAATCTGAGTAAACAAGTTACAATACAATAATAAATTGAAACAGCAACTGAACACTTTTTTAACACAAAACTGAAGAAAAACTAATGGGCCAAAATGGCTTGCAGATGTTCTGTCTGTTTATTTAGGTGTACTTGAGAAAGAGTTAAAAGAGGTTGGCAACTTTTAACAAATGTCCATCTTGTTTGTCATAAAATATTGACCATTCATTGGCCATATTGAGCATATTCAAAAGTAAATTTTGCATTTCTAAGTCGCGATACACGTAAAAAATTGGGTATAATAAAACATGATAACTATAAAACTCGTTTGAAGAGGTCTCGTCTATATATAATTTCACTGGTGATCAGTAAAATTATCAAACGATTTACTTAGAAATCTCTAATCTCTATTATTCACCATAAAATATATTCTTTTGCTTTTCCTAGAATACAAACAAGGTTTTAGATACAGAAATATTGATTGATTGAAGATTTAGCGTCCTTTTTATGCCATTGAGGGCTTACAGACGATCAGTTAACCTAACCACTGTTTCTGGGATAAACCAGTTATTGAGTACACCCTATCTTCGTAAGTAACTGATTATTTTCCCACTTGAATCAGTGGTGAGCGATGAATGATAATGAGACACAATGTCTTATATCAATCATCACAGGGATTGTTGCCGGGCGGGGATTCAAACTCAAGACTAAGATACAGAAATAAAAATGTGTTGTTTTAATGTATATTTTTACAAAACCTACCTTGATAAAACTGAGCATCTACATAATTTACTGTGAAATAATTTATTTTCGTGGGTATTAAATTTTGTGGTTTCCACTTCAAAGACATATTTGTGGGGTCCTAAATTCATTGTAACCCAGTTTCCAAAAAAAAAAAAAAATACAGTTTACACTTTCGACATCGCATTGTGCGTTCCAACAATTAACCTCTGCTGTAATACACACATCGCTCGTCAGGGTTTATTGCACCCTGCTGTGCCAATAAGAGTTGACACGTGCCAATTAGTACCCTAATATACAAGTACGATATTGAACTAATTGTTATGGAAGCCAGAGGAGAGGAAAGGAGAAGTACTAAGTTCTAATCTAGAAAGGGTTTCAGAAGGCAGGCCTGCAGTAAATAACAATAGTATGTGCCACATCACGTGACTGTGATAATGAACAGTAAATGAATGTGCTACGACTTTTAAGAGATTTGTTTGTTTTATTCATTAAAAATGATCATAAAGAGAAACAGTAGAATTTAATAAAAAATACCACTAAATAAAAGATATTACTTCACTAGAAACTTGTGTTTTAGTTTTCTTTGTACGCACACATACTGTCCTTTTACAATGTTTTACACTTTTTTTACGATGTTTACCATAGGTCTATACATCACATTGTTTCAAACTGTTTCAACTCAATAGCATTTAGCTACAAGGTGACAGTCTATTTTTAGTATACTGGTCATACCTAATACCGCGAGTCTAAAATTGTTCAACCATGAGAAAAATGGCATCAATACTAAAAGTAATAAGGTTACTTAAGTCGGCCGAGTAAAAATCAGTTGCCGATACGAAATGCAAACAAATGCTGAAGCTAACGGAAGTTGGAGCTTTGCGCATGTCTTCTCAGATTGTAATTATATGGGCATTCGCAGTAATAGGTATATTGCGGTATTAGGTATACCTCTGACACTTGATTCAAATATACGCGCAGTGGGGGTAATTATAACACATATCGCTACACACAGATGTCTATGAGCAGATGGACCTAGAATTAAAGATGATATGAGTATTAAATTTTTTTACACTGTTTACAAAATTATCAATGTAAATATTGATGCAATATGACAATGCGATGCACGTAGGCATATGAACACAGAGGTAATTAATATGTTGACGGTATTACATAGAGTAAACATAGTTTATGGGTATTGATTTCGTTGTCTAGCCTCCCAATGAAATCCACGAAAAAAAATGATTTCACAGTAATAAATTTTGAAAAGTCGGGTGATCTGCAAGAAAAATAATAAATCTACAACACCTCTTGTAGATGTATTTGAATTCCCAGTATCTCACTTCTTTGATAGGGACCTCAGTTGATGCTTAGGATCATTTCCAGGCAGAATCTTGATACCAATACAATTAGGAAACCATGGTTTAGAACATTCTTCCTTGACATTCATAAAACATAGTTTTCCTCTATAGAGTAATCATTAATACAGTGTGATCTGAGTATTTATTACTGAGTAATAATTGCCATGGCTTGCCATAAACTAAACAAACATGAAGAAAACAAACACAATCTAATCTAAAAGTCTTATATCGCTCACCTGAATGAGATTTGAATTGAAGTTTTCACTATATAGCCATATATATTGTGGTCATGTATTTGAATTGAAGTTTTCACTATATAGCCATATATATTGTGGTCATGTATTTGAATTAAAGTTTTCACTATATAGCCATATATATTGTGGTCATGTATTTGAATTGAAGTTTTCACTATATAGCCATATATATTGCGGTCATATATCTGAATTGAATTTTCACTATATAGCCATATATATTGTGGTCATGTATTTGAACCAATCCTAGTGTCTTTATATTAACATCTTGGTAGAACATTTTTGCCAAAAAATATTGAAATCTGATGATTTGTTTTAGACGAGAAGATTTTTGAAGATTTTACTCTAACCATACATTAATTGGGAAAACCAGCTCCACCCCTGGTGACCATGTTTTTTATGCAAATTGTGATGGCATGAACAATCCTGGTAGAGGGATACCCAAGGAACATTTCTGTGAAATTATTTTGCATTCAGGCCAGTAGTTTCTGACAAGAAAATTTTAAAGTTTATCCTTTTTGTTGCCATGGCAACCAGAGTTCCATAGGACCACCCAAGGATCATTCCTATGGTATTTGATTTATATCGGATGAGCGTATTCAGAGATGTTGTTTCAAACAATTGTTTACTGATGGAGGGACAGACGGACGGATGGACGAAAAGTGATCACAATAACTCGCCTTGAGTTTTTGGTTCATGTGTGCTAAAAATATCAAAAACATATTTTTTAAAATTTCTGTGGATACCTTATTATAATATCTATTTGAAATGGAGTTAAATTTTTTGTTTAACGTTTCTGGATTATAGAAATTAAAAGCACAAGCTAAGCAACAATAAATGGTCTTTGAAAATGTTATTCTTATTTCAAATTTAAACAATAAATAAGTGTACACCATGTGCATGTGTAGTAATAAAACATGCATGTAATGTCAGTTTACAAGTATGTATGTAACTCGGCATACACATTTATGTATCATTGCCTACAAGTACATGAAATTCAGCTTACAAGCATATTTAACCTTGCTTACAAGCATATGTAACTCGGCTTACACATACATTGCTTGAGTTACAAATATATGTAGCCTTGCTTACAAGTATATGTAACTCAGCTTACACATATATATATGGCTTTACTTACAAGTATATGTAGCCTTGCTTACAAGTATATGTAACTCAGCTTACAGTGTTTTCTCCAGCCCCAATTTTTTGGGGGTCACTGATGACCCACTGGCTTAAAATCATCGGGTCATTTTCAAAATTTGGGGGTCATCAGTTGACTAGTTTTAAACTAAATCAACTTGAATAAATGGTGGTAAAAATACATAATTTACTAAAACAGTTTAACTTTCTGTTTCACACAAATTTCTCAATCAAAGCTGCAACTTAAGTTAATAACTTCAAAACAAATTAACTTCAAACGAATGTTTCACTTCTGGCAACAAGTCAAAACAACTAGAAAATAGTTGTTTTTATGATCGTGGCCACAGGGCCATGAACTTTTCAATGTCATGGCTCCAGCTTGATCACCATGGCCCCAACTATTTATAATGAAAAACACTAAAATTATTTCAACATCTTTTATTTCAGATGAGCTTCATGTTTACCATTACTAAACATTATACTCTTTAGAAAACAAAACTTTGTTGTCTTATTCCCAAAACCATTTCTCTTCTGGTTCATAGCTAGACTTATTTTAGAGTAATGTTACCTTAATATTATAACATTTTAATGGTAACTTAACAAAAATAAGTTAAAATTCTGAAATTATATAATCATTTTTCAAAATGAATATAATTTTCTAAAAGTTTATTTTCTTTTTTCCATAATCTTTTAAACGTCCGTTAAAGAAACATAAAAGGCGCTGGGAATACCGCCGTAAAAACAGGGACTGGTCTATGTTTAAACTGGTATTAAAATGACGCGCATGCAATACCTTATAGAAAACAAAATAAAAAAGCTTTCAGATAGAGTAACGTCCGTACTTTTTAAACAACTTTCTTGAAAAGATTCACGATTTCCACATTTCATCTTTATATACATAAACAACCTAAAACTTGGTATATATCAGTGCTATTGTTGTAGCATACGTTTGTTTTCACAGTTGTTGTCTTCAAACTATAATATTGTTTTGCGGAAGATTATGTATGTGATCATAATCGTCTATGCGATTGCATCAATATAGCGTTAATAACCAATTAAAGTGTTTACGTAATTTAGTAGAACCGCGTGACCGGGGTTTCCCTGAATCAGACTACGTGATCTGCAAAAATAGCTAGTATTGTAAAACTAACTCTGAAATCAGCTTGTCAAAACAAACATGCGTAATTTCAATTTCTGTATTTTTAAGGTTGCGTCATAGTGGACACACTGAACGAACTTGATTGCGTCAAATGAGATTTAATTGCGTCAAAAACGCAAGAAACGCACTCTGGAGAAAACACTGAGCTTACACATATATATGACTTTAGTTACAAGTAAATGGAGCCTTGCTTACAAGTATAAATATTATGTAACTCAGCTTACACATATATATGGCTTTAGTTACAAGTATATATAGCCTTGCTTACAAGTATATGTAACTCAGCTTACACATATTTTGCTATAGTAACAAGTATATGTAGCCTTGCTTACAAGTATCTGTAGTGCAGCTTACACATATATATGACTTTAGTTACAAGTATATGTAGCCTTGCTCACAAGTGCATGTAACTCAGCTTATATATATATATATATATATATATATATATATATATATATATATATATATATATGACTTTAATAACAAGTATATGTAGCCTTGCTTACAAGTATATGTAACTCAGCTTACACATATATTGCTTTAGTTACAAGTATATGTAGCCTTGCTTACAAGTATCTGTAACTCAGCTTACACATATATATTGCTTTAGTTACAAGTATATGTAGCCTTGCTGACAAGTATATGTAACTCAGCTTACACACATATATATTGCTTTAGTTAATAGTATATGTAGCCTTGCTTACAAGTATATATATATAACTCAGCTTACACATATATATGGCTTTAGTTACAAGTATAGGTAGCCTTGCTTACAAGTACGGTATATGTAACCAATTTTACTCGTCCCGCTCACAAATTTATATATATCTCGGCTTACAAGTATGTTTATCTCAGATGAAAATTTTATTTATCTCAGCTAGCAAATTTATTTATCTCAGTTTACAAGTATATTTATCTCAGCTAATTAGTATATATTTATCTCTGCTAACAAGTACATTTATCTCAGCAAAAACAAGTTTATCTATCTCAGTTGACAAGTAAGCACATGTATCTCAGCTAAAATAAGTATATTTATCTCCTCTTACAGGTATATTTATCTCAGTTTACACATTTATTTTAGCTAATCAGATTATTCATCTCAACTAACAAGTATATTTATCTCAGCTAACAAGTATATGTATATCTATCTCAGCTGACAAGTATATTTATTTCAGGTAAGCAGTATATTTATCTCAGCTGACAAGTATATTTATCTCAGCTAACAAGTATAACTATCTCAGCTGACAAGTATATTTATCTCAGGTAAGAAGTATATCTATCTCAGCTGACAAGTATATTTATCTCAGGTAAGCAGTATATTTATCTCAGCTGACAAGTATATTTATCTCAGGTAAGAAGTATATTTATCTCAGCTAAAACAAGTAAATTTATCTCAGCTTACAGGTATTTCAGTTTACACATATTTATCTTAACTAATCAGAATATTTATCTCAGCTAACAAGTATAGTTTTCTCGGCTAAAACAAGTATATTTATCTCGGTTTACAGGTTTATTTATCTCAGTTTTAACATATATTTATCTCAGCTAATAAGTATATTTATCTTAGCTTACAGGTATATTTATCTTGGCTTACAAGTATATGTAAACATGACTTACATGTATTTAATTACAAACTAATCATACAAGAACATGAGATGTGGCTTACAGGTTTGAATAATCTGACTTAAAAAGAATACATAACGTGTCTATACAAAGTTGACTTACACATATATGTAACTCAGCTTACAAATATACACACATATACAATTGGTTTACAAGAAGATGTAACTCAGTGTAAACATATATGAATGTACAAAATTGACATACACACATTATGTACATGTATAAACTGGACTTACACGTATATGTAATCCATCTCACAAATATATACATGTATAAACTGGACTTACACGTATATGTAATCCATCTCACAAATATATACATGTATAAACTGGACTTGCACGTATATGTAACTTTGCTAGCAAATATATAAATATGTGTAAATTTGGCTTACAAGTAATGTAAACTCTCCCTAAATATGTTAATATATAATTTGACTCGAAGAACAGATGGAAAGCTACTCTCACACCTGCCTGTTCCCTTATTGTGATGCAGGTAACATTCCCCAACAAGGTGTATTTGAGATAATAAGAATCACAGTAAAACATTTAAATAGCAAAAAAAAGCACCGTAAATATATATAAAACAAAATACTAATAAACAATCTCCATGTAAAGTTCAACTTAAAATCATAACTATTGTAAATCTATCTACAAGTATAACAATAAAAGGTAAAAATTTTCAGTCTCACGACAGCAAGGTCAATATTCAAATTTTATTTATTTATATATATGAATAGCTGTAAAATGGAAAATGGCATATTCAATAATGTATATTATAAAATGCATTTAAAAGTTTTACAAGGAAAACAGGTCTAAAATTCTGAAAAATCTTTATCAAACTCTGATTTTTGTAATTCAAGTTTCCCCTTCCCCCATTTCACGGGAACTATTTACATGGTTGTAGCAGTAGTTGTTCTTATTGAATAATCTGGTGATTAAAAATGAATATTTACCTGTAGATTATTTGTTTACTGCTGTTCTTTTACCTTTATCTATTTAGTTTTAAAATTTGCAAAACAAAAAAGGCAAATATTTTGATGGCATAATACGACCCAGCCAACCCATGATGTTGGAGGTGAAAGGTAAGTGGTCAGTAGACGATGGTGCCATATACCACTCAGTCATGGTAGACCCTTACTACAAAATTGTATCAGGGGGATGCTCTTAAGTTTGGTTCCCTACTCCCCATAGTTTGGTTGCACGATTCGTATTACACCAAATGTAATATATGCTGAACCTTTCAGACGATACATACATGTAGAATACTTAAAACATTAAATGTAAAATATACACACATATTATATAATCCAAACATGTGTTATATGTAATACAACAAGTGACAGATCTAATTTTATACACACACAAAAAACACAAGCATATAAATGCACTCGAGCACAGTATTAATGGCATAATATACGTATAAGGCCCCCATTGTTATATGTAATACTGTTTACCATTGGAGACAACTGACGCTCCATCGACAATATTTTATATAATTTATATTAATTTATTTTGGCTCGATTTTGAAGAAAGCTCAGAGCTTATATAAACCACACTCAAGTCCGCTCCATGGGTAAAGCCAGTAATGAGTGTTTTTGAAGGGCATTGGGACAAGCTGGGGATCAAACAGCCAACACTCTATTCACTGCACCACTGCCCTGCTTTTCTTTACTAATATTGAAGTTTATCAGTAAAATATGAAAGAAGAGGTTGACAGTCTTAGATGTGTTGGGAGAAAATTTACACTAAATTTGAAAAAATCATGAAGCAATCACTCATGGGGATGGGAGTGGTTACTAAACTTTTACATCAAAGATTGTAACAGATAATATAATTCTGGAAAATATCCTCCAAAATAATAGCTTGAATAAAATTGAAAGCCATTAGAGGCAAGTGGTCATTATTTGTATTCAATAATAACATCATCAAAAAGAACTACTATTATATGTAATGTATTTTTAGTTTATACTAATTTATTTTTGCTTTATCGCACAGAAAACTTGTAGCTTATGTGATCAATCACTCTCGAGTCTCTTTCATGGTAGAACCAGTATGGAGTGTTGTCTTTATGAGAGGCTATCCACTGCACTACCACCCTACTTGAATATATTTTATCATTTCATTATTATGTTGTTTTTGCTCTAAAAGAGAGATTCAACATTAAGGAAATAAGTGTTAACAGAATCTCATTAAAATTAGTTCAGTTGTTTAAAAAAAAAGAAAGAAAAAAAGATCAACAACATCAAATAACTTAATTCAGGAACATCTCAGTTGAGATTTGCTGGGCAGGAATAGTTCAGTAGAGTTCAGATGTATGTAACATTAAAGTGAGAATGAATTATGTTACTTAGTATAAGGATAATTGTAACATTTATAAATAATAACCGTAACAAACAATTAACAGCTCCTTGGGAGATAAAATATATCTCCTACAGAGATTTTAGTAATTGTTCGTGATCTACCTGAGATGCAATGTCTCTGAATACTTGATCAGTTAGTATAATGGATATTAAATTAACACATTTCATGTTATATATGGCATATCCAGTTTAATTGGTGGAGGAAGACCTCAAAATAATTCTGAGTAGAACCATCCTTACCCAAGTACAAGTTTGTAAATTTTTTATCATATAAAGTTTTTGGACAATTCGAGACTCAAACTGCGACCTCCACTTAGTCACAGAGGACCCTAGCCTGATTAAATAAGGTGTAGGTAGACAGCTGTTTCATTATTTGTACATCCGATCTGCTGTCCATAACACCGTCTCGCGAGATACAAAATTAAAAATTCTTTAAAAGGCTCCTTAGAAACATGCAATATGTCGCACTAAATGGACCATTTTCTTCTTTGTACAGTTTATGTTGGCTACTAATCATTAGCATATATGTACCTCCAACAACTGTTATTATAATGTTTCTGTTAAAAGTTCTGTTGATCTCTCAGTGATTTTTATTCAAAGGTTAAAGAAAGGGATATGTTAAAATGGGTATATCTTTTTTATATTATTTCAAATACGAATGTGTTTAGTAACTCAATTTCTAAATATTTTTGATTTTTAAAATAACATTTCTTTAGTCTTGAAAAAATTTAAATTTGAGTTCTACATTTATAAAAAAAATTTTTTCATTGTTTTTTTGTATATCTCAAGTTTTGACAAAGAAAAATATCCTTACCGGGTAATAAGTGATTTAACATAAATAATCAAATTTCAAATGGTACAGTTGTGCCGTGGATAGAGCATTTGCTGCTCACTCTAGAGGTTGCAGGTTCAATCCCCAGCTCGACTTGATTGGCTGCTCACTCTAGAGGTTACAGGTTCAATTCCCAGCTCGACTTGATTGGCTGCTCACTCTAGAGGTTACAGGTTCAATCCCTAGCTTGACTTGATTGGCTGCTTGCTCTAGAGGTTGCAGGTTCAATCCCCAGCTCAATTTGATTAGCTGCTCACTCTAGAGGTTGCAGGTTCAATCCCCAGCTCAACTTGATTGCCTCTCAAAAAACAACACTCAGTACTGGTTCTACCCAGGAAGTGGACTCGAGAGAAGTTCATATAAGCTCTGAGCTTTCTTACTTTACTGGCAGCAGCCCATCTGATGGTTTATGAGCTGCACATGTGCAATAAAATACATTTATTACCAGTAAACAAATAATAAATATACATATACATGATAAAATCATTGCAAACTACATTTCGTTACTAACAAAGCTTACAATTGGGATTTATACAATATTGATAATTCCACTACAGAACATATCAGCAGCATACAGTCAAGTCAGAAACGGAAGTTTCTCCAGCACCTGGTAACGGTTTATCAAATTATCAAACACTACGCTGTTTTTATCATGCTTTATAAAAAATACAATTCGTGTAATTATTCTTTGAGTTAAACTTCCAACCTTAATTATCAGAATCCGAAAAATCTAATGATCTATGCTTTGGTCCATATAACGTTCTTGGTCCAACTACCCAGTCCGTACAATTGCATTTGGACCTCAACACAATTAGATATTAAATAGTATCTTAGTCAGATAGCAATATACAAACTTTTCTGTCATGCAATAAAACCTGGACCCTCATTAGACGAGGAAAGAGTAGGATGGTGGTTAACTTATGATTAGTTTATAATAATTTTGAACCACTCCACTTCCTTTTATCATTTCTAAAAGCTTTCCAAATATTTTGGCTATCATCACAACATTGAAAAACAAACTTTTATCAAGTGGTTTGGATATAATACTGGTAATATTTTATGGATACATAATACAAGTAACACTTATACCTTTTTTCAATGCATTAATCAAACCTCTTGTATTTTAAAAAAGGGAAATTCTAGGCATTACTGGAGCTAAAATGACTTTACATGAATGCTGTCATATTGACAACTGAACTTTATAACAGTGAGAAATTAATTTTTTTTTTATAAAAACAAAGTCAGTATGAAAAACTATGATAATTGCCAAATTACACTTCATGTAAAATAAATAATTTTTCCATACACAAAAGATTTCCTTAAAATATATATATTTTTAACTTTTTTTTTATATGATATACACTGACAGGTGGGTGTCTAGGATACTTGATTATGTCAAAATGCCAAAATGGTGGCCTCCATTAAGCAAGAAATCTTAGTAAGCTTCTATTATATTTATCCCCCATCTTCCGTCATTCTTTCTATGTTTATTAGATTTTTTTTATTTTAAAACAATTTTTTGATAACACCTCAACATCATCTAGAACATATTATCTAAAATGATCAAAATGTATGTCTGCATACAATAACACTTAAGTAGAATTTCTATTTTTCAACCGCTAGTTGCTAGATACTCTACATGTTTGATAATCATGGAAAAATTAGTTTAATTATTTAAATACTTCCAAGTCCACTATATTTTCTACAAATTGCTGGCTAGATCACATGGTTTTCATCTGTCCGAATAGGCTGATAAGTGGAATTCAGTACTGGAATATTCCCCTGCTTCACGTTATAAACTGAAATTATGAATAAATTTCGAATTTTGATAATCTGTTTCTCTGGCATTTCTGTAGTATGTAGTGCATACAACAGACAAACTTAACTTTTAGGATGATGTTCGAGTCAACAATGTGCAAATGATGTAGACCAAGATGGTCTAACACAGTTTGGATCTCAGTCATAGACTGGTTCAATAACAATGATGTAAGAGTTGATCATAGACTGGTTCAATAACTGATGGAAGAATCTTTTATGGACTGGTTCAATAACAATGATGTAATTGATGATCATAGACAGGTTCAATAACAAAGGTGGAAGAGTTAATGATAGACTTGTTCAATAACTGTGATTCAATTGTTGATCATAGACTGGTTCAAAAACAATGATGGAAAAGTCTTTCATGGACTGGTTCAATAACAATGATGGAAGGGTCATTCATGGACTGGTTCAATAACAACAATGGAAGAGTCTTTCATGGACTGTTTCAATAACAATGATGGAAGCGTAATTCATGGACTGGTTCAATAACAATGATAGAAGAGTCGTTCATAGACTGGTTCAATAACAATGATTGGATGTTGATCATAGTCTGGTTTAATAACAATGATGGAATAGTTAATCATAGACTGGTTCAATAACAATGATTGAATTGTTGATCAAAGACTGGTTCAATAACAATGAAATACCTCACTGTCAGAACATTGCTATCAATCGAGGGTGCGTGATCAATCCTCGTTCAGCCAGTTTCCATTATGACTGATATAATATATCTCGTTGTCATTCATCTCTCACAGCTGATTTACGTGGAAAAGTTATCATTTACTTGCAGAGATGGGTGTTCTCAAGTACTGGTTAACATGCCAGCATATTTATGAATCAAAGCTTCTAAAATCACCGGTTTTTGGACCTTTTACTTTTCAAAACCAGTTTTCGTTTCAAAATTTAATAAAAAATCGGTCCAGATATTTTCTATCAGACGTATAAATTACCCCTAACATGCTTTACTTAGCTGTGAAATATGCCTTGTGGCAATAACATTTGATTGTTTTGTCACCCGCTGTGCGAAAGGAGGTCAATTTTGTCTAAGCCATTACAGATATGTAGGGGAGTTTTTTGGAAGAGTATCACTACGTTAAAAGGCCTTTGATGTGTGATCAGCAACCCATATCAGTTCATCAAAACGGTTTTGCTTGCCATAATGCGTTAAATTAATGGCTTGTGAAGTTTATTTTTTCTAAGTGGTCAAAGTTTGAATTTTATATTCCATTTTAAATAACTTCCATTAGAAGCAAATATTTTTTTAATGAATTGATGATACTATGATAGGAGACAGAGTTGAAAGTGGTTGTACGCAAATTTACATATATTCATATATAGTTTAGCGAGAATAATACTGCTATTGGCTAGTCTGTTTAAATGACACATTAAATAAAAAGTAAATGACACATTAAATAAAAAGTGCTTCTGACAATGTTCAAAGCATTGAATGTGGCATCAGCTCAAGACGAACTGAGGCAATATTTCTATACACGATACTTCCAGTTTACATCCTGAATCTATTTTTTGCGTGAAATTGATTGAAACTGGTTCATTCAAATGAGAACACATGATGTTTGTAATAATAATGTACATATTTAGAAAAGTTTAGTCAAATTAAACACAGATAGCATGAAAAATAAACAAAATGATAAAATTGCGTGGTGGGTGGGGTATTGGGATATATATATACATGCATGGGCATAATGTAAAGTGGTTTTAAAAGGAAAAAGTGTGATTCTTACAGAAATAAAAACTCTAGACCGATTTGCATTTTGAAATTTTAGAAGCCCTGATATGAATGTAGTAGAACATTATCATTCTGTAAGAAACTTGTCTTGCATTCTCACCTACAATCTTTAAACCAGAGCAGGCTCAAACCTACAACCTCCAACATGAGAGATAAGGATCTTGTGACAGCACCTTAGACCACTTGGACAAGGAGGACCGCACCCCCCCCCCCCCCGAACCTCATCCCGCTCAACTTATTTACTTACTTCTCGACTCTCTTGGAGGTAGTAAAAACAGGATAGACAGACCCATACAAACATGCCAGGCACTGTGTGTGTACAGGTAGTTGGATTCATTCTTGAGGAACGTGAAGATGGCCAAACCCCCACCGGCTATCAGTAACCCTGGTATCAGACACATACAATACTTCTTCTTTGATGGGTAACATTTGTGCCTGTAGCAACATCGACATACCTGTATAAGATAAAATGTATAAAAAATATACATTAACAAGTTTTAACATTTGTATCTAATATTACTTTTTATAATAGAATTTCAAACCAGAGCAAACTAATAAATGTTTGATATTCAATTTTATACTAAAAATAGACATGTGTCCATAGGACATGGATGCACTCGCTACATATTTCTAATGTCGACAAGGGGTCAAAACTTCTGTAAAATTTGACACACATTGACAAATATCCAACTACATCTTTACTTTATAGTTATACAGGTACACACCAAATATTAATTAAATACATAGATCAGTTAACCCTTTCCTCCATAAGTATTTTTTTGGACTCTTCCAAATTGAAAGCATTAATTCACCACGTATCAGCAATGAATGAATTATGTTTATTTTACCAGACAGAGTGGAAAACAGTGCAGGAAGTGTTCAGATTGCTCATTATGAGCAATCTGAACTCTTTCTGCACTGTTTTCAAAGGCTTTCTGTGATTGGTGCGGGAAAAACGCGTATCTATTGAGTAAAGGGTTAAGAAGTTATTGATCAGAAATCAACTTTTTTCTTACCCACGATATCCATATCGTCAAGATACCCAGCCCTGCTGGAACGAGGAACAGAAAAGCACTGTATCTATTGACAAGCACTCCCACAAGTATGGCTAGTGGTCCCACAATTTGCATAACAGCCTTGAATCTCAATGGTGGCCTTGACATTGCCACCAAGGTCACCCAGATGGAGACGGCAGAACCCAGGAAATCACAAGTACTCAGGATGGAGAGACGTAGAAGACAGAACTTGTAGACATCAGTCCGGTCCCCATCACAGGCATGGTACAGCTGCAAAACAGAACAACACACCATAATGACAGCTTGTTTAAAGTCACACTACCATCAAATAAAGGATGTATTTCAGGATTTTTCAAAATTTTAAAATTGGCAAAACGTTTTTTCCCCTAATATCTTGCCTACACTGTATGTTTCATTGATCCTGTTTTGTCATAAGAATATCTAGTTAAACATGCCAAAAAATGTACGAAAAAGGATTTCCTATATTGGCCTTTGTAACCAGGTTAGACTAAAATAGATTTCCCACTAAAAATTTCTTTGTATTTTGTGACGTATCAAAAGATTTCATTGATTTCAGTACCGGTACGCTACATACATATATTGCTTAAATTCTTTAATCTTTACGATTCTGAATAAGTAAGTTAAAAGTCGTCGAGCAGTATAAGCATAAAATTTATTTTAAAAATGGCGATTTTGTTTCAATTTCATCACTCCTATTTAAAATACTATCTTTTGTCACATTTTGACAGATTTGAAACACCAAATCATTCTCTTTTATCTACTAATGACAATGAGATGTTTTGAATCTGTTTCAAAAATAATTTTATTTCTTTAGACTTAATTGGCAATATATCCTGAAGATAAAGAACCACATCCCTTCCACAAGTAATTGGGGCTCACACCCACAACCTCAGTGCAAGTGGTCATCAGAAGACAGTGCCTTAGACCACTTGGCCACAAACAAGACTAATAATTCTAATAAGAAATGCAAAATAAACACAGAACCTTTTTACACAACTGAAATAGTTATTAGTATTTTTTAATGTAGTTTAGCACCAAATTCAAACTTTGCAGGTTATTTCCATATGCTACATCAAGTTTTATTAAAAGAGGAACATTGCAGAATCAGAGTAGAAGCTTATATTTCTTCAAGTAACTGCAAAGTTAAAGGGAAGTAATCAACTTACACCAGAGAATGTCATAGTATAGGCATAGACCAATGCCTCGACATAGTGGCGCCTGTACAGGGCGAGGATAATGGCCGGCACGAACACGATATTACTGATCGTGAGTAACAGTAACTCCAGAAGCTGGTTCAACTCCGTGTGGGACTCCGTACCATCCGAACAATCAAATCCTCGCCACCCTATAGAATTATCAAAAGTTGATGTTGAAAATCTTAAGTGAACATGAAGCAAACCGGTCTGTGATAATCAAAGATGGTATTTTTATAAGAAGCCTAGAAATAGGTGCATGTTGCACTATCAGCACAGAAAAAGTTTGTCTGAATAATAAATTATTTACCGACAATTTAGTTGAAAAGGGGCCATAATTCCTGCAAAATTTGACCAACTATGACATATATCAATCACATGAAATATTAATTTGAAACATAGTTCTCTTCAGAAGACATTGATCAGAAAACAGTATTTTACCAATGAGGCACCAATGAAAGGCCAACCAGACAAATGGACAAACAGTGACCATTAATCATTCTTCTAATGGCGGGAAAATACAAAATGAAGGTGTACATACAATCTTTTGTCGAGATGGAATTTTTAACTGAGGAGACTCAGCCAAAATTATATTAGAGAGTGATATTCAGAGAGCCGGGCCCGATTAGCTCAGTCGTTAGCTCATCTTACTATCAATCCAGTGTCGTGAGTTCGGATCCCCACCTGGCAACAGTCTCTGTGGTGATTGATATACGACATTGTGTCTCATTATCATTCTTCTCTCACCGTTGATTCAAGTGGGAAAGTTTTCAGTTACTTGCAGTGTGTGCTTGAGTACTGATTAACTTTTCAGGATCCAGGAGACAGTGGTTAGGTTAACTGATTGTCTGTTAGCCCTTGATGGCATAAAAATGATGCTCAATATTCAATCAATCACTGATATTTAGAGATAAACATACTTAATATCCTATTAAAGATAGAAAAACGCGTACCTAGACTGCATCTACATGTACTATACAGGACCTTCCCGTTGAGAAAGTTCATACATCTGCCATGTTTGTTACAGCCAGCTTCCACACATGCATCCGTGGTCACGCTGACATTAACATCCGCTGACAGGTCACCACATGGCTGGTAATTCACCTCACTGAAATGTCACATAATGTGTATTTAAGGATTAAAGCACAATTTTGAGTTTTTAACATTGTTTTAAATTACTGTTAAACAATTTTTTATACTAAAAGCAGATTATACGCATTAAACCGCAAAGCTAACGTCATCATTGGAACAGCGACATTGTCTTCCTACGACATGCATCGGCCACAGTGATCCTATTCTTGCCATCATTCATATGGCTTCCTGGAACCACACAGGGGTTGGTAATTTAATCACAATAGTAAACATGACAAAAAATGACAAAATGAACATGACACACATTTTGAGAATTCTTACACTTCTGCAGAGATCAACAGTGATTCTATTCTTAGCCATAACCACACCGGCTATATTTTGTCAGCAAAGAAATTGTGTCACCATTGAAATGCAAACAGATCCTTTTTAGCTCTGCCCAGGTGTTAATGTTTTTCATTAGAACTGACTGCAGTAGAAATTATGTAAATATATTAAAATAAAAATTAGAAAGAGCATATAACTGTTACAGTAGAAGTTTATGTATCACATGATCCAGTGGTACAGCATGGAGATAAAATCAGTAGGCCGTGGATTCGACCTATTGTCATGGCCATGTGTAGTGTCTTCAAGCAAGACACTTTATCTGTATATAATCAATACTGCGTGAGTGATTTGTCTAAGTTAATAAAAATGTTTAACTATGGTAAGAAATAAATTTAAAACTTTGAATACAATTCTGAGTATTTACATTTGGGACCAAATTCTTTCGTTACACCAAATTAGAATTTTGTCATTTATGACAGCATACCCGTAATTGGTCATTTTACCTTCAGATCAATTAATGATTAAATGTTATTGAGATATTAGTGTAATTACTGCATGCTCTTCCACCAGTCGTTGAGGGCAAATCGAGCTATCAGAGACTAAATTTATTCCACTCTCTTAATTCTTGTTACCTGTTTGTATCAGTTTGAATTTCTCTTGTAGCATCTTAACAACATCCCAACAAACCACACACCAGCTTGTGGATATGGTATTATGACCTTGGACTCTCTCTGACCTTGAGATGCAGTATTGTTAAGGTAGTCATGGTAACCATTATTACAGAAGGTTATGTCAACATTTACAGGAATTTTGTGTTTCTGTAGACAAGCATCTATGCGCACTTCAAACGAGTTCTGCAATAAAAGAAATTTGGAGATCAATTAACATTAATTATTAATTACTATTTGTTTAATCATTAAATTTAATAGCTGTTATTGTTTGTCAGATATTACTACAATGTATAAGACTATAATACTATACTTTGCTGGGCCCAATTAGCTCAGTCATTAGTGCATCTGACTATCAATCCAGGGGTCGTTGGTTCAAATTCCCGCCTGACCAAGGTCTCTGTGATGAATGATATATGACATTGCATCTCATTATTATTTGTCTCTCACCACTGATTCAAGTGAGAAAGTTATCAGTTACTTGCGGAGATGGGGTGTGCTCGAGAAGTGGTTAATCTTCCAGGATCTCAGGAGTCAGTGGTTAGGTTAACTGATCATCTGTTAACCCTCGATGGAACAAAAACAATGCTATATATTCACTCAATCAATCAATACTATAATCCTAATGCTTCGATACTCATTACTTTAATGATAACATATATCCTCAATGAATCTGTAAACACATCTTTAATTTAGATGGTGACTATAAATAAGCCAATCAGTCCCTAATACTGTAACAAGAAGATGTAATGAAAAAAATATTTGCTTTGAACATTTCTGAGACATGAGGAGAGATAGTTTCATTTGTCAATTTCAGAGATATAAGGGTAGACCACTAAGATGTAAGGGTAGACCACTAAGATATAAGGGTAGACCACTAAGATATAAGGGTAGACCACTAAGATGTAAGGGTAGACCACTAAGATATAAGGGTAGACCACTAAGATGTAAGGGTAGACCACTAAGATATAAGGGTAGATCACTAAGATGTAAGCGCAAACCACTTAATATGAAATTTCAGAGATATAAGGGAAAGACCATTCCATTTGAAAATTTCCGAGAAATGATGAAAGACCATTTAATATGAAAATTTCTGAGGTATAAGAAATACCACTTAGTTAGAAAAATAATGAGATATACAAAGATCACATAAGTTGGAAAGTTCTTATATAACAGGTAAGACCATCAATTGAAAATTTTAGAGACATTTCAAAATCTTAAAGATATCAGGAAAGTTATTCAATTTGAATATTTTAGAAATATAAGGAAAGATAATTCAATATGAAAATTCAAGAAATATAAGGAGACAAATACAAAATTTTAAAATATAAGCAAAGGTCATTCAATTTGAACATTTTAGATTCATGCATATTAGGAAAGACAATTCAATTTGAACATTTTAGATATATAAGGAAAAGTCATTCAATTTGCAAATTGAGATATATGAGGTAAAGTTATTCAATTTGAAAATTTTAGATTCGTGCATATATAGTAGGCCATCCAAACACAGGAACAAAACTTTTGATGGCAAATTTGAGTAGAATTTGGCATCCATGCTTAATGTCTTCCTTGGTATGTATACAAACCTGTGAAGGTGGATGCCAATCATGAAATCCCCTCATAATCTCAAAATTAGGTCAAAGGTCAACTGGGTGCAGTAATTGATATATAGAATTAAGGAAACTGTCTTGTTAAAATATTTGTTTATTTATTGAACTGAAAACTATAGAAATATGTCTGTTGTAAGCAACCACTAGGAAAATGAATAAAACATGTTAAAAATAATGTTGTCAAATTGAGGTCAAAGGTCAAAAGGTGGGTAAAATTTATGAATTTTGAATTTCTTGTGAAATGCAAGCTTCCAATAGATAAGAACAGGCAAGTATTTTAAATCAAATGAAGTGAATACATAAACATACCTTATGAGAAATTAAGCATATTAAAATAGAAGGAAAGAGCTTCATGAGGTCACAATAGAAGTCGGACAAAACTAAAAGCGGTATAGAAATAGTTAATATTCTCTGATATTGCTCAACAAAGAAAGCTAATGATCTATAGTTGTTTTAATATATACTAGTATACTAGTTAAAAAGTTGTTATATAATAAGGATATCTGTTAGAATGCAGAAAGTAACTATTCGGATAGCATGCATTCCAAAACCCTTAATCATAGTGTAACTATCATTGACTATGTATCATTGCAGTGAAGAATTGGGAAAGTCATCGAGTTAAAATCACTTCATATTCAGAGACATTCAATAATTCAGTCTTTGTGGTAGAAATCCTAAATCATACAACCCTAGCAACTGGCAGAGGTACCAAGGACAACTTGTGTTTCAGCACAAAACCAATTTCTACATTTCAGCTAGCATTCACAGCTGACAAAGATATGTTTAAACATTTAAATGTTTGATAGACTCTGAAGTAGTTTCCTGTCATCCTTAACAACCTGAACTTTCTGCATGTTTGAAGCATCATATATCAACGCAAATGTTTTGTTTTTTTCTTCAAAGGATCATGCTCAGAAAATGTCAAAAGTATCCATTTGTTTGATCAAAGCTTGAACATCAGACTCATTAAGATCAGTTCCAAAAGGCAGACAATCATATCTGGTGTAAGTATGGTCTTCCTCTGCATCACTTTCACTTTATAGTGATTTCTCTAACAAATCCGACTGAGTTGTCAAAGTGACACAGAATCTTTCTCTGGCTTTGTCGTTTTGTGTGATTCCTTTTTTTCTAGTGTTCATGTTACAAATGTTTTCATCCAGCTTGTTGCTTGGTCAGTGTTGGGTGATTTTGCTCCTTTTGACTATAAAATCCTATCTTTAAATTCCCCACACATATCTGGTGCTGTCTTTCGAGAGGCTTCATATCATCTAAGTAAACAGGTCTTGATTGACGCATACAAGTTATTTCTTTTTAGAAAGGATGGCTGACCTGCTGTGATAACGGTGTTGCTTTGACCAATATGATTTGAATTTTTTTCAAATATATTGATTACAGTAGTAAATGTGTTCAGTTCATCTAAATAGAATTGTAGTATTGGAAGCATTCCTATAGTTGTCATTGGCAGAATATCTGGACTGCTTAATTCATTGTAAGCTCTCCAAGTTGGAACTGTTTGCACATCATTTTGACTATTTTGCTAAAAATCTATTCAAATATTCCGAATATATGCTGTTTAAAGTGTTTCATTATTGTTTGTGTACCAACTACTTGCATTTATGTTGTCAGGTCCATGTATTTGATATATCCTACCATCATTGCTTTATCTAAGTGGATAGTTTTCATAGTATCAGCAGAAGCATGTTTGCCCAATTATTAAGTTCTGGTATTAGTACCCACATAATATTCTCTAGAATTTGACTGTATTTCCCAACCACCATATTGTGCTGTTAACTATGTTTCTTTCATCTAACGTTACTTCAACAGCACCAATATTATCCCAGGACATAAACAGATCATATCCATTTTCGATATACATCTCAAGACTGTCATTTGCAATTAAGTTGTCAATTCAACTGATAATATTTATAACAGTGTGGTTGACAGCATGAAAAAGACTGACACTCATTTCAGAACGAGCTGTCTTGTAAAGAGCATGTCCAAGGCCAACATCTTGAGATTGTGTATGCCGTTAGATACGCCAAATACTATATCTCCTGCGCTAGTATACAAACGTAACAGTTCTCTGCATAGGTTCTGACTTCAGCATTGCCATCTAGAATAATCGTCATACCAACAAATAACAGGCAAGATATAGAAAGAACCTTCCAGGAATTACTTTGTCTACATAATCAATGTCTATTCCATCCCGAAGGGAATCATGCCTATTTCACCTCTTACTTGTTGAGCAGCAGTCACCACTTTCCTGTATAAGTATACTTTCATATGGTTCTAGAATACTTGAAACATTATCAGATAAATCAGTATATGACCCAAAATCAGACGCATATATGATGGTCTAATAAACTGTGCTTTGGGTCAGTAGCTTTTTTGACGTCTTCATAGAACGATCCTCATATTTGCTTGGAACAGTCTGATTTAATACCCGCTTCCTTGTAAAATAGCTACTCCAGTCGTCACCAATAATCACCGGAGCTAAATCCTCATAATTCTGTCATTCCTGTATTATCATCGATAGTATCCTCATACTTCACAATTTGTTTTTTAAACTTAGACATTTCAGAATGAATTTTACTTCAGACGCAATAAGATCATTTACAGCCGCAATACATATTCTTGAAACATATCACTCATAAACGGTGTAACTGTTTTACATCTTCCGACTGAAATACAACAACTCGAATCAGTTTCTAATATTTTGCTAAAGTTGCTGAACGGACAGGAGCATCTTTCAACACTTCTTCGACACTACTAGAAGAAGGTCCAGGAGATTCCGTTTTTTTTTAGTTTATTAATTTTGTTTTTGGAAGTGAATACACTATTAGAACAAATTTTATGCCATAAAAAGTTTCAATCAAGTGTCACGATCAAAACTGTCAAGAACTTCTATACTAGAGGTAACAAGTAATTATCTTCGAATCTCAGATACTTTGTGAGGCATATTTATATATGGTAGGACAAGTTTTACCAGTTTTACGTACAATTACGGTAATTTGATTACATCATAACATAAACTCTCTTTCTTTTACATTTACTTTTTATCTAAGGTATATATATATTCGTAATCGTTATTTCTCCTTAAATCGCATTTCAATTGGAAAAGAATACATGATAAAAAATATGCACCAGTGTATTATCGTATTGTGTAGAACATACGGACGTCCAAGCGAACACTTAACTTTTAGAGTTAATTTTAGTATTTATCTTCAAAGATATGTATAAAATTCAAGGTTAATAACAAATTGCAGATTTGCAATAAACAACAACTACTGAAATTGTCTACATTTTAAATGTACTTTTTTAACTTTCGACTAAAAACAAGCAGAAAGACAGGCATGCTTCAATATCCTTTAAATAGATGCTCCATTGTCCTTTACACTGTTTCATTATTAACTATAACGATCACAACTATCATAATATAATGAATTCTACAGTTTGATGAGCACAGCCAATTCTGACAAGATAATCAAACTGGCAAAGTTTGTATTTGAGAACTCTTTACCTCCAATCTTAAAACAAAATGACTTAAAACATCATGACTTGAATTAAATCTCGAAATTGTGTATTACTTTTTTCTTTTTTTCAATATTTGAAATAAGATAAACACAAACATTGATCACGAGCAAAACAACAGAACAGTCAATACGTTAAAAAAAATATATATAAATAAATATATTGCAGTCATTTTATCAAAACTGTATTGAAATTAAAATGTTTGTATTATGAATTTTTAATTGTTAGATTCCACGTTTACCATGTGTTTAAAAATGTATTATGGGCCAGAGGCCTACATTACTCAAATAAAATATTGTATATTTGTCTATATTGTCTATTGGACTATTAACAACATGTCATTACAAAAAATATATATATAAAACAACATAATTGTAACATTAGTGACAATAATTTATATACAATACCGTTTTGTTAATTTCTGCACCTAATTGACCTTTGACCTCAACTGTGACATTAAAACGCAATTTCATGAGTGGCATCCATCATCACACGATGCTATACATATTGGGGAATAATGTTATGGTACTAAAACTATTCTACTAAAAATTGCCATCAAAAGTTAAAATAAGGGTCATTTTGCTTTTTGGATGGCCTACTAAAAAGGAAAGACAATTCAATTTGAACATTTTAGAGATATAGAGAAAGGCAAACAGTTCCATTTGAAAATACTTACATCAACAGCTACAATTGTTTTCAGGTCCAACTTAACCACCAAACTGCCCCCAGTATCCTGACCATCCTCCAGCTGAAATGGAACAGCCGTTGACTGGTTCTCTGTCATGGTGATAATCACATCCTTGACTGCATCTTCAGTAATTTTGATAAACTTACTTTTATATTTAGAATTGTAAGAGAAGCGATCCAACATGGGAGATATCAGGCAGACGGAATCTGATTGTTGATCATGGCTCTCGTCCATGGTCTCTTGGCATCCTGCATGAAGAAAATGAAAGCAATAAAAATGAATTTATTATAATAAAGATGGCTCTCTACATATCCAGGTTAGTGTTTTTTTATTTCAATATCTGGATACATATAAATATATCCTAGTTTAGAAAGAAAAATGCTTTATATTGAAATATAATTTAACAAACAAGTAAATTAATCCCTTCTTAAGGTACCATAATTCTCGGCTTTCCTATCATACTTTTTCCCACCTGGTGTAAATTATCAATAATCTTACATCTACTCTATGAAGTATTATCTTTTGTTTTAGCTTTCTTTTTTTATATAGTCCTGCAGAATCTCATTAACATTACATTACAATTACTTTCAAGTTGGACAGTTTGCGACATAATGTTTGCTGTAAACCGCAGTGTGGAATAGTGTGGATACAGTGTCACATGCAGAAGGTTGTAGGTTCGATCCTGGGCTGGTCATACCAGAAACTTGAAAAATAGTACTAGAAGCCTTGCGCTCAGCATTTAGAGGATAGTTCAAGGTCTGGTTGGCCTGGTGTCAGTATAGCGTTACTGGGTAGGGTATCATAGCATGTGTCTGTTGCATGATACTCAAGTGTCACATTGCTCAAAATACTGACATAACTGAAAAATTGTGAAAAGCGAAGATAAATATCATACAATTATTGAACCAGTACAAAGCAAATGCATGCAAGGACAAAATACATGGGTTACGTTACAAATATTTTTTTAGAAAACCAATCAGCTAGGATGTAATAAGTATATTCTGAAAAAAATCAGAAAAAACGTCACCAAAAACACGTCACCAAATACTGAGTATTATTTCTCTTACTAAATATGTTATACTTTTGTCATAAACATGCATAGCATTTATTATGTACTTATCTTTGGGGTTTGTAGAGTGATGTTCCCTCACAAACCTTTGACAGGGTGAATAAATGGATTACGATTAATTTGGTTTATATTGAAATTAAAAACACACACACTAAACGACTTTAGAAACGCAACATTCAGATGTAAAACATGGAGTTCTTTATCAATATTTTTGAAGATTACTTATTTGATATAATAAAACAATTTCCTACCTTTCCTGGCAATTTTCATCCACATCACTTCATTTTATTGATTTGAAACACACAATCCCTGTTACCTAAATTCACAAAATCAGTGTCATGTATAGCCTCCTGGTGCATTGATGCATGCACGACAGCAAATTTACACGTGAATTTAGTTAACAATTGATAAAGAACTACTTTATTGCTGTTTATCAGAGCGTTGCACTTCTGTAGTCTTTCGGTGTACTTCTACTGAATTTTTAACCTATGACTCTCCCATTAATCCTGGGTAAAATAACCTATTTGCCAGAATATGCACTCAACAGATCATAAATATTACCACAATCAGTCCAAAATCAAATGATTTCATTTAACCCTTTACTTCATATAGACGCCTTTTGACACCTCTAATATATACACCTTTGGACACCTAATATAGAAAGCTTTTGAATTATTGGGTGAATTATGTTTATATTAACTGACAGAGTGGATAACAGTGCAGGAAGTGCAATCTGAACTCTTCCTGCACTGTTTTCAATGGCTTTCTGTGATTGGTGCGGGAAAACGTGTATCTATGGAGTAAAGGGTTAAAATAAAAAAACTTACCAGTAAAACTGAAAGAGATGCTGAAGCTGCTATTATCGTCTGTATCAGACTGGATTCTCAAATAGTGCCAAACGTTCACTTCCGGTGTGAAATTTTTCAGTTCACAGTCTGCATCTGAACTGTCACATGGCTTAAATAGTGTGGAATGTTTGGGACCAGGAATACCTTGACCCCTGGTTGCTATGAAAACAGCACAACCAGTATTGTTACCATGGCTACAGTTGCTGAGTGTCACAGAGTATTCCTGTACTGTTAAAGGAAGGAAAAACCTGGAGAGAAAAAATGGATGATACATCAGCACTCTAGATAAGATTTAGGTCAATAGCATTTCAGTCCTTGATTTTAAACTAACTAAAGTAATTATCATATTTTGAAAGGGGTACATACATGATACTCACTCCATGGCTTCTGTTTCACCAATATTTTCTTAAAGTTTCACGTAAATACTTAAAATTTATGTCAGTTTTGACTGGTTATTTAAATATTTTTCAATCAATGTCAGGGAAACTATATGCAATAATTTTTCTGGAACCAGTCTAAAATAATGATCACATGGATGCTTTTCTATTATTTGGTTTTTAACTATTTAAGTATATACATGTGCTTATATATTAGGTGAAACAGGAGCTAGGTTTTGAAATAAAACTACAATATACATGACTAATTTTAAACCCATACAAATTATCCCTAATAATAACTTTGAATCATCACAAAAAGCTTGTACTAAATTGTCTTTGGTTTGTTATCGACTGTCATTTTGATTGAATGGTGTCAATGTTCATTTTATGGTTGGTCATCATATACATGAAAGTTATGTTCTTAATTCGGAGAAGTGAGCAACTTATGAGCATATGACTTTTATTTATTGATAATTTTATCAGTGCTTCAGATAAGCACTATTTCTGGGATATTTAAGCATTAACGTTTCTAAATAAAGCATTGAAATTTAAATAAAGGGATAAAATAAGCATTGATTATTCTCAATTTCAGTGTTGATTAGTTTGTTTTAAAGGCAATTTGATATGAATGTTCATTTTTACTCATAACATTTTGAAAATAAGCATTGCATACTAATTTAAGGGGTAAAATATTCATTTGAAGAAAAGCTTATCTGGAGCACATGTTATCTGAATTTCGTACGGAACCTATACCTAACAAGAGGGCCAAGATGGCCCTATATCGCTCACCTGACTGACCTTGAGTCACCCAACATAAGTAGATTATATAATATATGTACACTCAAAATTCCAGAAAGATGAGATGGGCAAGTAGTTAGAATTTTGATTTGTTTTGAAGATGTAACAGATGCCGTAGAAGAGTTAAAACTTGGTAGAGATTCACCCATGGTAAATGTCAGTGAAATGACATCAAAATCAGGTCAGTAGATTCTGACAAGAAGGCTTTTGAAGTTTTTACTATAGATGCTAAGTCTTCGAACTAAAATAAAAATCCAGTTCCAGCACAAAACTAACCTGTTATGTTTGAGAACGGTTTCAAACTAAAGCATCAGACTAAACTATTGTGCATGAAACAAACCGCAGTTCCAGCACAACAAATATTCCTATGAGTTTCAAACACAAGCCTTCCCAAAGTCTATCGCTTGAAAGAATCTTTGTTGCAGTGCACTCTCCCCCAAAAACAATTAAACTCCTTCTCCAAGATTTCAACTACACTTTGACACTGAAAATCTGAAGCAGACTTCTTGCTGTTATGAAACTAGCTAGAAATATGGTATTGCTTTATTATGAAGCAGTAAACCATCCCTGTCTGAACCATAAATACTCTGACTTTTATATTCAGAACAACTTCTATTTTAAAATGGTTCATGATATTTGAATAAAATTCAATCATTGATTATAATTGTATCATTCATCTTTTTATGATGAATTATCTTTTAAAACTTATATCTAGTATAATATTGTATGATAATAGCAAAAAAAAAGTTTATTTAAAGAGTTTATTACCTCTTCTTATAATAATTGCTATATACAGACAAAACAGTGGAAGTAATTTTACATCAAACTAACCCCACCCCCTGGCTGCCATGTTTTTTGACGAATCAAGATGGCTTGAACAAATTTGGTAGAGAGTCACCCAAAGAACATCTCTGTGAAATTATTTTAAAATCAAGCCAGTAGTTTCTGACAAGAAGATTTGATTTTTTAAGTTTTTACTATAGCTTATATAGTAAACTAACCCTACCCCTTGGCCGCCAGGTTTTTTGACGAATCAAGATGGCTTGAACAAACTTGGTAGATGGTCACCCAATGAACATTTCTGTCAAATTATATCAAAATTGGCCCAGTGGTTTCAGAGGAGAAGTTGTTAAAAGCTAAAAGTTAACGACAGACGACAGACACCGGGTGATCACAAAAGCTCACCTGTGAGTCTTCGGCTCAGGTGAGCTAATAAACAATATTATAACTCCATTCTTCAATTGCCTGTGCATATGTAGTAAATTTTTATTTCAATTGCCAGGAAAGTGCACAGATATTTTGGTTAATGCAAAGCTTTGTTCTGTATGTTTATGGAGACGAATGTAAATATTGCACAATATTTTTTAAAGTCCTGCTATAAACTATTGTCAATATTTTGATTAGTGTTAATATAATAACTCTTAGGTTAATCGTTATATAAGCACTATTTTATGTGTACAATATAGTGAGAAAGTCTCCATTTGCAGCTTTTATGTGTAACTTGCTATTATAATCCCTTTAAGATTTTTATTAGTCACCTGTTTATGAATGAACATGTCATAGCATGTTTAGTCTAGCGCAAAGAGTGTAGGATAAGTGCACGAAAGAGATGTAAGATGAACAAGAAATACCACTGGATGATGAATACCCAAAAATGTGCCTGACACAGTTATTGCACTATTTTGCTGTCTGCTTTGACACAGTGAGCCAATTAGAGTAACCAACCACTTTTGTGAAGTGTCACTGAATTCCAGCCAATGGTTACCGAGAAACAATGGCAACAAAAAAATTGTCTGAAAAACTCTAAGGGCGTATTCAGGTGTAACATGCCAACAATATGCACAACTAGGCTTGGTATCAGTCACCCTTGTGAAATTTCATTAAATTCAGGCTAATGGTTACTGAGAAATAGGGATTACAAAATTTGTCCACAGACGGATGGACAAACTGGCTGACCAACTAGTGTCAATGAATTCCAGCCAATGGTTGCTGAGAAAAAGTGACCACAATAAAAATGTCTGAAAAATTCAAAAGGCATAACACATTGAAAAATTATTCTCGCACAACATGCCAACAATATGCACAATGAGGCTTGGTACCAGTCACCCTTGTGAAATATCACTGAATTTAGGCCAATGATTGCTGATAAAAAGTGATCACAAATATTGTCCAGACGTAAAAAATATGTATGAAAAATTCAAAGGGCCATAACTCATTGAAAAATTATTCTCGTGCAACATGATGACAATATGCATAACTAGGCTTGGTATCAGTCACCCTTGTGAAATTTCATTAAATTCAGGCTAATGGTTACTGAGAAATAGGGATTACAAAATTTGTCCACAGACGGATGGACAAACTGGCTACCAACTAGCGCGATCCCTATATAGGTCTCACTGAACAATTACCTCCCTTGCATGACGGTAGCAAGATTATTACGCCCAAGAAATTAGAGCTGTGTAAAGCGGTTGGGTAATTTTTTTTTTAAAAATGCATATAATGTCATATTTCTTTGTGCATATGGGAACATTGGAACATTTTCATGATTTCTGCAAAGTTTGGGTGACCCTGGGAACTGTTTGATGATGCTATAACAGTTTAAAGATGCTTAGTGATACACTACAACAAATGGGCAGAATTGTCAAAAATGAAGGGGTGCCATCAAACCATCGAAATTGTGAAAAAGCAACCTGGTCAACCCCATGTTTTTTTCTGCATATTTGGACCAACAGAGGACTATCTATGGGAATAAGGCACTTTTATAACCATTGGTAATGTATCGAGTGGTCTCTATATGTAGAACAGTACAAAATTAATTGGTGTGTGAGACGTATAGCCCCAAATTCTTTTTATCTGGGGATATAAAAATCTGTACCTGCTAAAAATACACAAAAATCTTTGTGCGCTATGCAAGAAAAGAATATTCCAACCAGAGAGATCACTGTTTAGTTTCAGCCTGATTAGTGACTAATTTTGACTTACTTAAATGCGCATTATTATGACCAAAACTTGTCTCAAGATTAACTACATGCATTCAAACCTGTAGGTGTGATCTTTATGCCCAGGAATGATGATGTCATGTTTTTCTTCTGTGGTCAGAATGTCAATCTCAGTATCAGATTCACTGTAGAACCAGGTTTTTAACTTGTAGGAACACTCAACAAACAGATCCTGAAACAAACAGTTGAACTGAGTTTAACATCCAAATTTACAAACAAACATCATTAAATGTCATTTCCACAGCATGGTTGTAGGATTAAATAAGAATCTGGGAACCATATCTCTTACTAGAATATAGAAATCACATCTTAAAAACTAATTCAAGAACCATATCTCTTTAGAGCCTGGAGCCATATCTCATAGGAATCTTAGGTGATATCCTACAAGAATCGGAGGACCATATCTTCCTAGAATCTGGGAACCATATCTTACTAAAATCTGGGACCATACCTTACTAGAATCTGGGAACATATCTTACTAGAATCTAGAGGTGATATCCTACAAGAATTGAAGGACCATATCTTCCTATAATCTGGGAACTATATCTTACTAAAATCTGGGAACCATATCTTACTAAAATCTGGGAACCATATCTTACTAAAATCTGGGAACATATCTTACTAGAATCTAAAGGTGATATCCTACAAGAATTGGAGGACCATGGGCCGTATTCCAGTAGGATCTTAAGTTCTTCCTCAAATTTAAGAAAATCTTATTTTTATTTCCTTAGCTAAGAAAATAAATTACTTAAACTTATGTCGTATTCCAAAAGCATCTTAAGATTTTCTTACGTAAGATATTTTTTATTTTAAGAAATAATCTTAAGTTATTTTCCATTTCCGGTTTTCATAAATATCGGTTTTTCCACCGCTCAAAATAGTAACGCAAGTCTAAAAATACATACACGAGCGCGCGTGCGATTGCAGACGAATCTGTTTACAAATATGGCGACTAGTGGAATGAAGAAACCCCGATCATCGAACTTCTCCCTGAATGATTGCCTCGTCCTGGCAGAGGTAATGGGCGAGGAAAGTAGTGTGGAAGGTTTATCCTTCCACGCTTACTTAAAGCATAGATTTACGAACAGTAAGTAGATTGTTTATCTTTGTAAACATTTAAACCGATTACTCGGAGCTGCGTTAGCTGAAAGTTTGTCTTTCTGTGTGGAATATCAAACCTATTTTTTCTTGCTTTCCTGTCACTATTCCGTTTGGATTTAAACTGTTCACAGATTTTACATTACCATTGCTGTTTGATAGAGTTCCTTTTGTTTTTGACCTTTTTGCAACGAGTATTGAAGCAGATGGATAGCAAAATATTTCTGCACTCAAGACATTGCCAATTTTCTATGACAGCCTGTGAAATTCGCAGTGGTCCTATTATCCCTGACCAGTACCATTTGGCTCGGATCATTGTAAACGTTCCTTAGGCTAGTCTTATGCTACATGTAGAATATAGCATAACTGAACTAATAACATTCAGGATTTTCGGACAAGTGAATTTTAAAAACTTACTATAAATTACTGCTATGATAACCTTGAAATACATCTTCTTAGCATCACCTCTAAAATATACAATGTTTACTATTTTGCAGCTATAACATCAACATCTAAGCGGGAGAAATGGACAATTATTGCCTCCAATTTCAAGGCAAGGGCAGATGTGCCCAGAGATGTCCCTTCCCTACAAAAGAAATGGGACAATTTGGTGCAAGTCCATAGAGGCATGTATATGGACTTTACGCAAAGTCAACGGATGACAGGTAAAAAAAAACAGGTCATGGAGAGATAAATAAATGTACATGTTACGTTCATTGCTATCAACTCTTAAGCCTGGTTTTGCTGCCATGCACATCTGATATGCTTTATTGACTGAATTCTGTAACCAAGTTATAAAACAGTAACAAACATGATATTATTCCATTTGAAAAATGAACTTGGATAGCTTCTATCTTCAAGGTTTCTATTCGTTTCTTTATGATTTCACTGTCCATGTTCAAGTTGGTTTTAAAATATTAGTTGACCAGATTTGTCTGCTGGACTGATCTCAAAGTTTTTACTTACATTCTGTAGCTCTCTTAAAACAATATACATACATGTACTATGTGTATATATAGTGT
The DNA here is from genome assembly GCA_029582155.1 of Panopea generosa. Taxonomy (NCBI): domain Eukaryota; kingdom Metazoa; phylum Mollusca; class Bivalvia; order Adapedonta; family Hiatellidae; genus Panopea; species Panopea generosa. The sequence continues at coordinate 35,145,624 of CM055901.1, read as the reverse complement.
TGCCTTTAAAATTTATTTAAAAAAGGATGAACAGATGGAGGGATAGTTTTGGGGTATGAGTAAGAGAGTCTGACACGTAAACAGTGATGGCACTGAATATTCATTTAAGAACAGTTTAATGTACTTATATTTTCAGGAGGAGGTCCAAACCAAAAATCACTTACCCTACTGACAGAGGCAGTGATGGATGTGGTTGGCAGGACAGCTGCCAACACGTTAGGGGTAGCTGCTTGCAGCATGGACTCGAGCATGCTGCTGCTTAACCAGCTATAGTAAGTTTATCATTATTCTATTTATTCCATGTAAAGGTTTTTTCCTGATGTTCAACTGTACATGACTTAATGATAAGGTTAAAGCATATGCACATCAAGTGTGATTTTTTTTCTGAGTAAAAAAAGTTGTGTGCTACAAATAAACTTGATAGTGTGCAATTTATTCCTCATTATTAATTGTTTCTATTCGTGCATTTATGACTAGTTAAGTAAATTCAGCAAGCGAAATACCAACATTAAAATCGCACTAGCAGAAGTCTGAATCACACTGACAAATCTTTTTAATCCCACTGGATGACTTCGGAATAATATCACAACTGTGAATAGCATTTAATAAGTCACAATGAGAGATTAATTCATTTTATTACAGTTTCATATAAAAAGTATAATACTGTATTATAATAAATGTAATATTTTGTTTTGTATAACAGTGCCACTACCTCTTCAACCTCTGTCAGCAGGGAGACACTGAGCAACACTGAGTCAAGGTATTCATATTAAATTTTATTACTTTGACTATGGGCATGATATTTTCATTAACATTTTCCATTAAATGATAACAGTTTTTATGAAAGTATTATTCACTGTCGTTGGTGGTTGACAAGGTATGTCACTGGGCATGTGATGCACTATATTTCTAAGGGTTGTGGTCAATACTATGAACACTATATTGTCATTCAATATTTCAATTCTCTTTCACATAGTTAGTACATGTACACAGGGTTTATCAATTTACCTTATGTCCTTAATATCACAAAGTTATGGTTAAACTAATGCAGAGTATCAAGCTTAGTTCACCAAGCTTTATATTCTATCATTGAGCTATCATAGTAGCAAAGTATTTCCCAAAACTCATAGACTTGTCAATTTTCCTACATGTATGTAAGTATACTTTATTATTTATCACACAGTTCTATTTAACAAATCAGCCTTTTTTGTCATTCCATCTATGATCTTTAGGTCTCACCCACCAAGTGACAGATTAGTTAAATTAGGATTAATAAAGAAACCCATGATTCAGACAAACTAGTAGCTTATGTACAGGTGTGAAATAAAACCCATTATTATAATGTTTAGTCTAAATCACATTTCTACAATAACAAAGCAGTCTTGGGAGAATTGACACAAATACTTTAAATAAAAAAAATCTGTAGTATGATTGTTATGAATTTACAATTAAATTTCCTTGTAAAATTTACCCTTTCCCACATATAGACGCTTTCTGATGCCTATGCAGCAGACGCCTTGAAAACAATGTGACAAATGGAGTAATTGCTCAAAACAAGTATTGTATCTATTTGCTACAATGTTTTCAACCTTTTTCAGCACTTATACCTAAAGTAAAAGAGAGTTTTCATATTTTTGCCTAGAAGTTATCAAAGTCGCCTGCTGCAGATTTGTCGTATGTGGGAAAGGTTAAATGAAATCTATATAAAAATACCAACATTTTGATACCAAACATGAATATATAGATCAATATTCACCAAACTACAATTATTTAAGGTAAATGTGCCTGATCATAAATTACAAAATAAGACATTTAAGGGTATTACCTTGCACTTGTAATTTGAATACACTGAAATCTCTAAAGCAACCACTAAAAGAAAACATATGGTGCTTGTTTGCACAGATGGCAGATTTCTACATTACTCATGTCCTGTATTAACCCTTTCCCGCATATAGACGCTTTCTGACACCTCTGCAGCTGACAGCTTTTTGAAAACATAGTGACAAAAGAAGAAATTGCTCAAAACAAGCAATTTCTCCTTTTGCCACAATGTTTTGCACTTTTAGCCATAGGTTTTCCTTCCAATTAATGAATCATAGAGGTTTTCTTTTTTTTGACAAAATATGTCCAGAGTCGTCTGCTGCAGAATTATCGTATGAGGGAAAGGGTTCAGCTGCCACCTGTCTTCTATGTAGTAAAATTTAACCCTTTCCATCATAATAAAATTGCAGCAGACAACTTTGAAAATATCTAAGAAAAATATGGAAAGATAGTATAAATGAAAGTTTATTTATTTAAAAGGGTTGAAAACATTGTGACAAAGGGAGAAATTGCTCGTTTTGAGCAAATACTCCTTTTGTCACAATGTTTTCAAAAGACGTCTGCTGGAGAGGCGTCAGAAAGCATCTGTTCTACTGCTTACATTCAGGCAATGGTTTTATGAAATAATCTAGATTTTAGAGTGGACACTATCTTCCTTATAATGATTAATATTTAGAAAATGTATAAAACTGAGCAATTTTTATTTTTTCTGTCTATTTCATAGAATGGTAGAGCACATAGAGACAGAGGTGGCTACAGCAGAGTTACCTACTGATTTATCAAGACAGCCAACAACAATGTTGACAAGGTATGATGTTTTATTTGGTCAACCATTGAAATGCTGTAAGTGAAATATAAAATGTATGTCAAAGCAGCTGCAGATAATAATCTGTATTACATTTTCACATTAATAATTACAGGATATACATAATCATGTTATGACATTTGCATTTAATGAAGACACAGACACAAGGTTTTTCCTTTAAATAATATTTATCAAATATTTTGAGATACTCGACATTAAACACAGTGTTTAAAATTAAGGTTTGCAATCTGGTTATCCAAAATCGATTCAATTCAATGTTCCATTCACAAAGGCAAGACATTTAAGTCAAACTTAAAGCGAAAGACAACAAAGTAATTTATAAGTCGCAAAAGGGTCAAAATTCTTACAAAAACCTTTACTGAATTATGCACTCTTGGCTGTTTGTGGAGGTAAAAAGATTTTTGTAAGTGTTTAAGTTATATCTTTAAATTGTTTTGAAAAAAATTGATTTGGTATGAATAATTTAACAAAATTCTAAATCGAAAAGGGGCCATAATTCTTAAAAGAAACTTGACAGAGTTATGTACTCTTGTCTGTTGGTTATGATGGTGAAAAAGTGTTGTAAGTTTCAAAGCAATACCTGTAATGATATTGAAAAAAAGTGAATTGGTTCAAAAAACTTAACGAATATTCTAAGTGGAAAAAGGGCCATAATTCTTACAAAAACCTTGACAGAGTTATGCACTCTTGTCTGTTGATGGAGGTAATGATGGTGAATAAGTGTTGTATGTGTTGAACCAATATCTGTAATGATTTTGAAAAAAAGTGAATTGCTTAAAAAAACTTAAAGAATATTCTAAGTCGAAAACAGGGCCATAATTCTTACAAAAACCTTGACAGAGTTATGCACTCTTGTCTGTTGATGAAGGTTATGATGGTGAATAAGTGTTGTAAGTGTAGAACCAATATCTGTAATAATTTTGAAAAAAAGTGAATTGGTTAAAAAAACTTAACGAATATTCTAAGTGGAAAAAAGGGCCATAGTTCTTACAAAAACCTTGACAGAGTTATGCACTCTTGTATGTTGATGAAGGTTATGATGGTGAATAAGTGTTCTTAGTTTCAAAGCAATATCTGTAATGGTTTTGACAAAAAGTGAATTGGTACAAAAACTTAACCAAAATTCTAAGTCGAAAAACTAAACCAAGGTGTGACGCCGACGCCGAGGCAAGTACTATAGCTAGCATTTTCTCATATCTCTTTCAGTGGTGATTCATCTGTGCAGGTTGTGTGCTGCAATTGTCAATGCCACAGCAGACTAGACGTATTGAAGGAAGAAAAATTAAAACTCCAAATAAAATTATTGAAAAGAAAGTTGTCTGAAGAATAAAAAAACAATGAAACCTGCCTACTATGATCCCGAAATAAAGCAGAATATTGTTCTCTATATATACAGAAGGTAGCTTAATCTAAAGCAATAGCCTTTTGCATTACTTTTGTGCTGGATTAAACTGCCACCTGTCTTAGCCTTTTCCCACAAACAACAAATCTGCAGCACACAACTTTGAAAAAATAGTAATGATCACCAGAACAATCTCCATAAAAGATAGCTCATTTGTTAAATAGAGTGGAAAACATTGTGGCAAAGGATAAATTTATCGTTATGAGTAATTTCATCTTTGGCCACAATCTTTTCAAAAGTAGTCTGCTGCTTTTGCATCATAATACGTCTGTAGCGGGGAAAGCATTAACCCTTTCCCAGATACAGACACTTTTTGACGCCTCTGCAGCAGACAACTTTTGTAAACATTGCGGCAAAAGGAGAAATTGTTCATACCGATCACTTTCTCCTTTCATTTATAGACTTTTTCTATATTTTTGTTCAAATTTGTTCAAAGTTGTCTGATGCAAATGTGTTTATGTGGGAAATTGGTTATAACATACCATCAGGTATTTCTTTAGTGGCCACTGTAGACAGGTTTCATTGAATCTGTGAGACAATATTGTGTTGATTTGATTCTTTCCAAAAATTTGGCAGAGCCCAGGTAGCTCAGTCAGTAGCGACGTGTGCTGTCAATCCAGGGTTGTGAGTTCAAATCCTGGCTCGGCCAACTTTCTTTCTGATGTTTGACAAATGTCAATGCGACATGCGTCATTCGTCTTCCACCAATTTTGAAAAGCAGCCAGTTGCTTGGGAAGATTGTTGTGTGGAGTCCAGGTGTAAGAAAACCAGGAACACATGAACTGGCCGCTGTAATATGACTGAGGAAATGTTAAAAACAGCGTTAAACCCCAACCAATCAATCAATCTATCAATCAATCCAAAACATTGTTACCAAAGTGTTTCCTATGAACTTTTAGAAATAATTAGTCCTTTGCTGCTGCTATTAATAATATTAAAACATATTTATCACAAAACTGATCAAATTAAAGGGCCAACCAATTTGACATATATATGACACCATATACTCTGTCAAAAATCCAGATGCGCAACATAACATGTAGGTAAAAAATCCTTGGTTTGCTACTCAAAAATAAGTCATGGCAATATAGTCTCTGTATCGCAGTCCTACATCAGGAGCAGCTTGATCGTGCAGGTTGGCTGGTTGACCACCGTCATCGTCATCATTATCGTCATTGGCATTAGGTAGAGGAATTTGTTGCATTTTGCAAATATTGTGCAATACTCCACAGGCAGTGATGATCCTATTACAGAAATGACTAAATGTTATTCAAACCAGGACATGGGGTTATAAAACTTGAGTACACACTCTCACTCTCAGCTTGTTTAAGCCAAGCCCTAAAGCTCAGTCGAAAGCGACGTGGGCAGTCAATCCAACAGGGGTTGTGAGTTTGAATCCCAGCTCAGCCAACATTCTTTCCGACATTTGACAAAATTCATTGTGACCTGCGGCATTCGTCTTTCACCAATGGGCTGTTTAACAGTCTATGTGGAAAACCAGCCAGTTGATTGGAAAGTATGTTGTGTGGTGTACTGGTGTGGGAAAACCAGGAAACATATATGAAGGTGAACTAGTCGCTGTGATATGCCTAAAAAATTGTTGAAAACGGCGTAAAACCCCAATTAATCAACCCTCTCAGCTTTTAGAGATAAAGTTATTGTCTTCAAGTACATTTACTGAAAAGAAAATGTGATATATACAATTTTTGGTGTTTTAAAATTATTCATTGTTCAATAGTGAGTAAGTTTTGAGTACAGAGATTTTTAATCTCAGGGCCTATTATATTTTTATCCAAGTTCATCTCGGCCCTATAATTTCAAAATATGAGTCTCACTTAAATTATTTTGAGGCTGAATATACATATAATTGCTTGATTGAAATTCTCTTTGACCAAGTGCAAATGCAATGTAACAAATGAAAACATATGTACATACAATATTAGAATTAAGAGGTTAATTATATTGCAAATTACTGCTACAAATTGATAGTCTTTTGTTGAGAAATATGACATTACATCATCTTATCGATACATGAAAGTCTTACCTGCATGCCTTTTCTGGGGTGATGCGTATTTCTCCATGCAGAATCCCAAACCTCCTCTTGAGCTGCCCAATTCCACGCTCAACTTTGGCTCTAGTAACTTTGTGGGCTCTGCAAAATATTGTTACTTAATTGTGTTGTGCTGATGATTAAATTATAAACGATTATACTAGTAGATCGGAAAGCTCATAACTGTAGATCTATTGTTTTATCTTAATCAACTTCAAAGATATTTTCTTTTAAATATTGTAAATTTAAACACCAAACTGCTTTTGTTGTTTTTAATTTCCAATTCTGACTTTGATAGTGCTATCGACTGCATATTAATACAGCCTATAATTGTCAGTGTAACAAGAGATGTCGGAGGACAGCACGCTTGACTTTTTCACCGCTTATTTTAGTTACCGAGATAATGGTCTCTTAATGTAGTTGCATGCAAAACTTGAACCAGAATTTATAAGTTCAAATAGGGCCACAACTTGCATAAAATGCAGTTATTTAACTTGAAAATTAACATAGATCTGATTGTTGGGAAGGGTTGTATAAAGTTTCAAAGCAATGCATGAAGTAAATACTAGGATATCGACTGTTAATGTAGTTGCATGCAAAACTTTAACCAAGTTTCTAGTTAAAAAAAAAGGCCATAAATTGCAAAATATACTGGATAAAGTTATAATATTTGATTGTTGTGAAGGGTTGTATAAAGTTTCAATGCAATGCATCAAGTAGTTACTAAGAGATGGTTAATGTAGTTGCACGCAAAACTTTCAACAGAATTTCTAAGTAAAAAAATGGCTATAACTTGCATAAAATGCAGGATAGTGAAATAGATGAAAATCTACATAGGTGTGATAGATGGGTAGGGTTGTATAAAGTTTCAATGCAATGCAATGCATCAAGTAAATACTGAGATATGGAGTCTTAATTTAGTTGCCTGCAAAACTTGAACCAGAATTTCTAAGTAAAACTAGAATGGAGTGCTCTGCGGAGCACATGTGTCACCTGCACCTGCCTATTGAAAGTGTGATGAAAAAGTGTGACGGACAGACAGACAGTCAGACGCCGGATAAAAAAAAAGTAATCCCTAAGTGCCTACCATGCTACACAGGGTGACACAAAAAGGGCCATTACTTGCATAAAATGCAGGATCGAGTTAACTTACTTGATAATCTACATAGGTGTGATAGTTGGGTAGGGTTAAGCTTATATTAATCACACTCGATGTCTTATATAATGACTTGAGATGGAATAATAGAAAATGTAATGTAAAGTTCATATCGAACAACAATGCAATCATCTATTTCAAAATAATACAATTAATTGAAACTCATCACTACTAATTGCTCATTTTGAGCAATTTCTTCTTTTGTCGCCATGTTTTCAAAAAGTAGTCTGCCGGAGAGGTGTCAGAAAGCGTCTAAATGAGTGAAAGGCTTAAGATACCTGTTATATGAACTTTGAGGTCCAGGCTGTGGGTGAAGGTATGGACTCAGCAGCCATCGTCTGCTAGGGTACCCACTGTCACCCAATAGATGGTACCCGTCAGGGACAACACCCCTTTCAAATAATTCTTTCACCCCACTGTTATGCAATATTTTACTGTCATGTGTAGATCCTGGCCAGCGAGCAACAATGTCTACCAACTTGTCACAAGCATTAAAGATTACCTGCAATATATACAAGATGTTAGATACAATAAGCTTTATACATGTATAAAGTCTGATATGGTAAACATACCACAAGCTAGAAAAAAAACAACAAAAAAACATTTGCAATAAAATAATACAAAAGTGACTGAATAAGTTGATACATCATTATGTAGCCCGAGTATCCTCGTGAGACAATTAACTGTTGGGACTAGGGATTGAACCCTTCACCTCACGGTAGGAATGGGAAGATGTCTGACATGTTTATATCTGGTTTTCAACCAGGTTTCAGTACATGCCATGTTGGGTTTGACTTAGTGACGTTGAAGTTGAAGTAAATAAACTCAGGCACTATATTCTGTTTTGATCTGCATTAAATATTTAGCATGGTTATGCGTTCATCTTGTTTGCTATATTTCATCTATTGAGGCTGTTTGTGAGTTGTTAATATAATAATAATAGTAATGTTCTGTTCTATTACACTCAATATATATATTAAATGATAAAAAGTAAACACATTGAAATTAAATTCACCTGTACATTGATGCTGTGAAAGCCTTTCCTGTTGACAAAGACCTCCTCCTCAGCTGACGGTGCTATTATTCTCACTTGTGTCCCGTCAATAACTCCCACCACCTTCGGGAATCCTGCTACCCCACCAAACTCTTGCACCTGCAAGTCTAGGTCTGCTGGAGTTGTGGGGAAGGCTATAAATTGACGAATAATGGCAGGAGATGCAAGTGCATTTATCACTGCAGTCACCACCTTCGACACTGTTGACTGGGCAACATGGTGAAGATCGCCATCATTGAGCTGGATCTCACCAGTTGCCAAGAACCTCAAGGTGATCAAAACCTTTTCCGACACGGACAGGCTGCTGTGTCTGGCAGTTGGAGATTCTAAATCAGCCCTTAAAAGTCCCACAAGGTACTCAATCCCTCTCCGATCAAATCGGTAGCGACGTAATAACTCGTTGTTTGTCAGTTCCGCCAGTGTATCTGGACGAGCTGCCATTCCTATAACAAATAAACATAACACTTTAGCTAATCCACTTAATTCTGTGCGTCGTTGAATTGACAAGGCGAAAAAATGAATAACAACATGTTATATCGAAATCATATACGAAATAACACTGTTGTTGACACATCCGATGCCCGTCTAAGTGACCCTTATATTTGATATTCCGTCTATCCGAAATTGAACTAATCCGAACTACTGAAATTACACAATAACACGAAGCGTTCCTCCGCAGAAAAAACAAATGTCTGAATTCATAGAATCTCGCTTTATTCACAAAATATCCTTCTATTTATTTTCTTTTACAAATCGTTGTTTTTGTGTAGAAAACAAATCGCATGAACTGCGTTAAAAGATATACTTGCTTAACTTTCTTAAATGGCGTGTGGTAAGCGTTCATTCAAACAGAGTTATCTCTCTTATACTATGTAGCATAGTTTAAAAGTCGGACATCGACGTAAACGGAAAGTAAAACTACTCACCTGTCTGTTGTATTTTTCGACCCCTTTACGAACAAGCTGTGCAAAACATCGAAAAGTCCGAGAAAAACGTTGATGAGGAAATGTTATCAAATGAGTTAAGGAAGGTGTAGTGTTTCCTTAGATTTAAGAAAAAAATTAAGATTTTTCTTAAGATAAGATGCTTCTGGAATACCACTTAAGAAATTTCTTATAATTAAGGAGAAAATTTGTTCGATTTAAGGGAAAAATCAGATTTAAGAAAATCTTAACTATTTAAGATCCTACTGGAATACGGCCCCATATCTTCCTAGAATTTGGGAACTATATCTTACTAAAATCTGGGGACCATATCTTACTAGAATCTGGAGGTGATATCCTACAATAATCGGAGGACCATATCTTCCTAAAATCCAGAGACAATGTCTTATTAGAAGCTGGAAACCGTATCTTACTATTATCTGGAAACCATATCTACTAGAATTGGGGGACCACATCTTACTAGAATCTGGAGACCATAACTTACTAGAATCTGGAAACTATATCTCTTCCAATCTAAGGACCATATCTTACTAGAATTTGGAGACAATATCTTACTAGTATCTGGAAACCATATCTACTAGAAATTAGGGAACATATCTTACTAGAATCTGGAGACCATAGCTTACTAGAATCTGGAGACCATAGCTTACTAGAATCTGGAGACCATAGCTTACTAGAATCTGGGGACTATATCTTACTAGAATCTATGAATCATATCTTACTAGAATCTAGGGACCATATCTTACTTGAATCTAGGGATCATATCTTACTAGAATCTTGAGACCATATCTTACTAGATTCTAGGGACCATATCTTACTAGAATCTAGGGATCTTATCTTACTAGAATCTTGAGACCATATCTTACTAGATTCTAGGCACCATATCTTACTAGAATCTAGGGACCATATCTTACTAGAATCTAGGGATCGTATCTTACTAGAATCTTGAGATCATATCTTACTAGAATCTTGAGACCATATCTTACTAGAATCTATGGATAATATCTTACTAGAATCTGGGAACCATATGCTACTTTAATCGGGAAACCATATCTTAATGGAATCTTGGGACCATAACTTACTAGAATCGGGAGACCATAGCCTACTATAATCTGTAATTACTTGACCTCAGTAGAACAGAACATACAGGATACTTAACATAGACTCAATATGCAAATCATTACCCAATTTAAACACAATTTCAGGTTGCCTATAGAAAAGTGGTTAGAGGAATTGTCTTAAGAACACTTACCTCTCACAGCTTAGGTGACTGGTTGTGGGTTCCAGCCCAGCATGATACAAAAACATTATTTGATAAAGTTTGCCAGTAACTTGTAGAATACAGTGATTATACTCATATTTGTTCCAAGGTCTCTCTCCACCATCAAAACTGGCTGCCATATATACAACCTGTAATTTTATGTTGAAAATGGTTTTAAACCCAATTTAAAACACAATTTCATTCACTGAAATTATTTCTGACTTACGTGTGGTTTCATTCTGCCATCTGACTTTGGCAGGTAGGCTACTCCATACCAAGGGCCATGTTCAGGATTAACCATTCCACTCACTAGAGTCAGATTGTTTGACATTACATAGAAACTTTTGTAGTTGGATTTATTCACATAAAAGTTATCAGGAAATGTCTCATTCAGTGGGTTGACAACTGGCAAACTCCCATGTTGTAAAACTCTGGAAGAAATTAAACAAATTACATTAAATTATTTCAATGGCATAACATTTGATTTGTACTTTTGAAACTTATTTTAGCTTGATTACAAAGTAAACTCAAACGTTTTCATGACTCGTTCTTGAGTCTGCTTCTTGGGTATAAATGGTACTTCATTCCATTTTTGAAAACAATCAGGTTTGGCCTGAGATAGAACCTGTGATTACTGACTCTCATTCATAGACCAGCTATAAATAATTATGATGTTTCATGTGAGATAAGATTTCAAAGAATTTGAGCAATGGTAGGAAATGGAATTAAGCATTAAGAACAAAATTTTCAACACAACTTAATACTTCAAAAAGTTCAAATTTGTAAATCTGCACACTGACAATAAGATTCTTCCATGGTTTGAGATTTGAAATTTTAGAAAATTCTGTCCCTAGGTCTTGTTCCCACAATAAAAGTTACCTTATCCAGGCATTATGACTTAAATTATTGCTGAAGAGAGGAGCAAAACCCCATACAATGAACCAGGTGCTTACATTGTTACATTTTTATTCTCACAACTTTCTGGATACTTGTTTTCCACTTGAAAACTCCATATTGCTTGATTGGTCAGTTTTGGTACAGTGTGGTAAAATGGCCATGTACTGCTAAAGTCTTTATACTCGTATAACTTGACAAAGTCAGATACCTCTGTTGTACATGCGGCTTCTTAAACAGAAAATGAAATATATTTAGTATTGTATAATTCTTAACAATTAACTAAATTGTATACAAATGATTTAAACAAGAATTGAACTTTAAATATTTTTCATTCTAATGTATGTAATAAAAACTAATTTAAACATTTTCATCTATAATAATTTTTATTCTTAGTTTGATAATTGATTCTGAGACCATTTCAAGCTCTGTTGTTTCCAAACAATTTCTATAAGAAAGGTACTCTTCCAGAACCTCTATATTTTCTGACATGCACAGTTGATCATGTTTGTCACTATTTGACCGTGACCTGTTTAGCATCAGCTTTCAACAGACAATGGTTGAATTAATTTTCATCAAAGCAAAATAGCTGTTGCCACGGCCTTATGCAAACTGGAAAATTGACATAGTGAGAAATACATTTTATAGGCCTGCATCATAAAAAACATCTTCCATCTTAAGCATTTTTTATAATAATTAACATGTCAAATGAACAAGTGGTTACTGCTTGTAAATAATGACATGTGTATAGGAACTTTAAATAAATTGCACGGTATTTATAATTCTTGGAAGTGATAAAATTCACCTGGCGACCAAAACACCTTACGCCACCATCCTTTTTTTTGTTGTAACAATTAAAGGAGAGAAAATAGCCTGGTAAATTATATACCACTAAAATGACTTAATTTCGTCATGATCATTGAAAATAAACATTTGTCATATATTTACCAATGCATTTTTACTCAACAATTGTTTTTAAAATATACATAGACTAATCAATATGTTCACTGATATGTGTATATTTTTGTGAGAGATTGTACAGACGTAACTTGTATAGATTTCAATAAAATTAAAATTCTGTCAAAATAATAATTTATTTTACAAGCTACTGAGTACTGTCCAGGGGCCGTATTCCAGTAGGATCTTAAATAGTTAAGATTTTCTTAAATCTGATTTTTCCCTTAAATCGAACAAATTTTCTCCTTAATTATAAGAAATTTCTTAAGTGGTATTCCAGAAGCATCTTATCTTAAGAAAAATCTTAATTTTTTTCTTAAATCTAAGGAAACACTACACCTTCCTTAACTCATTTGATAACATTTCCTCATCAACGTTTTTCTCGGACTTTTCGATGTTTTGCACAGCTTGTTCGTAAAGGGGTCGAAAAATACAACAGACAGGTGAGTAGTTTTACTTTCCGTTTACGTCGATGTCCGACTTTTAAACTATGCTACATAGTATAAGAGAGATAACTCTGTTTGAATGAACGCTTACCACACGCCATTTAAGAAAGTTAAGCAAGTATATCTTTTAACGCAGTTCATGCGATTTGTTTTCTACACAAAAACAACGATTTGTAAAAGAAAATAAATAGAAGGATATTTTGTGAATAAAGCGAGATTCTATGAATTCAGACATTTGTTTTTTCTGCGGAGGAACGCTTCGTGTTATTGTGTAATTTCAGTAGTTCGGATTAGTTCAATTTCGGATAGACGGAATATCAAATATAAGGGTCACTTAGACGGGCATCGGATGTGTCAACAACAGTGTTATTTCGTATATGATTTCGATATAACATGTTGTTATTCATTTTTTCGCCTTGTCAATTCAACGACGCACAGAATTAAGTGGATTAGCTAAAGTGTTATGTTTATTTGTTATAGGAATGGCAGCTCGTCCAGATACACTGGCGGAACTGACAAACAACGAGTTATTACGTCGCTACCGATTTGATCGGAGAGGGATTGAGTACCTTGTGGGACTTTTAAGGGCTGATTTAGAATCTCCAACTGCCAGACACAGCAGCCTGTCCGTGTCGGAAAAGGTTTTGATCACCTTGAGGTTCTTGGCAACTGGTGAGATCCAGCTCAATGATGGCGATCTTCACCATGTTGCCCAGTCAACAGTGTCGAAGGTGGTGACTGCAGTGATAAATGCACTTGCATCTCCTGCCATTATTCGTCAATTTATAGCCTTCCCCACAACTCCAGCAGACCTAGACTTGCAGGTGCAAGAGTTTGGTGGGGTAGCAGGATTCCCGAAGGTGGTGGGAGTTATTGACGGGACACAAGTGAGAATAATAGCACCGTCAGCTGAGGAGGAGGTCTTTGTCAACAGGAAAGGCTTTCACAGCATCAATGTACAGGTGAATTTAATTTCAATGTGTTTACTTTTTATCATTTAATATATATATTGAGTGTAATAGAACAGAACATTACTATTATTATTATATTAACAACTCACAAACAGCCTCAATAGATGAAATATAGCAAACAAGATGAACGCATAACCATGCTAAATATTTAATGCAGATCAAAACAGAATATAGTGCCTGAGTTTATTTACTTCAACTTCAACGTCACTAAGTCAAACCCAACATGGCATGTACTGAAACCTGGTTGAAAACCAGATATAAACATGTCAGACATCTTCCCATTCCTACCGTGAGGTGAAGGGTTCAATCCCTAGTCCCAACAGTTAATTGTCTCACGAGGATACTCGGGCTACATAATGATGTATCAACTTATTCAGTCACTTTTGTATTATTTTATTGCAAATGTTTTTTTGTTGTTTTTTTTCTAGCTTGTGGTATGTTTACCATATCAGACTTTATACATGTATAAAGCTTATTGTATCTAACATCTTGTATATATTGCAGGTAATCTTTAATGCTTGTGACAAGTTGGTAGACATTGTTGCTCGCTGGCCAGGATCTACACATGACAGTAAAATATTGCATAACAGTGGGGTGAAAGAATTATTTGAAAGGGGTGTTGTCCCTGACGGGTACCATCTATTGGGTGACAGTGGGTACCCTAGCAGACGATGGCTGCTGAGTCCATACCTTCACCCACAGCCTGGACCTCAAAGTTCATATAACAGGTATCTTAAGCCTTTCACTCATTTAGACGCTTTCTGACACCTCTCCGGCAGACTACTTTTTGAAAACATGGCGACAAAAGAAGAAATTGCTCAAAATGAGCAATTAGTAGTGATGAGTTTCAATTAATTGTATTATTTTGAAATAGATGATTGCATTGTTGTTCGATATGAACTTTACATTACATTTTCTATTATTCCATCTCAAGTCATTATATAAGACATCGAGTGTGATTAATATAAGCTTAACCCTACCCAACTATCACACCTATGTAGATTATCAAGTAAGTTAACTCGATCCTGCATTTTATGCAAGTAATGGCCCTTTTTGTGTCACCCTGTGTAGCATGGTAGGCACTTAGGGATTACTTTTTTTTTATCCGGCGTCTGACTGTCTGTCTGTCCGTCACACTTTTTCATCACACTTTCAATAGGCAGGTGCAGGTGACACATGTGCTCCGCAGAGCACTCCATTCTAGTTTTACTTAGAAATTCTGGTTCAAGTTTTGCAGGCAACTAAATTAAGACTCCATATCTCAGTATTTACTTGATGCATTGCATTGCATTGAAACTTTATACAACCCTACCCATCTATCACACCTATGTAGATTTTCATCTATTTCACTATCCTGCATTTTATGCAAGTTATAGCCATTTTTTTACTTAGAAATTCTGTTGAAAGTTTTGCGTGCAACTACATTAACCATCTCTTAGTAACTACTTGATGCATTGCATTGAAACTTTATACAACCCTTCACAACAATCAAATATTATAACTTTATCCAGTATATTTTGCAATTTATGGCCTTTTTTTTTAACTAGAAACTTGGTTAAAGTTTTGCATGCAACTACATTAACAGTCGATATCCTAGTATTTACTTCATGCATTGCTTTGAAACTTTATACAACCCTTCCCAACAATCAGATCTATGTTAATTTTCAAGTTAAATAACTGCATTTTATGCAAGTTGTGGCCCTATTTGAACTTATAAATTCTGGTTCAAGTTTTGCATGCAACTACATTAAGAGACCATTATCTCGGTAACTAAAATAAGCGGTGAAAAAGTCAAGCGTGCTGTCCTCCGACATCTCTTGTTACACTGACAATTATAGGCTGTATTAATATGCAGTCGATAGCACTATCAAAGTCAGAATTGGAAATTAAAAACAACAAAAGCAGTTTGGTGTTTAAATTTACAATATTTAAAAGAAAATATCTTTGAAGTTGATTAAGATAAAACAATAGATCTACAGTTATGAGCTTTCCGATCTACTAGTATAATCGTTTATAATTTAATCATCAGCACAACACAATTAAGTAACAATATTTTGCAGAGCCCACAAAGTTACTAGAGCCAAAGTTGAGCGTGGAATTGGGCAGCTCAAGAGGAGGTTTGGGATTCTGCATGGAGAAATACGCATCACCCCAGAAAAGGCATGCAGGTAAGACTTTCATGTATCGATAAGATGATGTAATGTCATATTTCTCAACAAAAGACTATCAATTTGTAGCAGTAATTTGCAATATAATTAACCTCTTAATTCTAATATTGTATGTACATATGTTTTCATTTGTTACATTGCATTTGCACTTGGTCAAAGAGAATTTCAATCAAGCAATTATATGTATATTCAGCCTCAAAATAATTTAAGTGAGACTCATATTTTGAAATTATAGGGCCGAGATGAACTTGGATAAAAATATAATAGGCCCTGAGATTAAAAATCTCTGTACTCAAAACTTACTCACTATTGAACAATGAATAATTTTAAAACACCAAAAATTGTATATATCACATTTTCTTTTCAGTAAATGTACTTGAAGACAATAACTTTATCTCTAAAAGCTGAGAGGGTTGATTAATTGGGGTTTTACGCCGTTTTCAACAATTTTTTAGGCATATCACAGCGACTAGTTCACCTTCATATATGTTTCCTGGTTTTCCCACACCAGTACACCACACAACATACTTTCCAATCAACTGGCTGGTTTTCCACATAGACTGTTAAACAGCCCATTGGTGAAAGACGAATGCCGCAGGTCACAATGAATTTTGTCAAATGTCGGAAAGAATGTTGGCTGAGCTGGGATTCAAACTCACAACCCCTGTTGGATTGACTGCCCACGTCGCTTTCGACTGAGCTTTAGGGCTTGGCTTAAACAAGCTGAGAGTGAGAGTGTGTACTCAAGTTTTATAACCCCATGTCCTGGTTTGAATAACATTTAGTCATTTCTGTAATAGGATCATCACTGCCTGTGGAGTATTGCACAATATTTGCAAAATGCAACAAATTCCTCTACCTAATGCCAATGACGATAATGATGACGATGACGGTGGTCAACCAGCCAACCTGCACGATCAAGCTGCTCCTGATGTAGGACTGCGATACAGAGACTATATTGCCATGACTTATTTTTGAGTAGCAAACCAAGGATTTTTTACCTACATGTTATGTTGCGCATCTGGATTTTTGACAGAGTATATGGTGTCATATATATGTCAAATTGGTTGGCCCTTTAATTTGATCAGTTTTGTGATAAATATGTTTTAATATTATTAATAGCAGCAGCAAAGGACTAATTATTTCTAAAAGTTCATAGGAAACACTTTGGTAACAATGTTTTGGATTGATTGATAGATTGATTGATTGGTTGGGGTTTAACGCTGTTTTTAACATTTCCTCAGTCATATTACAGCGGCCAGTTCATGTGTTCCTGGTTTTCTTACACCTGGACTCCACACAACAATCTTCCCAAGCAACTGGCTGCTTTTCAAAATTGGTGGAAGACGAATGACGCATGTCGCATTGACATTTGTCAAACATCAGAAAGAAAGTTGGCCGAGCCAGGATTTGAACTCACAACCCTGGATTGACAGCACACGTCGCTACTGACTGAGCTACCTGGGCTCTGCCAAATTTTTGGAAAGAATCAAATCAACACAATATTGTCTCACAGATTCAATGAAACCTGTCTACAGTGGCCACTAAAGAAATACCTGATGGTATGTTATAACCAATTTCCCACATAAACACATTTGCATCAGACAACTTTGAACAAATTTGAACAAAAATATAGAAAAAGTCTATAAATGAAAGGAGAAAGTGATCGGTATGAACAATTTCTCCTTTTGCCGCAATGTTTACAAAAGTTGTCTGCTGCAGAGGCGTCAAAAAGTGTCTGTATCTGGGAAAGGGTTAATGCTTTCCCCGCTACAGACGTATTATGATGCAAAAGCAGCAGACTACTTTTGAAAAGATTGTGGCCAAAGATGAAATTACTCATAACGATAAATTTATCCTTTGCCACAATGTTTTCCACTCTATTTAACAAATGAGCTATCTTTTATGGAGATTGTTCTGGTGATCATTACTATTTTTTCAAAGTTGTGTGCTGCAGATTTGTTGTTTGTGGGAAAAGGCTAAGACAGGTGGCAGTTTAATCCAGCACAAAAGTAATGCAAAAGGCTATTGCTTTAGATTAAGCTACCTTCTGTATATATAGAGAACAATATTCTGCTTTATTTCGGGATCATAGTAGGCAGGTTTCATTGTTTTTTTATTCTTCAGACAACTTTCTTTTCAATAATTTTATTTGGAGTTTTAATTTTTCTTCCTTCAATACGTCTAGTCTGCTGTGGCATTGACAATTGCAGCACACAACCTGCACAGATGAATCACCACTGAAAGAGATATGAGAAAATGCTAGCTATAGTACTTGCCTCGGCGTCGGCGTCACACCTTGGTTTAGTTTTTCGACTTAGAATTTTGGTTAAGTTTTTGTACCAATTCACTTTTTGTCAAAACCATTACAGATATTGCTTTGAAACTAAGAACACTTATTCACCATCATAACCTTCATCAACATACAAGAGTGCATAACTCTGTCAAGGTTTTTGTAAGAACTATGGCCCTTTTTTCCACTTAGAATATTCGTTAAGTTTTTTTAACCAATTCACTTTTTTTCAAAATTATTACAGATATTGGTTCTACACTTACAACACTTATTCACCATCATAACCTTCATCAACAGACAAGAGTGCATAACTCTGTCAAGGTTTTTGTAAGAATTATGGCCCTGTTTTCGACTTAGAATATTCTTTAAGTTTTTTTAAGCAATTCACTTTTTTTCAAAATCATTACAGATATTGGTTCAACACATACAACACTTATTCACCATCATTACCTCCATCAACAGACAAGAGTGCATAACTCTGTCAAGGTTTTTGTAAGAATTATGGCCCTTTTTCCACTTAGAATATTCGTTAAGTTTTTTGAACCAATTCACTTTTTTTCAATATCATTACAGGTATTGCTTTGAAACTTACAACACTTTTTCACCATCATAACCAACAGACAAGAGTACATAACTCTGTCAAGTTTCTTTTAAGAATTATGGCCCCTTTTCGATTTAGAATTTTGTTAAATTATTCATACCAAATCAATTTTTTTCAAAACAATTTAAAGATATAACTTAAACACTTACAAAAATCTTTTTACCTCCACAAACAGCCAAGAGTGCATAATTCAGTAAAGGTTTTTGTAAGAATTTTGACCCTTTTGCGACTTATAAATTACTTTGTTGTCTTTCGCTTTAAGTTTGACTTAAATGTCTTGCCTTTGTGAATGGAACATTGAATTGAATCGATTTTGGATAACCAGATTGCAAACCTTAATTTTAAACACTGTGTTTAATGTCGAGTATCTCAAAATATTTGATAAATATTATTTAAAGGAAAAACCTTGTGTCTGTGTCTTCATTAAATGCAAATGTCATAACATGATTATGTATATCCTGTAATTATTAATGTGAAAATGTAATACAGATTATTATCTGCAGCTGCTTTGACATACATTTTATATTTCACTTACAGCATTTCAATGGTTGACCAAATAAAACATCATACCTTGTCAACATTGTTGTTGGCTGTCTTGATAAATCAGTAGGTAACTCTGCTGTAGCCACCTCTGTCTCTATGTGCTCTACCATTCTATGAAATAGACAGAAAAAATAAAAATTGCTCAGTTTTATACATTTTCTAAATATTAATCATTATAAGGAAGATAGTGTCCACTCTAAAATCTAGATTATTTCATAAAACCATTGCCTGAATGTAAGCAGTAGAACAGATGCTTTCTGACGCCTCTCCAGCAGACGTCTTTTGAAAACATTGTGACAAAAGGAGTATTTGCTCAAAACGAGCAATTTCTCCCTTTGTCACAATGTTTTCAACCCTTTTAAATAAATAAACTTTCATTTATACTATCTTTCCATATTTTTCTTAGATATTTTCAAAGTTGTCTGCTGCAATTTTATTATGATGGAAAGGGTTAAATTTTACTACATAGAAGACAGGTGGCAGCTGAACCCTTTCCCTCATACGATAATTCTGCAGCAGACGACTCTGGACATATTTTGTCAAAAAAAAGAAAACCTCTATGATTCATTAATTGGAAGGAAAACCTATGGCTAAAAGTGCAAAACATTGTGGCAAAAGGAGAAATTGCTTGTTTTGAGCAATTTCTTCTTTTGTCACTATGTTTTCAAAAAGCTGTCAGCTGCAGAGGTGTCAGAAAGCGTCTATATGCGGGAAAGGGTTAATACAGGACATGAGTAATGTAGAAATCTGCCATCTGTGCAAACAAGCACCATATGTTTTCTTTTAGTGGTTGCTTTAGAGATTTCAGTGTATTCAAATTACAAGTGCAAGGTAATACCCTTAAATGTCTTATTTTGTAATTTATGATCAGGCACATTTACCTTAAATAATTGTAGTTTGGTGAATATTGATCTATATATTCATGTTTGGTATCAAAATGTTGGTATTTTTATATAGATTTCATTTAACCTTTCCCACATACGACAAATCTGCAGCAGGCGACTTTGATAACTTCTAGGCAAAAATATGAAAACTCTCTTTTACTTTAGGTATAAGTGCTGAAAAAGGTTGAAAACATTGTAGCAAATAGATACAATACTTGTTTTGAGCAATTACTCCATTTGTCACATTGTTTTCAAGGCGTCTGCTGCATAGGCATCAGAAAGCGTCTATATGTGGGAAAGGGTAAATTTTACAAGGAAATTTAATTGTAAATTCATAACAATCATACTACAGATTTTTTTTATTTAAAGTATTTGTGTCAATTCTCCCAAGACTGCTTTGTTATTGTAGAAATGTGATTTAGACTAAACATTATAATAATGGGTTTTATTTCACACCTGTACATAAGCTACTAGTTTGTCTGAATCATGGGTTTCTTTATTAATCCTAATTTAACTAATCTGTCACTTGGTGGGTGAGACCTAAAGATCATAGATGGAATGACAAAAAAGGCTGATTTGTTAAATAGAACTGTGTGATAAATAATAAAGTATACTTACATACATGTAGGAAAATTGACAAGTCTATGAGTTTTGGGAAATACTTTGCTACTATGATAGCTCAATGATAGAATATAAAGCTTGGTGAACTAAGCTTGATACTCTGCATTAGTTTAACCATAACTTTGTGATATTAAGGACATAAGGTAAATTGATAAACCCTGTGTACATGTACTAACTATGTGAAAGAGAATTGAAATATTGAATGACAATATAGTGTTCATAGTATTGACCACAACCCTTAGAAATATAGTGCATCACATGCCCAGTGACATACCTTGTCAACCACCAACGACAGTGAATAATACTTTCATAAAAACTGTTATCATTTAATGGAAAATGTTAATGAAAATATCATGCCCATAGTCAAAGTAATAAAATTTAATATGAATACCTTGACTCAGTGTTGCTCAGTGTCTCCCTGCTGACAGAGGTTGAAGAGGTAGTGGCACTGTTATACAAAACAAAATATTACATTTATTATAATACAGTATTATACTTTTTATATGAAACTGTAATAAAATGAATTAATCTCTCATTGTGACTTATTAAATGCTATTCACAGTTGTGATATTATTCCGAAGTCATCCAGTGGGATTAAAAAGATTTGTCAGTGTGATTCAGACTTCTGCTAGTGCGATTTTAATGTTGGTATTTCGCTTGCTGAATTTACTTAACTAGTCATAAATGCACGAATAGAAACAATTAATAATGAGGAATAAATTGCACACTATCAAGTTTATTTGTAGCACACAACTTTTTTTACTCAGAAAAAAAATCACACTTGATGTGCATATGCTTTAACCTTATCATTAAGTCATGTACAGTTGAACATCAGGAAAAAACCTTTACATGGAATAAATAGAATAATGATAAACTTACTATAGCTGGTTAAGCAGCAGCATGCTCGAGTCCATGCTGCAAGCAGCTACCCCTAACGTGTTGGCAGCTGTCCTGCCAACCACATCCATCACTGCCTCTGTCAGTAGGGTAAGTGATTTTTGGTTTGGACCTCCTCCTGAAAATATAAGTACATTAAACTGTTCTTAAATGAATATTCAGTGCCATCACTGTTTACGTGTCAGACTCTCTTACTCATACCCCAAAACTATCCCTCCATCTGTTCATCCTTTTTTAAATAAATTTTAAAGGCAACACTATATATACACATAGTACATGTATGTATATTGTTTTAAGAGAGCTACAGAATGTAAGTAAAAACTTTGAGATCAGTCCAGCAGACAAATCTGGTCAACTAATATTTTAAAACCAACTTGAACATGGACAGTGAAATCATAAAGAAACGAATAGAAACCTTGAAGATAGAAGCTATCCAAGTTCATTTTTCAAATGGAATAATATCATGTTTGTTACTGTTTTATAACTTGGTTACAGAATTCAGTCAATAAAGCATATCAGATGTGCATGGCAGCAAAACCAGGCTTAAGAGTTGATAGCAATGAACGTAACATGTACATTTATTTATCTCTCCATGACCTGTTTTTTTTTACCTGTCATCCGTTGACTTTGCGTAAAGTCCATATACATGCCTCTATGGACTTGCACCAAATTGTCCCATTTCTTTTGTAGGGAAGGGACATCTCTGGGCACATCTGCCCTTGCCTTGAAATTGGAGGCAATAATTGTCCATTTCTCCCGCTTAGATGTTGATGTTATAGCTGCAAAATAGTAAACATTGTATATTTTAGAGGTGATGCTAAGAAGATGTATTTCAAGGTTATCATAGCAGTAATTTATAGTAAGTTTTTAAAATTCACTTGTCCGAAAATCCTGAATGTTATTAGTTCAGTTATGCTATATTCTACATGTAGCATAAGACTAGCCTAAGGAACGTTTACAATGATCCGAGCCAAATGGTACTGGTCAGGGATAATAGGACCACTGCGAATTTCACAGGCTGTCATAGAAAATTGGCAATGTCTTGAGTGCAGAAATATTTTGCTATCCATCTGCTTCAATACTCGTTGCAAAAAGGTCAAAAACAAAAGGAACTCTATCAAACAGCAATGGTAATGTAAAATCTGTGAACAGTTTAAATCCAAACGGAATAGTGACAGGAAAGCAAGAAAAAATAGGTTTGATATTCCACACAGAAAGACAAACTTTCAGCTAACGCAGCTCCGAGTAATCGGTTTAAATGTTTACAAAGATAAACAATCTACTTACTGTTCGTAAATCTATGCTTTAAGTAAGCGTGGAAGGATAAACCTTCCACACTACTTTCCTCGCCCATTACCTCTGCCAGGACGAGGCAATCATTCAGGGAGAAGTTCGATGATCGGGGTTTCTTCATTCCACTAGTCGCCATATTTGTAAACAGATTCGTCTGCAATCGCACGCGCGCTCGTGTATGTATTTTTAGACTTGCGTTACTATTTTGAGCGGTGGAAAAACCGATATTTATGAAAACCGGAAATGGAAAATAACTTAAGATTATTTCTTAAAATAAAAAATATCTTACGTAAGAAAATCTTAAGATGCTTTTGGAATACGACATAAGTTTAAGTAATTTATTTTCTTAGCTAAGGAAATAAAAATAAGATTTTCTTAAATTTGAGGAAGAACTTAAGATCCTACTGGAATACGGCCCCAGGAAAGAGAATACAGGGGTGTAGCTTGGCTGAAAAACGATGTGTAGGCACAGTTGCAGGGTTAACGTATTGCTTTTGGCATATATTTAATTGTTATCCTTAATATTAATCTTCAATGAACTGACTGGTTTGTATTATAACCAAATAAATTGATAAAACAATGTTAAAAATATCTGGATCATATGCAATGATTTTTGTTGCGAATTTATAGATTACCACCCACTACCCCTCCCCACACAAACCTCATTGGGATCCGATTATGATAAATTTTTGGCACTTTTTTGTTTTTTTCCAGAAAAGCATGTGCCTACACTGCTTATAAGAAGCTACGCCCCTGGTATAACCATAAATCTTTGGTAGCTGTCCTAGTCTTAACTTGTTAAAAAACACACACTTGTGAATTACGTGCAAGTATGAGGTGCTTTGAACAAGTTTAACTATAGCACCGTTAATGTATGAATAAAATGAAATAGAGATTGTAAACATACCTTTGACAATAGTCGTAAAAATGTAAATAATCACAAGTTTATATATTTTTTGGATCTCCATGATTTTAGACGGCCATATTGTTTCCGCTTTTTCAAAACGAGGCTTATTCTAAAAATAAATATTGGTAATTCCCACCGATTCTATTTTCAGTTCGTTGAACATGATAAAAAATTCTCTCTTCCAAAGAAGTTTTTGTATTTCTGTTCATTTATAGATTACAGAATTATGGATTCTGTTAGTAGAGTAGCTTTGTGGAGAAATTTTTTGTCTTACAATAGCAATGTTGAATGTATTAAAATAATATATAGCATACTTAAAGGTTAAGCTCACGCTGATAAAATGTATCTGATTGTTAGAGGATAGACAAGGTGAAAATTTATCACCAATATTATTATCGTTGTTTTTGAATGGTCTCACTCAATATATGTATCAACTTTTAATGGTCTACATTATTTGTCTGACAGTATTAGACATGTTTTAAGTGATGAAGATGTAGTGATGTTTCTCAAGGTCTTTATACTGCTTTATGCCGATGATACCGTTGTTTGGCAGAAAGTGCACATGATTTGCACACTGCTCTTAATTCTATGTCTAACTGTTGCAACATCTGTGTTCTTAATATTACAAAGCCAAAACTGTTGTATTTACAACGTAGTGAAAAGTATAAAGAAATAAACCAGACGTCTGTCTCAATAATTCAAAACTTGAGTTATTGGAAGACTTTGCATATGTTGCACCGTATGCGTTTTAACTATAACGGCATCTTTTATAAAACAAAGGACACCTAATTAATCAAGCTAGAAAACCTTTGTTTTCACTTGTAACTAAGGCTTGGAAATTTACTACTTCCTATCAATCTCCAGGTACATTTGTTTGACATCATCATTGCTCAAATCCTTATGTATCGATCTGAAGGGTGGGGTTTCGACCACTATTTCTTTTCAATAATGCGATGTAGAGCTTTAGTCCCTCCTTTCTGGACACACAATGTAGACTGTTGGCCCCTTGTTCAATCCGGGGTTCAATCCCCACCTGCCTACGGGAATATACAAACAAAATATTGTGTTCACAAGACACATGTACTTTATTCTTAATGAAATCCAACAACTTATAAATGCCATTATGTAGACAAAGTTTTATTTAGATCAAATATAGAGTTTTGATCCGTATATAAATGTTTGAATGTAGAGTTTCGACCCCTATAATTGGTTTGTATGTAGAGTTTTGGCCGCCAAATTTCAGGCTGCAATGTAGAGTTTGTGCCTTTGTTTTGAAGTTTACAGGACACACATTTGTGTTGTGTTATTTTTTTGTTTTGTTCATAAATGCTCACATTGCGTATCTTTATATCACAAGGGGCTCCTATAGAGCTTTGATTAAAAATAAACTTGTAAACTTGGCAATAATCTGTGTACTTACTTCTAACTAAAGAACAGCGTCATGTAATACATCCGGGAATACATACGGTTTTATGTGAGCGGATTTGTATCTACCGACGTCTATTCCACTGAAACTATCGAGGTTAGTTGAATTTGTGAAATTCGATATTCCTTGGAAACAGTTGGGCCCTATAAGAATTTTATCAGCTTACTTTGATGCCAATGCGGACAGCGGACTACGGACTAAATTCGAGGGTTTTCTCAATACTTTGTTTAATAAGATAATTACAATTGAAAGGGAAACTTTATTCAAATAATGAAAATAAAACTTTTCGTACATATCAAGATACGAGCTCAGTACTTTGGTCCGAGGTGTAATCACACTCCATATCTGTGTACAAATGTATATGCACGTGGTCACACGACAAAATAACCATGCGGTAAGTAAATACACGCTCGGTGTCGATCTGCATGGCTTCGCAGCTTGGTTTACACAATCTGCACGTGCCAAGGTTAGTAAAGCTATATTTACTTCTACATTGGTCGATATCTGTTACATACGCATCAACCAAATGAGATTTCAAAGATAAAGGTGGATCAGACAAGCTTAGAACGGGTCCACCTGTACAAGATAGACGTGACCCCATGGTGGATAATATGTTCGATGATCAGGCTTCACACTATATTCCTCGCCAACAACAGCACTGTCTCCAATAAGTTCCACCCAACAACAAGTTCAGGCCCCGCCCAACCAACAGGCTCTTCCCTAACAGGCTCCGCCTAAACATGCTCCACCACAACAGGCTCCGCCACGACATGTTCCACCTCAATAGCCTCCGTCTCGCCATGCACCCGTTAATATACAACGAACTAGGGCATATACAACGTAAGTTACATGATTATAACAAAATTGTCTGTAAAATATATATGATCCATATTAATATTGGTACACTTTTCAGTTCAACTGAAAATAACTACAATAAAAAAGTTCTTTTTAATAGAACTAGGAATCAGCAGTTCTGACTCGGATAATGATGATATGTAAAATGCTAGAATCCTTAGATATTGAAAACTGTGTTTTTCCTATATTCTATAATTCGTTTTCTACTATTGCCCCAACAATTAAAAAAATATCCGCAACTACACGAATTCATAAATCACGTACATCGGTCTAGAATTCTGACAAAGTTGTTTTGAGAAATTCCCCGAGTTTTAGTCCGTAGTCTGCTGTTTGCTTCGTCATCGAAGTAAGCTGCAAAACTCTATTAGCACTGTATCAATTTAGATGATCAATGCGTCTAGTGATTGGTGTCACATGTTGAAAAAAAACAACAAAATACACTCACTTTCATAATTTGAAAACAGAGCATTTGAAATATTTTGAGGAGAAAATATCAATGCGAGTACATATCATATTTTAAAGAGACCATACGCAAATTAAAAACTACGAAAACACAATTTGTATAAAGCCAGTAACACACTGTTAATTGTCCTGACGCGAGAGCGAACATCGCTCCGCCCACTGGCCACGTGGCGTTGTTTGTCCAAGTAAATACAACGTAATACAATGTTAGTGTTTACTTCATTATTCGCTTGTCTAACGAAAATCTTGGCATTTAAAACAATATCGACCGGATTGGATTATCGACTGTATGATTGACAGCCCACGCAAGGTCAATTGCAACCACAAACCTGTATTCCCGACAGCCACTCACATTTCCTTAAATAGTAAACAATGAAGTGAATACATATACGAGGACAGTACTAAGCCGTTTTACTCTAAGCCTAGAGTTTTATGTAAGGTCGTAGGTGCGATCCCCGGTCGGGTCATACCAAAGACTTGGAAAATGGTACTAGACGCTTCCTCACTTGGTGCTGAGCATTTAAAGGGTAGTTCTAGATCTGATCGATCCGGTGTCAGAACAATGTGACTTGGTGGGGGTATCATAACATGTGTCTGCGGTATGATATTCCAGTGTGTGGCAGCGCTAAGAATACTTTTTCAAGTAGACACCGTCGCGATATGAATGGGAAAAAAAACGCTTAACACCATACAACAACAGCTAGCACAAAGTGCCGTTCTGTGTATCGAGACTGCATATTGTCAACAATTTACACAGTATATGTACATATAATACAACATCACATGTATATTGCATTAACTATATATATATATATATATATATATATATATATATATATATATATATATATATATGTATTTAGTGAAACATTTCATGCAACATGTTTATTTTAACACATTACCTAGAACATGCAATTATATGTATGGATAATCTATCGACACCTTAGCATTATGGTGATCTATTTTAAACGCATTTTAAACACAATAGTTCCATATGACAATAAAATTGTAAAAACACAATAATGTATGATCTACCTTTTTACTATCATTATTTTTGTTGCTTGAATGAGAAATAACTGCTTCGATAACAATAGAGCATGGCGACTGATTTCTTTCAGTTTGTTCAATTGGACGATCTGCTCATTTGCTTTTTTTGTTTTATTTAATTTTCTTGTATGACAGAACAATCATTAAAGCAACAGTTGAAATTGACATCGCTGAAAGAAAGCAGAAAAAATACAATATATCCAGGACCTTGCCAACATCACTCCAAGACACCGAGTTATCAGTTTCTTCTGAAACTATTGCCGGTTCTATCTCGATATCTCTTCTGCTATCGATTTCCATTTCGTTCTCGTTTTCATTATCGCTACTAATAAAGTCATTTTTGTCCATTAAATTATTGCCATACTGAGATTTTCTTTGTATCTTCTTTTTCATAAGCAATGCTATTTTGAAAAGCAGTTTTGGTATTTTCCTTTTTTCAGTCTCAAACGTTGATAGACAAACTATGAATATGCTCCAAAACACTCCAAAAGTAGTTGCAATATTTCCGAACAACATCGCATATGAACTTAACGACACATTTATAGAATCCCTTGGTAGTTCTTCAATTGAAGCAGAGCTAAACAGAACGAAAGACAAGAACACCGTCATTGCAAATGACAATCTTTCCCCTGACTCAACCGGCACAAAACATGTGACCTCACAAAGCATCAACATTATAAAAATTGGTATATAATTATGCAGAATTTGAAATGTTGGTCTTCGCTTAATAAATATACTATTTGCTATGACGGAAGATCTGAACGACGTGGAATATTTAACTGGAAAGGTCGTTGTTGACAATGTTTTTTCTACTGTCCACTCGTTATTTATTGTGTAATTGGATTTATCGATATTGGGCAAAGAAGATTGCAAGATTACTTCGGTGAAATCATGGTTAGTACAAGCTATGACAAATTGGCATTCATGCGAATCAAATGGGAAGAACGTTGTATCTGATATACATTTTGATTTGAAATAACCTTCATAAACCATTTTAACCGCTCCAATATTTGTTATGTATGCCGGAGATGAAATCATATTACTGACGTCCATGTCATAATTCGACCACCCGCTTTTCAATGTTAGCTCTGGTTTCCAGTAGTGATTACTTGGTAAAGATATTTGGGAAATTCCACCATAGTCCAGCTTGTCCCAAACCAAGTTTTCATCATACCACTGGACGAGTAATTCATTCAGTGTTACTATGTGTCCAGTTGCAACGATCACCTGCTCAATGGACGATATGTGTTGTGAAATATTCACCTGTAGACAAAAATATATTGATACATACATTCATTTACTCCTACTGGCGATGATATCCAAACTGTACTGAACGGAACAACTCACCTGCCACCTGACATTTTATGTACCTGACATTTTATGTATTTTCTCAAAATATGCCAAAGCAATATGCCAAAGAAAGAACATTTATATTAATGTAAAATCAATACATACAATCTGCTAAATTCGTACACACACTCTAATAGCGCTACTTTATAGCTTAACGAAGATATTTGAAATACAAAAGTGGCTGGTTAGCTGTTCTGTTCAACATATATTAATTACAAAACACAACATTTGAAATATATTTTATCGTTTTAATACGTACAAATAAACAATTACAAATTGCAGTGCAACGTTTAATATTTACATTTGTACAATATTTATATCAAGTGAAATTGTCCTTGTACACTGATAATGTATTAGAAATATCGTCCAATCATAATAAAGTAGATTTAGTTCATAAAGTGTATAAATGCTTTACCTGCGTTACTCGACTTTGGTTGGTAGACGGTCTAACGTTTTTGTTATATTTTGAGTCTTCAAACAAATGTTCAAGCAGCCTATGTACATCCTTGTATGTTTGACAGCCAATCTTTCCAACCACAGCGATTATTATCATAGCTCGAATAGCATCCATTGTATAACAGTATATGACAACGTTATATCGAACAAAAACTGAACATATTAAATTGAATATAATTGAAAATTTAAGTTCATCCTAAACTAGAGCGTCATTTCATATGCCCGTATTTATTCGTTATGGTTAATCCACAGTAATCTCTTTTCTGCGAAACACACCTTGTTTAACATTAAGATACTGGTATTACACCTTGCAACCTAAATGACGATAATGGTATATCACGCAACGAGCGATACCTCAAATGTATGTGGAATGTCAAATGCTTGTTTAATAAACGTTAATCGTATTTACCATCTAAAGTATCTAAATGCATTTGCTGTTTGATAAAATATCGATCGGACGCTCCTGTATTAATTGTGTTTCTAGGCATTTTTCAAGCTTTTATAGTTCCTAATCGGAACACTACTCGATCATTTCCGCCTACGTTGAAATAGAATTATCAATTACTTCCACCAATCTACGGTGAGGAAAATGATGTTCCAAGTGAATTTGCGGAAAAAAGATGACCTAGAACTTTGCCAATAAACCATTTGAGAATATCCTGTTGAATAATTTGAAATTGTTTCATTTTGTGAAAAATAAAAAGTACATGCATTTTGTGCAAGTATTGTTATATATATTTGTTTATTTCTATATTTGGTAGGTTATAAACTGAAAAAAAAAGATATTATTGAAATTTGTTTAAATGTATGATGCTTTTCAAACATTGAGAGATAGATGCGATGGAATATGTGGGAGAACAGATGGAAAGAACGTTAATCTGTAAACGTGCCTGCAGAGAAGGGATTGAGTGCCAGATGATAACTGTTGAATGAAAGTGTAAAGGTACCTAACATAGTACGTGGAATATGTTTAACTGTACCAGGGATCACCAGGGATTATATGATAAAATGAAGGCTTCGATGCAGTCATTAGTGCCGCTTAGGTAGCACACGGTTGCCAATGCCTCCGTAGGGAAACCAAGAGCTGGGAGTCAACCACCGACATTTGTAGTAATTGATCACCACATATACCAGATTTGCTCCATCACATAGTTAAATAGGTCATAAAATGTAGCGAAAGTTGAATGACGTAACAGTTTTGGAAAACGTTAAAGGCATTTACCACCATTAGAAACGGGATATGCTTCCGTGGGATAGTCGCATAATGGCGGTTATAAAAAATCCTTGTTTCTTTTTATTTAAAATTGAATTTTCCTTATTTTAATGGTAATTTCTTTTACTTGAATGACATTATTCGTGTATTGAACATTTAGAAAGCATTACCTGCGTAGTTGACCAAAAATAAAATGTATGGAAGTTTATATGAAAAATAAGATAAAATCTGACTTAAGTTAAGATTTAATTCAGTGGCTTTATGAATACGGGCCCTGAAAGATAACGCGATCGGTATTTCGAAAATGACTAATACCCAAAATAAACATATCGGCACTATACGCTAATCTGAAAGATGTGGTATCTAGGAAGAATCAATAGATTTATAGGGTGACTACCTGACCAAATCTAAGAAGCAATATAGCAAGATATGTATCATAGATGACCCACGAGAAGACACCATAACGCCATGGTTTATATAACATTGGGAAAGTATTAGAATTTATGATAAAAAGGATCCAATTAAAGCACAGAACGCATTTATAGTAATTAATAGCAGTCTATGTTCTATTGAATCTTGTCATGAAGAGTAATGTCATATTGGCCACCATTCACGCCCCCACCCCTAGGACCATATCCCAATGATTTATACAAGCTCTGTGAAATCTAGTGACATGGGAAAATGCATTTGATGATATAATGTATTATGATAATAATTAATATAAAATGTGTCACTATCGGTACTACTTTTTACAACAGGAGCGTTGTTATAACTTTGCCACAAAACCACATTCACAATTTCAAACAAACAAAATGAATAATCAGAATAATCATGGATATTTGTGTGCGTGATCCCATTCTTCACTGAATATATCTTTCTGTTTGGATTTCACTATGATATATATATATATATATATATATATATATATATATATGGAGTTAAAAAATTGTGAATAATAAATCTGTCTTTAATATAAGTCATGGTCGACACCAAATTTATTGGTTTGGCAGAAGCCTTGATATTGTATCTATGGTTAATCATTGTAGCTAGGCGCACTCGCCGTAGTCTGGTCTGTACATTTATGTCTTAGTTAAAAAGAATAAAACCTAAAACCCATATTTATATACATGGACTAAGTTAATTAATACGTTAGTTTAAGTAATGTTTTTGACAAATCGATCGCTTTAGAGATATGCTAGTGTTTAGATAGTTGATAAAAAGATAGTAAGACAATTGTTTTCTTTCATCATGTGCCGTGTACTGGCATTCTTTGCTGTTTATATAATATTATTGTATGCAAGGACAATCCCATGAACTATTATTAAAACTGACATCGATGTCAGTAAACACGCAAAATATAATATATCCAAAACTTTGCCAACATCCAACCAAGAAATGCAGTCATGATTTTCTTCCAGTTTTAGTGCCGGCTCTGTCTTCTTGCTGCTGTTGTCCTCATGTTCATTACCACTATCACTAACGTCAGATATATCCGAGGAATAATTACCATTACGATGTTTTGTTAGTATCTTTCTTGTTATTCTCATCGTTATTTTAATCAGCAGTTTCGGAATTTTCCAATTTTCAGTGTCAAGTGAAGATAAACAAACTATAAATATGCTCCAAAACACTCCTAAAGTAGTTGTGATACATCCGAACAACACTGTGTTTGTGCTAATTGACATCTGAATAGAATCCCTTGGTAGTTCCTCGCCCAAAGCTGAGCTCATGAAGACGTATGACAAAAACACCGTCATTGCAAACGTCAGTCTTTCCCCTGACTGAACCGGCACAAAACACGTGACTTCACAAAGAATCACCAGTATAAATCTTGATAAATAGTTATGTATAATTTGAAATGGTGGTCTTCGCTTTACAAATATACTATTTGCAATGACGGATGACCTGGACGAAGCAGAATGTTCTCCTAGGCGGTATTTTTGTATTTTTTCTACTGTCAATGCATTGCTGTTTGTGTAAAATGACCCATCTATGGTAGGTAAAGAGGAGAACAATTGTACTTCAGTCAAACCATGGTTAGAGCAAGATATAACGAAATGACACTCGGTGGAGCCAAAGGGAAAGAATGTTGTATCTGATATGCATTTTGATTTGAAATAGCCTTCATGAACTATTTTAACTACTCCAGTATGTGTAACAAAAGCCGGAGATGAAATCATGTTGCTGATGTCCATGTCATAATTTGATGACCCGCTCTTCAATGTTAGCCCTGGTTTCCAATAAATATCATGTGGTATAGATATTTGTGTTATTTCTTCAAACTCCGACATATTCCAAGCCAAGTTCATATCAAACCATTGGACACTTATTTCATTCAGTGTTATAATGTAGCCATTTGCAACATTCATCTCATCTATGGTAGATATGTGATGTGTAATATTCACCTGTGAAAAATAATAAAGTTGTAAATATTTAATTACCAGTATTATCAATTAAAAATAAAACATGTGTAATAAAACAAAACTTATGCTATATTTAAATTTAGTTTATCCAAATACCTGGCATCTTCCGACTCGGGTATGTTAAGCTCTAATGTATAGACATGGAATTTTCTGTCTTTCCCACAATTCATAGCACCCTAATGCGATTACGAAACTGAGATGTAATTCTACTTCCGTTTAAGCAACTAACTAATCATTGTGCTTTTATGTCATTGATACATACCGATCCTTAGCGCGGCGAAATAAGACCATATACGTCTCATTGCACAGTTACGCCCTTTTTTGCCACGGTAACATAAGTTTTACGCTTAAAAAGTACTATGCAAATTGGTTTTGAAATATTTTCAAAATGGTTCATAGCAGTTGTGATTATTTGCTGCAGACGAATAGAGCAAAACTGGCATAGCATATGCTACAGTAAGACATCACTGTCTTTTATAGGATTTCAACATATGCATGTATTTAGGAGCATATGAGAACTTCTTTTTTAAAAAAGGCTTGGGATGTCACTGCACCTCTCTTTAAAAAACCAAACTGGTCAACCCTGACAGTTATTGTACAGTTTTGTTTTGGTTCACATTCCTGCTATGACAAAAACACACATTATTTTGTGTCAGTGAGTCACTCAATGCAAATATTTATTAAATGTATAAAAATAAAATAATCATTTATATACTACATGTATGAACATAAACATGCATCTTTTAATAGCATTTACTTTAATTAGCCTACTTTCCTATTTTTACCCTACTAAAAATAAAATATATATCCAACAGAAAAAGAGGTGAATTCAGAGGACACAGCCTCCGGAATAAAAACACTGTATATAATGATTAAAACAAAGAAAATACAAAGACAAAAATATCTAACGACATGGGTGCCAACAAATTTAACGTTAGACAATCAGTTGCAATGAAATTATTTTATAACTTAGATTGAGATTTATTTCCAGGAATACATATTGGAAGGAAATGCTAAATTACCGCATAATATACACAGCAAACATCATTTATTTCCATACAACTATGATAAATATGTTTTATATACCAATCATTATATAGAATTACCGATTTGAAATAGAAGTTTGCTTTCATATATACTGATACCTTAAATAAGAACCTTTATTTAATTTTAAAATTTATGAAAATCTTACTTGTGTTGCTTCACTTTGATTGGTAGATGGTCTAATGTTTTTGTTGTATTTGGCATCTTTAAACAAATGGTCAAGAAGTCGATTAGCGTCGTCATACGTCTGACAATCAATCTGGACAATCACAGCGATCAGTATCGTAGCAACAACAAATTTCATATTTGTTACGGTATGTAGCTACTGAATATCTTAAACAGAATGATTAAAACATATATCACATACACTTTAAATTCATCCAATATCCTGCATTTTTCTTGCATGCTGATTTGGTCTGAGGTATTTAGACAGAACTATTTATTCTGTAAAAAGGGGCGGAACGTCGTCAGGGAAGTATTTTGTTGATAATGTAGCATCTAAACGTGCTGTATTTAATTTCAATAATGGCATAATCCTGTTTATTTAAACGTTTACGATGTTTTCCTTGCTATGGATATCTGGATGATGCATTTGTTGAGCTGATAAACTATCGATCAGACGCTTCTATAATAATGTTGTATCTGCAGTTTAATAGCAAAGTCCATTCAAGTATTATTACTACGGCATCTGAAATCCTTTTAGTGATGTGTTGTCATTAAGAATATGACCATGTTGTTACGTGTGTGTTTGCACAATTTGCAAAACCATTAAATATACAATCTGAATTTTAAATTTGGATATTATCTTGTGGGATGAGAAATACAAAATTCATATATTTTACGCAGGTTTTATGAAGAATAAGTGCTGGTTTCAGAGAAATAGCATTTCTATTCAATGAGAAAAACACCAATAAAATGTCTCAAATACGCATATCAATCACAGAAAATATAATTGATACTGTACAAAAACTAGAACGAACATGTTTTCATTCAATATATTACAATTGAAAACAATAATACACAACTTTTTTAACATGTTTAATACTGTTTAAACTTATTTATTTTGCTTTAATTGTTAAACAATATATTTCTGTGTTGAACGGATACTAGTTACTAGTATGCATATGCGGATAAAGTGTCATGCTCAAGGACATATAGCCGTGGTGGAGGATCGAACCCACGACCTCCGATCTTGGGTTCGAAGCTCTACCATTTAACCACGCACTCCACAACTGTGGAGACGGAAGTTATAAAAAGAATCTCTATAATTCATCAAATGAACACACAAAAAAACATTTAATTGTTATTTTGTGTTTTACTTTCACTATCAGCATTAAACAGTTTGTTTAGCTCTATTGTTTTAGTTAAAGCTTGATGAGATTTTATTATGCTCACTATTTATTGTTTACATTAATAATGCGTTGACAAAAATAACACACACATACCTTGAAGACGGCACACGGCAATTTTCAAAAATTATACTCAATACAATTTTGGGGGAAATATCCCTGCATGATTTAAAATATTACCTTATTTATGAAGTCATTTAACTTCTTTACTTTTAAAAATCACAACTATGATTTATGGCGTAAAGTCATGTATGTGGTAAAATACAATTTACATATGATCATGTAATATGTATTTATTTCCCCCCTCTTAAAATGATGTATCATTTTTTCTTATACTAAAGTGTGAGTCACTAGCTTTTACGAACTTTGAAATAATTTTTGATATATTATTTTTTACAGAATATAATATTTAAGGTCTAAGATCTTCAAAAAGTAAGAGTTTCGCATCTTAAAATATTCATTAGCTGAAACATGCACCCCAAACAAAAGTATTATACACAAACATTGACAAACAATGATTTTTAATATTGTGCCGAGAGTCGTTATTTTGGGCAACTAGTGGCACGTCGGATTTGTTCATACCTAGAGGCGTTTTAATAATGTTCTCTTGTTAGGAAAACCAAAAAACACAGTCGATGTATTTGACATTAACTGGCGCAAAACAAGGTATGAATTCTGGGAATCTCTTCCTTATTTAATGGATATCAGGATCGGAGAGTTACGGGATTGATCTTCCGCCATACCTATGTGTTGTGTCCTTGAGCAATACACTTTATCTACATCTGCTTAGTACTGGTTTTACACAGGAATACATTGAACATGATTTATCTATGTAGCCATATAACTCGTTTAGCAATCGAGATTAAATATATAAGTTTAAATAAAATTTATTGGACATGGATATGGGTATGAATAGGTTCAGCCTTTAAGAATAACTTTTTTAAAAATAAATGATAAAACACATAATTGTGTTTCTTTTTGTTTTTATTTTTCAAAATAAATGTCAAAGATTAAAACAGCAGTCACAATAACAAATATACACAATGGTTAAAAAAAATCATATACAGGACAATAATGATGACATACAGCAGAGGTGACAATTTAAGACTAAAAGTTTCAGTGGCCAAACCAACTCGGGGAGGTTTAATCCAGGTTTGCGGATGTACACAACCTCTCGCATACCCCGGTGTCACATCAATCAAAAATCGAGAAGAAGATAACAACAAAAATGTTAAAACATTTGCAATGTACGACCAAATCTAAAGCTTGTCATGTTGAAAGTTATCCTCTTTGAAGTAAATCATTAATTAAGTAATAAATTAGTAATGTACGTGTGTCTATCATCTACATATATATTTAACTGTATATACATGAGTTCACC
This sequence comes from Panopea generosa, assembly GCA_029582155.1. Taxonomy (NCBI): domain Eukaryota; kingdom Metazoa; phylum Mollusca; class Bivalvia; order Adapedonta; family Hiatellidae; genus Panopea; species Panopea generosa. The sequence continues at coordinate 35,108,629 of CM055901.1, read as the reverse complement.
AAAATAGTGAAAACATATAAATAATACATTTGTATATTCGTCAAATGATATGCGCCATAATATATATTTTCATGGTCGAAAACAATTTTAAAATTTGTCTCATTGCTGTTATTGTTTCTAAATCATGGAGTATGTTGAGTGTTGCTGGAGAATAGAATACAACATACGCCGGTGCTAGTACCCTTAAGGATATATCTAGTAATTAAAAAAACGAGTCTGTCAGCTTCTAACCGATCCTTTGATCAGCTATTATTTACTCAAATTTAAACAAACTCAAGTTTGTTCAGCTATAAGTGAACATCGTTTTGTAATCATGTATTCGTGTGAAACACGAAAAAGTCAACGTTAGAAAGTGTTTTCGTCTCAAAAAGCAACATCACAATAATACATTATTCTTTTTACAATGCTAAACCCAATTAACTCAGTCGGTAGTGCGTCTGGCCATCAATCCAGAGATCGTGAGTTCGAATCTCCGCCAAGCCACAGTCTACGTGATGACATTATCATATGTCTCTCACCGTTGATTCAATTGGGAAAATAACAAGTTACGTGCGGAGATGGGGTTTGTTCGAGTACTGATTAACCTTCCACGATCCCAGAAAAGAGTGGTTATGTTAACTGATCGTTTGTTAGCCCTCGATGGCACAAACACGACACTAAATATTTAATCAATCAATCAATCAATCAATCAATCAATCAATCAATCAATCAATCAATATTTTTACAAAACATATGAGGTTCCGAGTAAGTATATAATAATTGTCGACCTCTACAGAGGGGTAGGGATCCTTCAATATGGTGCCATGCTCATGTAACATTGTTGTTTTGTCATGTTAATTATTGTGCTTAAATTACCAAGCCCTGTGTGGTTCGTCGTCATTTGACATTGCTTTGACGGGATACGGTGAATGTAATACAACTTCACTTGATCCATAATTAGAGCAAATTAATTGAAAATAACATCGGTGAGTGTCCATTGGGAAATATGAGGTATCCATAAAGCATTTTGTTTTGAAATATCCCGCTGGGTATTTTCGGATCAAGCCATCACTGGTTAGAGGGCTGGTGAAATAACGGTTCCTACGCTTGTGTCATCGTTTGTTAAGCCGCTAACAATAACCAGTTCCGGTTTCCAGTAAAAGTCACATGATAGAACTTTCTGGGATATACCACCAAAGTCTGACGTATTCCATGTCAAAAACATGTTATACCACATCACATTCAACACGTTAAACAATACTAAAAACCCGTATGATATATTCATTTCCTCTATTGACGAGATCGTTTTGGAAACGTTTATCTGCATAAGAAACAAATATTCTGTAACTAAACATAGCAATTTGCTCTCAAAAAGTTAGTGTCAAAACAAAACAACAACGGTAACAACGCCCCATTTTTTCTTCCCACCAAAATAACAAACACATGATAACGGTAACCACGCCCCTCTTTCCTTTCCACCAAAATAACAAACACATGATAACGGTAACCACGCCCCTCTTTCTTTCCCATCAAAATAACAAACCCATAATAACGGTAACCACGCCCCTCTCTCCTTTTCACAAAAAAAAAAAAACAAATCCATAATAACAGCAAAAATAACATACCACTCAAATTACCAAATAATAAGTGTAACTTCTTGATTAAAAATCATTTTTGTCAAAAAAAGGTATAACATCGTGAACTTTAAAACTAAAATATTAACTGTATATACAAATGTTAAAACTTACCTGCGTCGGTATGCTTTGGTTAAATGTTGGACGGACATTTTAGTTATAAGTCGTTTCATTGAACAGATGTTTAAGAAGGCGATTCAAGTATGCAGGCGTTTGACAGTTTAGGCATTGTACCACCATTGGAAAAATGAAGTGCTTCCGTTGGGTAGTCGCATAATGGCGGTTATAAATAATCCTCGTTTTTTCTTCTTTAAAAATGCATTTTCCTTATTTTAATGTTCATTTTTTTATTTGAATGGCATTATTGATGTATTTTGAACATTTTGACAGCATCGCCATGTTTGAATTATGAAATTAGAAAAAAAAATTGATGCTTGGAAATTGGGGTATGAATACATGATTTCGGAAGTCTACTTTCACTTTGTCAACAGTGTACACACTGAGCAGAAAAAAATCTCTTATATGACACATGATTCCTACTTTTCTCATCATATTTTGATAGTGCAGAGGTTGACAAACAGTAAAATGTAAGTTTCACTTCTTTCATTTGGGTCTCTCTACGAATGACAAGCCTTCAAACTTTTATTAATTACTCTAGAATAATGAACAAAAATCAATGGTGGGTTTACACCTCAACCACACTGACAGGAAACAACGCTCCTATCGTTCTTTTGAAATACGCCATGTTTAACTTACAAGTATGTAAACCGCTTATAAATCTTTATTTTATGTATAATCAAGTCAGACTGTAACGTTTAATAACTGTTTTGTGGAACAAAAAATGTTACATGATTTGTCTATATAGACGATCTCGATTCAGCAAAATTAAAGATTCGCCAACAAATTTAAGCATTGCAAAGTAATAATAAATATTGATACTTCTATATTGTTTGTTTAGTTAAAAGCATCATAAAAATTTACCTTTGCGTCGTCAAATATGTTTCAGCATTTTGAATGACAGTGCATTTCAAGTAAACACTGCAGTGATATTTTGTATTCGACTTTTAAAAAACCAAACCAAAATCAGAATAGTTAAATCTAGTTTTAAAATCAAAATAAATAAGAATAATTATTTTAAATTGATTTATAAACAATCGGAATGTTTTACTGAGAACAATTGTTGCACCATATGAACTGTACACATTTGTCAAGAATTGGAGTGTCCAAGTATAGGAGGGATTAGAATATTGGATATTTTCGACATATCAATTCATTTCAATATCCTTTATTGTTTCAGTTCACATAATACATAGAGTCATGAAAACATATACAGTTCTAAAGTGTTACGGCTCATATCAAATGTTTAGTAAAGCATACAACATCTTACATTTCAAACAGATTTTAAATTTATGATCCGAGAAAAAGAGCATCACATCCATCGATATTCGACTTTTTGCCGGTTAGTTTGTTAATTTAAAGTTCGTGTTTGTCTAGGTCGTCTAGAACACATACATGTATTCAAACTGCAAACTATAGACATGCTACCGATTCCACTAAATATCTCAAGTTGGTAAAGTTGAACATCTCAGTTTCTATAAATGTTTACTTGAACTTGTTACCCAGTAAATGAACACACACAGTTAAAGCAATGAGTTTTCCAAGATGACGTCACTAGCTCCGTTTGATCTGTGTGCTTAGATACATCACTAACGGATTGGTTAATTACAATAGCGCGGGATGGGTATAAGGCATGGACTATTTTAAGTTGATATATGCTCATAAAGTGTCTCTTATTTCACATTCCCTAGATTTGAAAAAGAAATGGCTTGGCTATCGATGGTGCGGATGAAGACAAGTTGCTTGATTTGGGAAGTTCATTCGTTTTGGTGTCAAGAAAAGTCTCAATTTGCTTAAATGCTTGAACTAATTTTTATATATACTTTCTTCTGTTTGTTTTATGATTTTTATTGAATTTAAGCAATAGAAATTCATTCCATGGAAACACTATATCTTTTGTTATAAACGCTTTATTGACATTACTTGTTCTTTAAGTTATAATTTAAAGACTCGCATGTAATCAGGATAGTATTAATGCATAAAATACGTAATAATCCTATTTAAACAAAGTATTATAAGTGTATGTAAGGTTTTAGATGCTTTCATTATTTTGGATTCTATTCTGTTTCATGGCCTTAATTGACCCTTGCGTTCGTGGTAACGATACCTAGTCCCATGAGTCGACCATAGCGCAATCGGTTACGCGTCTGACTATCAATCCAGGGGTCGTGAGTTCAAATCCCCGCCCGGCAACAGTCTCCGTGATTATCAATATATGGCATTGTGTCTCATTATCATTCGTCTCTCATCGCTGATTCAAGTAGAAAAGTTAACAGTTACTTGCGGAGATGGAGTGTGCTCGAATACTGGTTAACCATTCAGGATCCCAGGAGACAGTGGTTAGGTTAGATCGTCTGCTAGTCCTCGATTGCATAAAAATGACGCTTAATCGATTGCATAAAAATGACGCTAAATATTCAATCAATCAATTAATCATTGAAATAAACTTTAAATAACTTCACGTTGTTTTTGAAAAAAGATACAATGAGTATTTCTTTCTACATAGTCGAATATTTATGTAATATACTTAACGCCTTTAAAAACGTTTTTGAATATTGAATATATAATGTATCCCTGACCTGCTAACATTTTTATGGGTTCATATATAATGATCGCAATTAATATGTAAATTTTGTGTTTTAAAGTGATGAAATTTTGGTATACGTAAAATTGGAAATCATTGGAGGAAAGTTTTTTCTAGGTATATCATTTGTATCATATATAAATTTGATACAATACCCATACTCGCATCTTAAATAACCGTGAGTATAGTTTTACTACAAACGATTGTAAGTTTACCACTAAAAACGATTGGTAAATATACAATACATAACGGTGAAAATGAATAAGTAAAGACAGTAAAAACGAATTTTAAAATTAATTAATTAAAGAACGAGAATAAACTATATGACATTAGCAAACATTATTAAAATTAATCTTAAAACTAAACAACGTAAACCGCATGAGATATGGTTGAAGTGTTATGTTATCTTCTTTAAAATATGGAAAATAACGAAACATTGATTTTGTCTAAACATTGTTGATACTAAGCGACTTTATGTCCGTATATATTTTTGTTATTAGAGAAAAGATCACAAAGTCGATAGTGGTGCAAACATAATGTATATTCGTTGAGACCTGGGGTCATATTCACAAACCATTCCTCAGAATGTTCTTATACTTGAGCTTGGAAATTAGAATTTTAGGTATTAGAACTTAGGTATCTAGATTACTGTTGCAGATAGAATAATTGTGAGAGTTTGTTTCACTATATATTTGGTGTCTCTACATGCTTATAAATTTTAGTCTCAAAGAATGGTCTCTAAATGAGTTATTCATTCTGAAGTTCAATTTTAAAGATATTCTTAAGAATAACTGTTCCGGTTTTAATATATAAGAATACGTCCAGTACATAAACAATGACACGTTTATCATCATAGATGAAACAATGGTTATGCATGGGAATACTTTTGTTTTCTTCACAGAAATAATGACATGGATTTCCAAAAGGAGACGATGCAGTTAAAAGGACACAGTCACCACAACAGTACAAATAAAAACAGCACATATGATAAATATACTAAGAACACTACACGCATAGAGTAGAACTGACAGTCAGGGACCAGTTTAACTAAACATCTCAAGCTGAGATCTTCTCAACTAAAATATTTTAAATAATAGATTAAATTCTTTATACATTAAATAATAAATCATACTTGAAATTGTAACAAATCTCTGCTCATGTGTAAAAGATAAGGTAAATGTAGTTTGTCGTTTGACAAAAAAAATAATTTTTTATTAAATGAGTATTATATAATGTGTAGCCTCACAAAGATATGGATAACATTATTAGTAAAAGTTATTTGTTGAACAACATATTCGCAAATTAAAGTATTTGAATTTTGATCAATTTGTTATCTTACTTGATTGTAAATTCATTGATTTCTGATTTATTTAAGCTTGATACTCTACCTCGTTAAACAATAAAGTTTTCCACTGAAGAACAATAAATGAGTCACGTTTCGATTTGATAATAAATGTTCCCCATCCCGCTTTCTATAACAAAGGGCATTGTGAAGAATATCATAATCATCAATTATATTAATACTGTAACAGGAAGCGGACATTGCTTTTAAAATTTGCTGAACAACAAATCGCATAGTTTGCAGTGCTATAGATAGTTTGTTGTTTTGTCTATTGCCTTGGCTTACTTATCATATTACATGCATAAATCCGTTAAGTGTTCTTACCTAAATTGAGCTTCGCCACCCTCTTTAAGAAAAAGAAAGTGTTTTTTTTTTAATATACACAAGAAATATAAATGTAATACTTACTTGGTTTTACAAAATATGTCAAGTATTTTATTTTAGTTCAATTTTTTATTATTATTTCGCAAGACATATAAACTGTTTATGTGAGTATTTTAACCAATTTACATTTTAGACATTTTTTTTAAAACGAATACTTAATATATCAACCTAGCTAACACAAATCTAAGACATATTCATTGTAACACTGATTGATAGCATAATATAGTTTCGATTATGCCGGGAAGAGAACAATTACCTTATGCTGGATATTTTAATAAGGTAACAAAGCATTCAAGTGACCCAGCAAAGCAACCAGGACACTATAAACATAATAAATATACAGCATACTCATAATCCATCCATCCATAAACCCATCCATCCATCCATCCATCCATCCATCCATCCATCCATCCATCCATCCATCCATCCATCCATCAATCCATCCATTCATCCATCCATCCATCTATCCATCTATCCATCCATCCATATCCATCCATCCATCGATCCATCCATCGATCCATCCATACATTTATACATTCATCATTCATTGGCTATTTTGTAAACAAAAAGAAACGCAAAATGCAAAAATATTTTCTTAAACCCCGCATGGCTGTTGTGATATTTTTGAAGAAACCTTAATTAGGCGAGGTCTGTAAAACGAGTAAGTGCCTTTGAACTTGATGATATACTAATTTTGCAATTCCCTGGACACAGTCACTGGTTGTTATCAGAGCAAATCCTTGCCCCCGAATACAGCAACAATTACGGCGTTAACAATAATCAACACTACAAGTAAGCATCGGAAATAGAGTTTGTCTAGTGATAATGCTATGTTAACCCAGGAGACATTAATCTCCGTATGGTCTACCGATACGTTTTCGGAAGGTTTCCGTCTTATTTCCATTGCAGAGCTTTGGCACATTGTCATCTCCGTTTTCGATATTGATATCATTTAAAACATTCACTTGATTTAATTTTAATCGACTACGTTTTGGTTTACACCATTGTTGTTTCGTATTTATTAATGCATATATCTTCAAAAGAATTTTAGGAACGTCTTGCTGCTGTTCTTGCACATGTGATTTGTTCGATAGATGGACAATAAACACACTCCATAACACTCCAAATGTAGATGTAAGACTGCCCATCAGCATCCAAATGGAGATCATCGACATGGTTACCGAATTTTTTGGTAATTCATCCACGGTACTTGTACTCATAAAAACAAACGATAGGAAAACGGCCATCGCAAATGACAATCGTTCACCGGAGTTAACAGGTACGAAACATGTGACCAAACAAAGAAGTATTAACAAGAACAGCGGCACGAATGTATGTATCATTTCAAAGAGATGTTTTCGTTTTACAGTCACGCTGTTTGAAATTAACGAAAATGTCGTTGCAGTTAACTCGTCTGTGAATGAATGTGACACGGCATATGTGTTTTCGATTGTCCATTCAACATTGTCATCGTAAAATGACATTCCTATGGCGGAATAAGGAGAATGCAACGTGACTTCACTTGCTTCATAGTTAGAGCAAATTATTTGAAAACGGCATTCATGGGAGTCCATTGGGAAAAATAATGTATCCGTAATGCATTTTGTTTTGAAATACCCCGCTGCGTATTTTCGTACCAAACCATCATTTGTAAGAAGGGCTGGCGAAAAAGCAGTTCCCATGCTTGTGTCATCTTTTGTTGAGCCGCTTATCAAAACAAGTTCCGGTTTCCAATATAGGCCACGTGGTAGACTTATCTGGGATATACCACCAAAGTCTGATTTGTTCCATGTCAAGAACTCATCAAACCACATCACTCGCATCATGTTTAACGATATTAAAAACCCATTTAAAACATTCATTTCTTCTATTGACGAGATCTCTTGGGAAACGTTTACCTGCATAATAGATAATAAGCAAACTATGACAAAACACGCTTATTAAAAAAAAAAAAATACACAAAAGTAACACTTTACTGTTACAGTAATATAACGAACAACTTCAAACTACATGTCATAGTAAGAATTGAAAATAGTAAATTAATTGTAACAACTTGAATAAAATCATTTTTGTCAAAGAACGTCACCTATTCCATAATATTATATAGCCTCACATCGCTTACAAAATATCAATATCTTCAATATTACTTCATATATAAACGTGTAAAATCTTACCTGCGTCTGTCTACTCTGGTTGATTTTCGGCCGAACATATTTGTTATAAGTCGTTTCATTAAATAAATGATTTAAAAGGCGAAGCCATGTCGTCGGACATTTGACAGTTAACCGCACCGACCAGGTATAATGTCATTACTGTGTATATGAAATACGTCATGTTTTGTGTGTATGTTAGCCGTTTACATTTATCTCGCATATCGTTTATGAAACTATTCCGTTTAATAACTGAATCGTGGAATAAAAACTGCAATGTGATTTGTCAAAATGAACGATTTAAATTCCAATCAATGTAATATTCATGCTCTGAAAAGTGACAATTGCATATGTATTTGACTGTTTATTTAGTAAAAAGCATATAGATTTCAATATCTCCTCAAAACAATTTCAACGGTTTGAATAGCAGTGCATTAAAATGTTATCGAACAAAGCTGTAGTACAGTGCAGTTTTGTATTTGCTGTTTGGGGTTTCAAAAGCGATATAGAACATTTTGTTTTCAATCACCTTTTAAAATAAAAAAAATAAACCAGACAGTTATACAATGAGTAATAGTATGCTTTTAACTTTACCGATCGAGAACGTTTGAAATTTTATAAAGGGAATTGAAAGACGACTAATCGTTTTTTAAGAACTCTGTTTTAATAATATCAACCGTTACTGTACAATTGTTATGTACCAAGCGCGCCAGTGTTTTTAAGAATATAAATATAAGTAACAACAACAACAACTTCGTTGTGTTACTTCACGTTTGTTAGTTTGTTAATATTCGGAAAAAATGTATTTGATATCAGAACAAAATATATTGGATATAGATTCCCAACGTTTGGCGACGTACGAAAAGTTCATCCTACGTCCTCTCCACGTAACTTTCCTATCCTCTTAGCGCTCTGACGTAACTCTGTTTATATATAAATCCAAAGCACTTTGCGTTTAATTATTGAAATCTTCTTTCATTACTTGTTTAGTAAATAAACACAAATAAATGAACAAATTCGTTTGAGAAAATAAAATGAGTGTATGTTAAAGAACTAGTTTGCTGTTGTTGGAATAATACTATATATTATACAGATCAACTAATCTCTGCTTTTCTTTGAATATTATCATCATGTCATTCTCGTACTCTTGCGATACCAAATAAAAAAAACCGGGATATGAAATAAGCAATCAAAGTTCTAAAAATCACACACCAGAGATAGCATGCAAAAATTGAGAACATTTCGTGTTTGGTCCCCTGTTGAGATAGGAAAATTCTTCCCTCTGGATAACGAGGCTATTTTGTTGATAACGAGGCTTTACTCGACCCTATATTTATGTATAGTACTTATACTAGTCTGTCCCAAAACCTGATATCTCCCGAATCAGGTCTATTAACCACCTTATGATAAACCAGGGAATTATATGCATGTCCCACAATTGATAGCAATTGAACTCTTACTAAACTATAATATCAGTCAAACTTGAAGCAAATGGCCAATCAGCGTGCTCGTAACAATTGCTATTTGAGCTGCTAACCTTATTCTCGCTAAACATTTCGATACTCCTTCTGCAGAATTATTCACAGAGCTTAACTTGATAACGTTGACTCCTGAAAGAGTTACATTTCAAGCAGTACTCATGTATAAATCATTAAATGACCAGGCTCCTGCATATCCAAAGATTTATTTACTCCAACAGCTAATGTTCATACACGCACATTACGGCCATCCTCTAATCTACAGTTGTATTCTCCTAAGCCTAATTCTGAAATGTTTCGAAATTAGTTGGCTTAATCAGGCTCTTTTTGTTACTCTACTCCGTCTTATATAAAAATTGCAAATTCTATTAATCAGTTCAAAGCTTTATATATACAATGGAGTAAAAATTCTTAGCAACTCCAATAAATCGGGTAGCTCTCATCAAAATTGATATGAATTCACACATATTATATATACTTGTTGCCTTCTTTTGTTTATATGTTAAATTAATGTTGTACTTTGTAAATATGTTGAGGGCCCCATGGAAGATTGAATTTATACATATGAGTTATCTCGTTATTATAAGTCTTTATTATTATTATTATTATTATTATTATTATAATTATTATTTAACGGACCCAATCGGAAGAACTGGATTCGTTCTACAGACTATTCGGATTATTGTGTGAATAGATGTTGATGCTGTTGCGGTGTTTGCATCCATTAAATACTGGATATGCCTTTTTTCTCTTTCCGTTGAGAGCGTGTTTATGAACGACAGACCAGACTAAATGAGTGACCCACAAGTACCTATTTCCATCATATTAGATATATCTATCAATAAAATGGTGTTTTTAGATATCTTTAAATTGTTTTGACCATAATCACTGATTCATTTCAAACTACCCGTGGTAGGCGCATAAAATTATATCATAAATCATTTATAAAAGGCAATAAGCCATTGAAATCTTGTTTTTATTGTCTCAAAATACAATATACTATTACACTATTGTAAGTTTTATACTTGAAGAGTCATCAATATTTTGCATAATATGTGTGTGATTAATGTCACTAAATAAACTTGCATGTAACTATGACATATATAGTTTGTTATATATGACAATACTATGTATACAACTAGAATATAGCTGGATTATAAGACCAAATGTCAACAAAGGGTATCATGTGCACAATTAAGCCGGAAAACATCCTCAACATAAATGTTTTAAGATATTTGTTATGTAATTTACCGTCAGAACTGATTTATTTTGAATTAATCTTGCAATACCCCTGACATTTTACTATGTATCATTAATTAAATTCACTGAATAAAGGTAGAATGTTCTAAAACACGTCAGAGATTAACACATTTTAGTTTTAGACCAGAAAAATTGTCGTGATTGTGATTCATACGTTGTATGAAGCCATCATGCAAACTTAAGCACACTTCTACATTTATTAATGTATACATATACCAGTTAAACACATCACTTTTAAGTAAGTTATAAAGCCAAATGTCAGCAAACGGTCTTTCAGTCGGGAAGACGTATATAAACGAGCAACATTTATATTTTACGACGTTTGGTATACATATTATTTTATAGTAAAAATGGTTACGAGAACCAGTTGAAGAGAAACGGAAATCAAGAGATAATAATAACATTAATGTTTAGGCAAAGTATTCACGTTTTGTCCAGTGGTATTATTACACAGTGTATGTATCACAAAACGTGTACGCTTAATCAACAAATGGCTTTTACAATGGACCTGAGAAGACCAGGCACTCACACAATATACATTATTGTCAGTGGCACCGCTTGATGAAAGCATAATATTATCTGTCAGGTTAAAACAACAAAAGTTAACTGATTGAGATATGCGATATTTATGTATTTACAGTTAAATGCATTATGAAGTTCTCGAAGTATTCGTTAAGTAATTTGGTATTTATGTAAACAAAATGTTGTGTAGATCTGTAAGTTTGACAACGCATAGTCTAAATAGTACCTAATACTGAGTCTGGCTTGTATTGAGTTTGTAGAACATAATTTTACAAAAGCTCTTGAGCACACATTGAATGGCGAAAGTTTGTTTCTCAATTAGATTCGAAATAGCCCAAGTAACAAATAAAAAAGAAGCATATCTAATTGAGGATGGTGTACCAAAGCCAAACAATTCTCGCAGAAATGTTGATAATGAAGTAAATAAATTAAATAGAAAATATTAAAGTCATCAATGTTATAACATTGTATTGAAAACGCGCATACCATGTTACTTGTTTACAAGAGATGAGACGGCCAAGATATTGTTTGTTAACTTGCACGTAGGAGTTTAGTATCGTGCCAGTTGTTGTACTTTCCATATCAAAGGGTCTAAACTGATACCAAATTGTTAGATAATGCTAAACTATTCATCAGATGATCAAAATCATTAACAGAAATGGGAGTTTCTCTGCTGGAAACTGTATTAATGTGTACATGGTTCCTCGTATTCATACCACTCCAGCTAAAGCGTTCAAGGGCGCTGTTTCAGGGCCGTCAAATATAAAACCTAATTTTTCATGAAAATTGTTTTTTATGCAACAATAATGATAGCAATTCTGCGCGTAACAACTACTTCATTGGCATGAATTAAAATCGAAACGTGCTCATTGATTTCTGACCACTCCATATTCATCATCTAGCCGAGAAAGGAATTCCACCATAGACCTGTTATAATATTATTTAGTGACAAATGTATATTAAATTTCATAAGCTTTCTCAATTCCCTTTAACCTGCAAATACCACGGTCGTTAATTTATTTTTATATTTGAAAAAATATGTATTTACGTAACAGCAATATTTATGAAATATGAGAATGCCCTATGAAACATATTAATTTGATATATTACCTTAATAGTAAACACTAATATTAATATTTCAACCAATAGAAGAATACCTTAAGCATGAATCAGATGTTTGGACAAATTAGGTTTGCCTGTTCAATTGACCAAGAATTGCCGTATATGGTATTTAAGCAGTATTCTTTGTCCGCATATGCTTAGTACTGGTTTTACCCAGGAAGATTTCGAACGTGAATTGTCCAAGTAAAAAAGAATGAGCTTAAACTAAAAAAATGTAGTTAATGCAGAATACTCTGAACTAAGGAGTACTTGACATTAATTAGTTGTAGTCAGTTATTCTCGAAGACAAATTGATTTACCAAAGTTCTTATAACGTAATTTGTACAACAGTTCTTACAACATGAAATGTTTGTGGTCTTCTTGATCTGACTTAAATATCTGGTAAAATACGAATATCGGTATGACTTTTGCAATATACACATAATAATATTATGTTCTCTATCAGGTTGGAATAAGTATGATGCCTGCTTCCGTGGCGTTCGTTATGTTAACAACTGTCAAATATCTTTAGCAAAATAGAAATTAAAAAACTAAGATTTAATCTTTGGTTCTGACCCTTTCCATATGTTTTGTTGTAATATACAAACTAATGTTTAAACACTTGTCATTGGTGACCAGATACTTGTCCAAGACAGGGGTAAACAAACAAATCCTACATTTTCGAGAAGATCTTGCAGGTTTGTTTGCTGTCGTTATGACGTGTCACCCTAATTTAACACTAGAAATCGGCAAAATTATGTCCACTAAAATGTCTTTCTACTATATAGTTGGCAAAAAGATGGTTAGTTTGCCCTCAAATTGGAAACAATGTATTTGTCCTCTTGAAAATATGTAAAACCTAACACACCTTTGTCTGAATGTCTAATGACTGCATTGGAACATGTATGTCATAACTGGATGATTGCTGAGAGGATACAATGACGGAATGTGTCATATTGAAATAAAAATATAATCACGTGATTCATTTGATACAAAATAACAACATACGTTGCAATGTTATTAAGTGGGAAATCCATTTTAGCCGAACTAGGCGCGTACGCGATTAGTAAGTATAATATAGGTTTAGTACTTTTTAAAAATCTTGATATACTTCCTTTTATATGGATAAAATATATTCCTGTAAGTACTATTATATTTGAATATATATTTTGGTTCTCAATTTCAAAGAATAAAAGCAATGTAGAAAGAGTTCTGATTATTATAAAGTGAAATGCTATGATGATTTGTTGGTTTTCATTCTTTCAACTTTTTACTCTTTCACCAACAGTATTAGATCTTCCTTTAGGTATTTCTCTAATTCAAGAAATGATCAATTTCATAGTTCTCATATGCTTTAATGTCGCTTTTTCTTTCATCTTTCGTTTACACAAATCTTCAATCAGTCCTTCTATAATTAAATGTCCTCTTTTCCTTTGATACGAAATAATCCGATGATTATGATGATAGAAATATTTGTCTGTATTGCTTATGAGCAGCGAAGACTGTAATCTGCTTCTCTCTCAAAGTCTGGTTCAATTATTCACCATTATTTCCTAAGATTCTTTCATCTTTTGTAGGTTAACGTGTCACACACCAATTATACATGTACATATACATAAATGCACTTCTAAATCACTGGACACATTGTCAGTGGTTCTAATAAGGGTCTTAGTTTCTTTGATAGTCCTCTGTTGGTCCAAATATGCATGATAAAACATGGGGTTGCTTTTTCAAAACTTCGATGGTTTGATGACACCCCTTCATTTTGGAAATTCGGTCCATGTGCTTCAGTGTATCACTACGTATCTTGAAACTGTTTTATCTCATCCAACAGTATCCAATGTAATCCAAACTTGGCAAAACTCATAAAAATGTTTCAATGTCCTCATATGTACAAAGATTGACAGCTATAAGCATTTTTCAGCAAAAAAGAAATACCCAAACGATTTCCACAGCTCTAATTCTTGGGCGCAAGAATCATGCTATGATCAATAAGGGGGGGGGGGGGGGGGGGGGTAATTAGTAAGTGAGACCTTAAGGGAATTGAAACACTGGTCCTGCCGTTATACAAGCTTACTCCTCTAAACATGTTACCGCAAGAGAAAAATGACTGGTGGTCCGATTGAAACGCCCCAACTTACATTTAGCAGAAAAGAGAAAAGTAACAAAACTATGATTTATATTTTTATCAAATGTTTTATTTTACTGTTTGTTTGTGTAATTTTTATTATATCCCCAAAATTTGAAGTAAACATCCTATTTAAAGTGTCAGCCCATCATTATTTTTTGTTTTTTAGTCTATAGTAAATAAAAAACGTGTGCATGCTTGACATCCATAGACAGAAGTGAAACTTACATTTTATTGTTTGTCAGCCTCTGCGCTACCAAAATATGATGAGAAAAAATAGAGGTCATATTTCATCAAAGCGTTCTGTCAAGTGTGTATACCGTTGATTAAAACGAAAGTAAACTTTCGAGATATTGTAAAAAATTATCTAGTATTATTTATGGCAGTCATTATGTATGTGACAATCTCACGGAAGCAATTTAATGTTTGCAATGGGTGTGATATGAATATATACCATCGAACCCAATCGATGTCTGATAATGATAAACTCGCCATATTTATTTAGTTGGAAGCAGAAGACATTAATAACACTTACCTCATACGCATAAACTTATTCAGATATAGGTCACAATGCACGCATGTGAGGGTTTACATGTGAGGGTTTACATGTAGGAGTACATGTGAGGGTTTACATGTAGGAGTACGTACATGTGAGGTTTACATGTGAGGGTTTGCATGTGAGGTTTACATGTAGGAGTACATGTGAGGATTACATGTAGGAGTACTTGTGAGGGTTTACATGTGAGGGTTTGCATGTGAGGATTACAATTGAGGGTTTACATGTGAGGGTTTACATGTGAGGATTACACGTGAGGGTTTACATGTAAGGGTTTACATGTGAGGTTTACATGTGAGGGTTTACATGTGAGGTTTACATGTGAGGGTTTACATGTGAGGGTTTACATGTGAGTGTTTAAATGTGAGGTTTACATGTAGGAGTACATGTGATGGTTTACATGTGAAGGTTTACATGTGAGGGTTTACATGTAGGGGTTTACATGTGAGGGTTGACTTGTGAGGGTTTACCTGTGAGGTTTACATGTGAGGGTTTACATGTAGGAGTACATGTTAGGGTTTACATGTGAGGTTTACATGTGAGGGTTTACATGTGAGGTTTACATGTGACGGTTTACAAGTGGTTAAATACCTGTCAATTAAACATGTCGATAATCAAATCAGCGATCGGTATTGTTTCAAGGGCCGCTTTTTCCTTAGACAAGCTAACAGTCTTTGAGTAAATCTAAACTGTTTTACATTGTATTTATTTGGACCAACGACGCCATATGACCATTGGGAGGAGCGGTAGCCACTCTCGTCCGATCAATTAAAAGTCAGAGTAAATAAATCGACCGCGTAATAATCCGGGAAATTAAACTATATCAATTTAAGACCGGGAACTTACATTTCATTATTTGTTGACAAATTCAGTACCAAAACATTACTAAAAAAGAAAGGGTAAACTTTTATCCAGGAAACTTATTAAATACACTAATAATGTCATCAAATCGCAAATTTACCATTACATTATTGACAAAGTAAGAAAACCCAAAAAACTTTAAGCTTTTGCATATATATATATATATATATATATATATATAGAATAAGTTATATAAATTAGCCCCATATGTACCTTATTGTAAGTTTCCCTTTCAAAAATATAATCACCACATCTATAAAACCTTTGGCTGAAACGAGAGCTTATTGCAATGGTATTCAATCGAATTTGAATAATGCAGTTTTTTTTTCATTTGTCATTTAAAAGTACAGTTCAACTGATTCAAATTACATTTAATGTTTTCCCTCTAAAAATGTGACCACAAAATACATAAAACGTTTGGCTGAAACGAGCATCGTAAGCAATGTTTGTTGTAAATTATTGCAAAGGTATTCAACAACTGAATTTGAAAAACAAAGTTTTGCATTTGCCATTAAAAAGCAGTTCAACTTATCCAACTGATATTTAGTAGTTAATCACAAAATCCATGAAACATTTGACTAAAACGAGCGGCAAACGCAATATGCTTTAATGTATTCAACCAAATATGAAATATTTATATTTGTCACTTAAAGGGGCAATTTAACCGGGGCCCGTTTCACTAACCTTCGTGAGTCTTAAACATTTCGTGCGAACAAATTGTGACATTCAGGAACTTTTATTTTCGCAGCATTTTGGAAAAAAAATACTTTGTTAGGCTTACAAAATATCGTGAAATTAGTAAGCAGCACACTAAACGAATTTTCCGACTTCTTTTCATAACTTATTACACTTATAACGTATTACACTAATAAGTTTGTATATTTACGAACGTTAGTGATCCCGGCCCCTGATTTAACTCATGTGTTATATTTCCAATAAAAGATTATGATGAAAAGTCCATAAAATCCTTTGACTGAAACGAGCGCTGCATGCAACATGTTATTTTACTTATTGTAATGCATATGTGGTAAATTCAATAGTTTTGCGTCACTAAAATATATTACTTACAAAATTCTCTAAATATCATAAAACGTTGTATTTGTTTTCCTTAATTATGAATGAAAAACATAAACATACTAATTATATTTATCATTTAAAAGGGATAACATTGTACATGTATGTATGAAAACAATCATGTAATAACTAAAATGAAAATAATGAGAGAAGAAAATAAAGGATATAAAGATAAAGCAACGATGAAGTGGTTAATTTTGCATTAACAGTAGGTGTTATATTTGTATAGAAAAAAGTAAAAAAGAAGAAAGGAAAATAAAATACACCAAACAGCAACGAATAATAAATCTAAGAACAAACAGAATCATTTGACAAACATGTTATTGTTCAGAGATTGGGTCGTACACCCATTCAATTTTATGATTAGATAAACCCCATTCGTTTGATGCGTATTATCAAGTTAATTAGATCTGAATACGTATGCCGTACGTTTTGAGTTTAATAATGTGAAATTAATAGTAAATAAGCTTTATTATATATTATGATTAGTTAATTAAATAAACAATACAAGGTAACTTTGATCATTAGCCGTCGTTAATGCTTTAATTTCATTGGCTTCCAGAAAAAATCCACCACCCCAGATATGATATAAATATGCATTACATTAAAATAGTGATAGAAATAACAAGGGGCATTCTACAATCTTCTTATTTCTGTATTTTACTTACACTGAAGAATGGACAGCAGAAACTTTGATATTAGTTTGCAACTCGTTCTGCTATTAATTTCTGTATGTACCAGCAACACAGTACTACCACAGTCAGGTAAGTTTAATTTATACTATTAAACATGAGGTATTTTTTTTATTTAGTTTTGTTATAAAGCGGAATATTTGTTTAATAATATTGTTTAACAATTTTGTTATATCTTACAATATATGTTGAAGAGATCCTTTTGGAATCAATAAAAAAAACCCAATAAAATAAGATAAAATACTCAATTTTTTTAAAGTTTGTTTATGAAGTGTAATTAATTATGCTAAACCTCTATCCTTATTATCGTACACCGTGGAGCGAGGTGAAACTCGCCGTGTAGTAAGTTTATTTTATTTATTTTATAATAGGAATTTCATTATAATTACACATAAAATATCTCTTTCTTATCACAGTTCGGTGGTCTTTGAAAACCAAATCCTGGTTACTTTATTTATAATCGATACTGAGACGCTTGGCATTAATTTAAACATGATTTTAATTTTAAGTTAATTTTAAGTTATTTAAGTTATTTAATTTAATTTAATTTAAGTTATTTTATTTAATTTAAACATGATTTTAATTTTAAGTTAATTTTAAGTTATTTAAGTTATTTAATTTTTTTAAGTTTGTTTATGAAGTGTAATTAATTATGCTAAACCTCTATCCTTATTATCGTACACCGTGGAGCGAGGTGAAACTCGCCGTGTAGTAAGTTTATTTTATTTATTTTATAATAGGAATTTCAATATAATTACACATAAAATATCTCTTTCTTGTCACAGTTCGGTGGTCTTTGAAAACCAAATCCTGGTTACTTTATTTGTAATCGATACTGAGACGCTTGGCATTAATTTTAAACATGATTTTAATTTTAAGTTATTTATAGCAATTGATACTAACACATCAGACAGACATCATTAAAATTGGGAAAGCAGGCGCGGTAGTGTAATTAATAGAGTGTTGGCTGCTCACGCCAGATGTTGCGGATTAAATCCCCAGCTCGACCCGATGCCTCTCTTAAAACAACACTCAGTACTGGTTTTACATAGGAAGCGCATTCGAGAGAGGTTCATATAAGCTCTGAGCTTTCATCACAGTCGAACTAAAATAAATTAACATAAACTAAACTTGGGAACAATGGAGGACCAAAAACAACTACGGTTAACAACAGAAGTAAATAACATTGCCCCCTTAATGCCATTTAAGATTAATAGATAATAAATATTTATCAAAACATTTAAAGTCTATAATCCTGGAAATAGTAAAATAGATTTACTTCTTACTCCCATACTAAATATACTAAAAGTGAAAGACGATATTTATGTTGCAAATTTACTGAAATAGTATTTCATAAATATAACTGATATAATAAGCAACGCATAATTAAACCATTTAGACTAAAGTTTATAAAAATACAAATATGTTAGATAAAACATTTAAGACAATGATTTTACAATTAAGTGTATTACACCATACGAGGTAAATTTGATTATTGTTAAGTTTAATATCAACAAAAATACAGATGGAATAGTTCCTCGAATTATAAAGCTTTCTTCGGATGCGTTTATCACTGCAATAACAACCATCATAAACGTTTTGTGTACTTCCGAAAATACTAAACCAAGTATGTATATCACCAATGTATATATTGGTTCTAGAAAGGAATATAACAAATATAGACCCTTTTTCATATAACCAACCATCTTAAAAGTATTTGAGAAACATGTTGCACATCAGTTAGTAATACATGAATTTTTTTCCATTAAAAACCGGCATTTTAAACCATGCACAATCTGGGTTTCGTAAACAATATTCCTGTCTAAATGCACTTACATATCTAATTGATAACTAGTATAAGGACATTTAGTTCCAAACTCACCGGAATTTTTTTTTCACCTTCAAAAGGCCTTTTCTATGATGTATCAATACATCTTACTATATAAACTTAATAAATATCAATTTCCTCGATACAAGTATAAATTTGTTTCTGTCGTACGTGTATCTCGATAATAGCAGAGGTAAAGTGGTAAACATGGTTGAATACCAGTCTAAGCAACTAAATATCAAATATAGAGTTCCTCAACGCTCTATTGTTGGATCTATGTTATTCTTTTGTTAGTAACTTAATTACGAGTGACAGCCAAAGATGCATCTGTAAACATGTATGCTGGTGAATCTTCTTTTGGGAAAACATGTATCGAATCACAATTACAGCCTGATATTGAAACTGTTATAAGATGGTGTGATGGTGAATAAATCCACCAAAAACGACATGCATGTGGCTATGGTCAAATACAGAATTGGTTATATACTATATGAACTAAGATTTTATATATAAATACTAATATTTGATCTGAGAAATCACAGAAAAGTATTGAAATAAATGTAGGTATATGACTGATATGGGCCATTCAAATAGATAAAATATGCAATCAAACACCATTAAATTATCACTTTTAAGACGGCTATTAAAATATTTGACAACAGTTTGTTTGATTTCATTTCTATAACGCACATATGCTTCTATTGCTTTGGAAAACATTGTCTTGAAAAAAAAAAATCATGTACATGTATTAAAATGTGCCAAGTTACAAAATAGCACTGCTTAATGAATTAAAAAACCTACAAATGTCCAATCTTTAGAAGTTTTAAGATAACTAAGATGGTTATCGGTTAATCAATGATGTAGATATCATGGTACATTGCATGTTTACAACGCACTAAATAAGTTATCTTATAATAAGTCATCTTATACTATACAATTATTGACTCATTGGACCTGAGAAAAGTGAAATCTTCGGTCAATATCACTTTTCTCAGATCCATAGAACTACATATTCACCGAAGCAAAGTCTATACTTATTATATTATATGTGTAATAGTTATAAATAAGGCGAATTTAAATTTCCCCATCACACACTTTGTTGCCTGTATTTCAACATTTTCATTAATGGTTAAACATTTTTTTTTCTGTTTACTTTCCACCTTGCACCTGACGACCGTTGTGAATGACTTTCCTTTATTTATAACGGTGATAGTATATACTGTAGTGAAAATTCCACGCACACACACACACACACATGAGTAAATATGGACTATACATGCTAAACAGCTAATACGTTTTTTCTCTCCTTTTTTTCGTTTTTACGTATGATGTATCTGCAGAGGTGCAGAGTTTCAGCCAATTCTATCCAAAACATAATGCGTCGCCTCTTTCGACAAGCATTGTATGAGCAATAGTGATCATATTCGTCTCATCACTCAATAGGCATTTTTATTTTAAATAAACAAGTTGATTTACTATCGTTTAGTCTACCAATCAGGGCATCATTTTCATATGCGATGTGAGAGAAAGTGAATCTCTTGCGAAAGTGCGACTATAAGTTGAGGATAAAGAAACTCTGATTATTAAAGATGTTCTCTTCTCGTTTATTGGCCCAAGGTTTTACAACTAAAAAATCGTTGTATATTTATTTTCTCGCCTGCGAACATAGTGCAATAGAACTGTAAAATAGCGCAGGATGTTACGTCGAAATGGTGACGTCAACATATGATTTAACACATGTAAAACAAGCGAGTATACTTGACAAGGGTATCTGTTATTTTACCTGTGTGAGATAGTTTTATATCTCACTGAGGTCTCATGGTTCTCTCATGGGTTTGCGGTTTGGATAGAAAATTGAGTCCAAAGAAAAAACCCAAGAAGTATTCTTTTTCTTGCATACAGTTCATTTTTTTTATTTAATTCATTAGTATCTTTTTACTTTTACAAGACGTCAACTCACATAAATCTTTTACACTCATGTTGCGCTGTTGAAATACTACTCAATGGTTAATTATATAATTTTATATATATATATATATATATATATATGTCAACGATCATGGCTCAATCGAATACTTCGCATACATTTCGAATATAGGGTTTCTTATCTCAGAGTTGTTGTATATTTATTCATTGTCTATAAAAGTATGTTATACATGAATCTGATATGCTTTCTTAGATGTTGTCTTAATTTCTCGGCCAATAAAAGCGCTCAGATTTTTCAAACTAGAATATTCCATTTTACGTAGAATGTCATGACCGTCATTAGATGGTGACATACTTTCTCAGCCAATGAAATTGCTCCAGAAACGAGAAAGCAGACCGACATCCTATGCCGGTTAGAAGTTACATGGACTTCTAATTTAAACATAGAAAACAGTATATATAGTAAGATTTGTCGTCAGGATAATTACGTCAATGTAAAATTTATGGAACTTTTACCCATGTAAGACAAGCGAATGCATATAAGAATTTCTCTCACCACGTGACGCGGATATCCCTGTCTGGTAGGCGAGAAAGAAATATTGGACACCGGTATTATATCAGATCTCTTTATATCCGGTATGGAATAATTATTTTTTCCAAAGGGACACTCCCTGTTTGAGTGGTTGGATGTGCTGTCAACTAACAAGACCACGTACCTCTCACCTATGAGACCTTGGTTTTGAATCCAGCTCGGTCCAAATACATTATGTGAGAAAGTATGCCAGTTACTCGGGGATGATCAATAAAACTGGATATGCCATATGTAACCTGTTTACTGTAAGCCTTGGAAATGTCGTTGCAGAATTACTTTGTACAAATAAAGCGTTCAACATAAAAGTAGATCTATCAATATTTCAGACGCAATGATACTAAACATTTAGAATTGGTTATGTTGCAAGGTCTTATTACAAAGCTTATTGTTTAAAAAAAGTACATTTCGAGGGTTAATTGCACAACTATTGTATTTACATGCTTATTCAATATTGAGTTACACTAGTTTTGCACCTAGTTCTCTATTTGAACATTTATATCACTATTAAGATATTGTTTCTGATCAACTAAAGATTGGTTTGCAATATAATAGGACTATAATTAAAAAAAAAAATTCTCAGGAGGACATCATATATACCTAGTTTGTATTGAGAAATAAACATTACACCCCTGTCATTACAGATGGCACAACTACTCCGGACATTCTCTCTAGCACTGCTGAATCGCTAAACAGTACTACTCTTGATGGTGTGGCAGTTAATACCCCCGAAACGTCAAGGATTACCGACAAAAGCACAACTAACGGAGACGTCACTAAGTCTATGGTTTCAAATTCAAATACGGAAATATTGATCGAACAGGATTCTGGCACGAAAGCAGTCACCAACCTTTCGATAAGTACATGTCATTCCAAGATTACAACAGATGACACATTTATTCTGAACAACACACTAAACTCAACTGAGAGCAGACTAAATGGAACAGAAAAAGCAGACAAGTTACGTTACAAAACTATTGTTGGAACTATTGATTTGGTTTTAGTAATATTTGGCTGGTTTGGAAATACTTTAACAATCATTATTTGGCGTCGACTTCAACAACGACAGCCTTCGTCAACAGGTCTTTATTTCTCTGCATTAGCTGTTTCAGATTCAATTTTACTACTTACTAATGCACTTGAGCCTCACATTAGGCTTGTTTGGAATATCGAAGTATTGAATTTTCATCCATTACTTTGCAAACTAAATAATTTTCTCGGCGTTTCTAGCACGGGAACGTCAGCCTGGATTCTGACCGCTTTCACCATTGAACGTGTAATAAGCGTTGTTTCGCCTATCTCTCACCGGATCAAATGTTCTCTAAACATTACCAAAATCGCTATCATTTTGATATGGGTTTTCATCTTTTTGCTTAACTCTCATTATCTAGTTGGAATGTCTCTTGCCAACGATAAATTTTGTGCACCCGTTGGTGTGGTTTATAACAATCTTTTCAAGAAGGTTATTCCACTGGCAGAGATAACTCAAACGTTTGTTATTCCCTTCATCACCATTTTGATTGGGAATATCATACTCATATGTCAGTTAATACGGATAAGAACAAGAAGAGCAAAATTATCAACTAGCGATGCCGGCAACCAAATGACTATGTACGTAACGGTAAATCTCGTACTTGTCAATTTCGCTTTTCTGTTCCTAGCATCACCAGTTGCTATACTGTTTGTTACAAAACCGATGGATATGAATTCATTGGAGTCGCAAGGGTTGATAGTCTTGGTTGATTCTTTCGTTGCTGTCAGCAATCTTAACGCCGTAATTAATTTCTACCTATACATATTGAGTGGGTCCAAGTTTCGCTTGGAGCTGAAGTCGTGGCTCTGTCCCAGTTGCTCCAGAACTATTCAAACATAAATGTATATACGACGCTTGCTTTTCTTAAACAACAAGATGAACCGAGAAAAATGCTATATTAGCGATAATCGAATAACGTTTTTGATTGTGTTATTCAAACAATCGGACTGCCTTAAGTATATCCACAGTTTTTCAAAATAGTATCGTTTGAATGTTTATTTCTATATTCATTATTTTGATATCATTATATATCTTCTATTACAAATATCTTGTACAAGATAACTGCCATGGTTTTAATCCGAATAAATAATACTTACTTCCAGATTCAAACGTTTCTTCTGCACAATTTGTCAAGACGTATGTCTTTTAGAAAAGCAAGCGTTGCATATGATCAAGACTAATATACGGTATAAACCTTCGATATCTCGATGAAAAACGTTTGATCATTCGTAATGTTGTATATTGTGCTCAGAAAAAAAAACTAAACTTGATGTCGTAAAAATCTGATTCAAAACGGATCCCACAGATAGTTTGAGGTTTTAAATTGTTTCCATACGAAGGCGTTTACCAATAATTATATTGAGTAATACCAACTTTTCATGACAATATGACAATTCTTACTGTTCGTTATACATGTAGAAAATATCCAAATGTGCGAGAAATCTATAAAATAATACAAACCGTTTAATTCTATCTATAATATTTAAGTTTGTTGTTATGCTTAATATTGTAAAATGCATTATTATCATCTGTAAGTACGAATGTATTGAATATGTTGATAGTGTATGTAAAAAGTGATACCTGTGTACTCGTATTTGTGTAAAGTTCTGTATAGAGGAAATGAAGAGTATAATGATATTGCAAAATGAATATTGTGC
The DNA here is from genome assembly GCA_029582155.1 of Panopea generosa. NCBI lineage: Eukaryota > Metazoa > Mollusca > Bivalvia > Adapedonta > Hiatellidae > Panopea > Panopea generosa. Next base: position 35,083,733 of record CM055901.1, on the reverse strand, counting down.
ACGCGTTGGGCGAATAAACAATCACCGAATTTCAAATTTTATTTATAGCTACAAGGGTAAGATTTTGCTTTCTAGTTTTGGTTTATAAATTGTCTTAAACGCAACTTCCTTAGAATATTATTTTGCATGAAACTGTACATGCATTTACTTCTATTTTATCTTCTATATTAAATTAAACATCTAAATATATTAAGTTTATTTTGTAATTGTTAATAAAAGGTTTTAATATAAACTTGTCAGTTTATAATTTGAAATAAACATGCCTGTATGTTCCAACTGATATATAATTATATGTGTAGATATGACTAGAATAGGTTAACGCAGATAAGGGTTAAGCTACCCAGTGTCGATTGGTACGGACATTCTTAAGGCATTGGTACTTCTTTTTGTATATATATATATATATGTACTCTTTTAAATATTCAATTTCAGATTCAATATGATATAAAATTATCTACTCCATTCCACACTGCTTATAAAAGCTAGATACGTTATATGTTTCATTAAAAGGAACCAGTGTAAAAAATAGCATTGCTATTTAAATGTGTCATGCTCTTAAGCTGCGATCTCCACTTGTACAACAATATGGTATATATTTTGTAATTAACACATATTTCAATAAATATAGTACTTTTATGTTGTATTCGTGTTCATGTCTGCGTGTTTTGAATATATGTAAAAAAAACACGTCTTACTTTAAATGTTTGTATACGACAATGAAGTACCAATGACGAACATTTGATTTTTCTTTAAGCTTTGTTTGGTTTATCAAATTTATTGGTAAAATTGGTATAATACTGTACCAATCGTCAGCTTCAGTTGATGTTAGACTTATCAAAAAAGAAATGTTAACATATATGTTGAAATGATTTTAAAAAATGATTACTTGATCGTCAGTCACTTGAATGCTATATATTGTATTCAAATGTATTATTAGTTGGATGCCTACATCATTGTAGTACAATGTGCTTGTTATGTGTTATTTTTATTATAATTTATTATGATTATTCTGTGTATTGATTCTGTTTATGCTTTTTTGATAGTTGTGTGCTCTGAATACTACGTCTCAAGTTAGTTACATATTTTTGTGTCGAAGAAATATGTTCAAAGCAACGTCAGAAAAAAAACCGTGATTTTCATTGGTGAATTATTTTGTCAAACGAATCATAAACAATTTAGACTTGAGTACGACATTATCATGTTTTCATTTTTAAATGATTCTTGACTAAATTAATATGTCATAGGTAATAATCCTTAGTCAAAGTGAACATTTATGTTGCTGATGGTCACTACGACATCTGGATTATCTTTCAAAATCCTCAAAAATATGTCAAGAACGTTAAACTGATTGTCTAACAGAAGATGTAGCATTTAAAATCCAAAACCACCACAGCAGCACAAATACTATAATAGATGCTTTGTTTGAATATTTTGCATCATGTTATGCCGTCAACGCGACATGTTGCAGACAATCACTAACGAGTTCTCAAGCACACTCATCTACACAAGTAACTGTCCAATGAATTAGCGACGAGAGATGAATGGCAATGAAATTGACTTGTAAAAGCTTAAGCGGTACTTTTTTTCTTGAGCAGCGCTAGATGAACTCCATGAATGAAAGGTATCAGAAATATTACGAGTTACAACACTGAAAACTTTATATGATTAGATTTTTTTCTTCTGAAAAATAGCACAGTTTGATTTGCAGGATACACATATCGTATATCTGCCATAGTGTAATATAATGTCCATTGATGTGAGAAAAAAATAAAAAGTCGTTAAAATAATGTGTGCAATATTGAAATTTATTCGATTAGTACACAAAAGTTTATCACCTCGTCAAAAATATTGTTGTGTTTGCTATGTACTCGTGCAATATAATTGTATTGTAACATTTTTAAATACCATCGTTATATCAAATCAATCACCTAATGTTTTTATCATAAGCCGTCTCAGAAAAGGTATGTCTTTATCGTGAGAGTTGTTGGTCTACTTGTATACTTGTTGATGCTGAAACGAGTTCGGTCTCCAGTCACCTGATGGCACAGTTAGTTGTGAGAGCATCTGTAATTTAGAAATTTGATTGCCACAATCTGGTAATATAGCCAAAAAAATTATAAAAAGATGAGTCCTATTTATACTTACAGGTAAATGTAGAACAATTACAATATGATGATTTGATATTAACGTTATAACTGCGCAAATATCAAATCATTATCATGTTATCTCTTCTTACCTTCTACCTAGCAGGTTACATAAAACCATAAAAACGCATCAAACAACTTTGGCTATTCAACCAGTTTACTTTCAAATCTAAATTTTTGGTTTAATAAGAAATTAAACTGGCATATTATTACAGATATAATTTGAAAGATGCCGCTTAATGTGATTGAAGTTCAAAACTTACCTCCCGAAACAGAGTCGTAACAAAGCACCAGCCAATTTTGATGACAGTTGGTACATATCTGTCGAGCATTAACCTTATATCCTTGCAAAATCTCTCTGCACCTGTATTGTTTACACGTATACGGCATACATACATTTGTATTAATATATAAACGATGAAAAGGGATTCCTGTGAATATGTATATACCACCCTGAAATAAAATATGTAAAATAAGTAGTTCCTGTGAATACGTTTATACCACCCTGGTATACAATTTGTAAAAAAGTAGTTCCTGTGAATATATATATATACCACCTTGGAATAAAATATGTAAAAAAGGAAATCCTGTGAATACGTATATACCACTCTGGAATGAAATATGAAAAAAAGGAGTTCCTGTTAATACGTATATACCACCATGAAATAGTATGTGTGAAACAAATAGTTCCTGTGAATACGTATATACCATCCTGTAATAAAATATGTCAAAAAGGAGTTCCTGTGAATATGTATATAACACAACACAGTGAATTTCTGGAAAAACTATTTTTATTTTATCTTTCGTTATTCTTATTGACAAAGCATCGCAGTTTGAAGAGTACGACAGTGCGATCACAAAAAGGTAACCAAAAGCATTATAAATTGCCGATTTATGTCACAATTATAATCTAAAAAAACCCAAAATGCATGCTTTCCCACTGAAAAGTCGTTTTGTCCAAGTTGGAAAGATACATTTCCAATTGAAAATTCTAATTTCCAAATTGGAATCGGATATCTACTTTTAAAATTGGCCAATTGGAACCGAGGTTTTCCAATTGGAGGGTTCCAATATTGATATCGGTGTTATTTGATTGAAAAGTGCCGGTGTCTCATTATATTCACACGCACTACGGAAAGTCCACTCATTGTGGGTGTACAATAATGCTTTTTTATCTGGTGTTACATTAAGTTATGTATTGATATTTAAATGATTTGTTTCATAATATCTTAACTTTAAATTGGTTAAGGTTAGAAGAAATAGTTCGTCCAATCTTAATCAGCTTAAATTGATAAAAAAAATAATATTCCTCCAAAAAGTATCTATTTCCGAAAATCAACATTTCACCGCCATTGTTTCTACACGTATACCGTTCAGAAAGATCTGGACCCTAAATAAATAATGTTAATTACTTTATTTTATTTTATGACCTTTAAGAATGCAAGTTTAATGTACCATTCAACAACAAACATATAGAGATTATTTTCATTGTGTTTTGAGGGAAATATAAGAGACTAAATCCAGGTATTTGTTTCACAATATTTTGCCTCGCTTTCGAAAAGTCTAGTTGTTAATTTGACACCAAACAAATCCATAAGGTTTTTAAAAGTTATTTTAATTTTCTATAAAACAAGAACAATGGTGAATTTGAATTTTTTTTTAAAAATAATGATTAATAGGCGCTGAAGGAATTTATGAGTGCTTTTGATGAGTAATTTATGTTTAAATTGACACCCTCAAGGTGTGACGTCATATTTACATATATTGATGGTGGATTCACTTTTCAGAAACTTTTTTCATTTTAAGTTTTGAAATTAAGTGGGGTGTAAGAAAAACCATATGTCAACTAAAATATTGAGTGTATAAAGATTAGAAAATCTAGTGCCCAGTAATAAAAATCTAGAGTTGAGTATTAAGAGAGAAAATCTAGTGTCGCATATGGAAATATAGTGTCAAACGAGAAAAAAAGAATGTTCTGTAAGGATGTTGGGTATATTCAGATAAGAAAATCTAGTGCACAATTAGAAAAAAATATAGTCGAGTAATGATGTTCTGTATTGAGTGAGAAAATCTAATGTCGGGTATGAAAATATAGTGTCAAATAAGGCAATCAAATGTCGCTTAAGAATATTGAGTATAAATAGATTGGAAAATCTAGTGCCCAATAAAAAATATCTATAGTCGAGTAAGGATGTTGCGGATTGAGTGAGAAAATCTAGTGTCACGTATAAATATATGGTGTCAAATAAGAAATTTGAATGTTGTGTAAGAATGTTGAGTAAATATAGATTAGAAAATCTAGTGCCTAGTAAGAAAACTCTTTAGTCAAGTAAGGGTGTTGTGTATCAAGTGAGAAAATGTAGTGTTGAGTATGAAAATAAAGTATGAAATAAGAAATTTGAATGCTGTGTCAGAATGTTGAGTAAATATAGATTAAAAAATCTAGTGCCCAGTGAGAAAAATATATAGTCAAGTTAGGATGTTGTGTATCGAGTGAGAAAATGTAGTGTCACGTATAAAAATATATTGTCAAATAAGAAATTTGAATGTTCTATAAGAGTGTTGAGTAAATATAGATTAGAAAATTAAATGCTCAGTAAGAAAAATATATAGTCAAGTAAGGATGTTGTGTATCGAATAAGAAAATTTGGTATCGCATATGAAAACATGGTGCCAAATAAGGAATTTAAATGTTGTGTAAGGGTGTTGAGTATATATAGATTAGAAAATATAGTGCTCAGTAAGATAAATCTATAGTCAAGTAAGAATGTTATGTATTGACTTAGAAAATCTAGTGTAACGTATAAAAATAAAGTGTTAATTAAGAAATTTGAATGTAGTGTAAGAATGTTGAGTATATATAGATTAGAAAATCTAGTGCCCAGTAAGAAAAATCTATAGTCAAGTAAGGATGTTGTGTATTGAGTGAAAAAATCTAATGTCGCCTATGAAAATAGAGTGTCAAATAAGGAATTTGAATGTTGTGTAAGGATGTTCAGTATATATAGATTCGAAAGTCTAATGCTCAGTAAGAAAAATATATAGCTGAGTAAGAATATTGGGTATCGAGAGAGAAAATAAAGTGTCAAACAAGGAATTTGAATGTCATGTAAGGAAGTTGTGAATATATAGATTAGAAATTCTAGTACCAAGTAAGAAAATCTATAGTCAAGTAAGGATTTGTCTATCAAGTGAGAAAATCTAGTGTCGCGTATGAAAATAAAGTGTCAAATAAAGAATTTGAATATTGTGTAAGATATTGAGTATAAATAGATTAGAAAATCTAGTTCCTAGTAAGAAAAATCTATAGTCATATATGGATTTTGTGTATCAAGTGAGAAAATCTAATGTCGCGTATAAAAATATAGTGTTTGATAAGAAATTTAAATGTTTTGTAAAGATGAATGTATATAAATTAAAAAATCTAGTGCCCAGTAAGAACAATTTCTAGTCAAGTAAGGATGTTGTGTATTGAGTGAGAAAATCTACTGTCGCGTAGGAAAATATACATACACAACTTTCGATATATGTATTGCGTGAAAATCCGATAATATTTATACTTTTTATACGTACTTATATATATGGAGTTAATTATTTGTGAATAACCAAGACATAAATGTACAGACCAGACTACGGCGAGTGCGCCTAGCTACAATGCAAACCATAGATACAATATCAAGGCCTCTGCCAAACCAATAAATTTGGTGTCGACCATGATTTATATACTATGGAATTACATGCAACACATCTGGACAGGGTGGACAAATTTACATACATGAAGTGATAGCTTTATATGAGTAGAATCCAGTTAAGGATTCATGACTACTATATCATGCATTGTGAATAAGCATCTGAAAAGATCCCAAAAATCGTAAATTCCGTTGTTGTGAATTTAATTATCTTCCTTTATATATATATATATATATATACGAAGTACGTATATAAGAAATACGTCTAAATATATTTTCGCATCGGCACATGCTTGATTATATCACGATGACGATGATGACATTTTCTTTTACGATTTAAAGAATTAACAGTTCCAGAGAATGTAGTTGTTTAATATATATATGGACATACCATTTGTAATTAAACCACTGATATAAATTATTAAACAAAGAAACCCCACTCCCCCCCCCCCCCCCCCCTGCTGCGAGAGCGTTAACAATAAAATATGTTCGTAGCATGGGGTATGTTATTTTAATCGCAGTATCCCCATAGGTAACACAATCAGACATATTTTATGACTTTTTTGTATTCTATATTTTTTTGTAATTCTTATTGATAAATTTGGTACAAATAATTTGCATATGTGTGAGGGTTTCATTAACGAGGTAAAATGAGTTATTTTATAAACTACATATATACTGAAACGATAAATGTTGTATAGGTTTAAGCATCATTTTGAACAAAAAATGTCATATCGCGATGGTGTTTATTCTAGATTACTTAAGACACTTTTTTAAGCGCTGCTACACATGGCATGAAACCCTTTCAGTCACGTTATACTGACACCGAGTCGACCAGACTAGAGCTAAACACATTTAATAATGATTTTTTTTTCTGCGCAAGTTGATTACAAATTGTCTTAATTTCTGAGTATATTTTTTATGAAATATATTTAAAGTATTTTCATCCTTTGTATATTTTTTCACAAGCACTATAAGATTTTAGCAGCATCCCCGTAAATGACAACTTGATTATGGATATATGTGTATTTATATTATCAGTATACATCAATGTCTAGGGGGCCATAGCAATTTAAAGAGATATATACGACAATGTCGTAAATCGAGTTTACCCGTTCTAGTATAAAGCAATCTTTCAAATTTTATGACCCGCCTGGAGGCACAACGATTTAATTAATTAATTAATTAATTAATTCATTAATTAATTAATTCATTCATTCATTCATTCATTCATTCATTCATTCATTCATTCATTCATTCTTTCAGTCAGTCAGTCAGTCAGTCAGTCAGTCATATTTCTCATTTTCATTTATTTATTTACTCAGTGAAATAAATCAGTTGGCATTTTTTGGTGTTATCTTAAAAATATTTTTACATGCATTTGACAACTTAATGTTTAATCAAAACTTATCTAATACATTCTATCATACACTTGTACAACTTTTCGAAAGAAAACAACAAGATTTCCTATATTGAAAAAAATATTTATTTAACTTAAATTACTTCTATCTCTATTTTTCTTGGTAAAAAAAATGACAAAAGTTGGGGGAAAATATCGAATTAAACTATTGTTCAAGAATGAACATGTTTTTGGCTTCAATCTAGATACATGTAGTTAATAATCACTGACTTATATTTAATACAAATATTGACAATATCACATTCACGCTTACAATAATAAGCAGAAAAAATAACTGTAACAAGGACAATATCTTGATTTTTATTTCTTAATTCTTAATTTTATTAAGATTAATTCGTTTAAAAATAAATCACCAAGTGTCAGCATGAAAACAACAAACAAATGCTCTGTTTGCAAATTACTCGTCATGATCAGTTTATAAGGGGCACCCTACTGTTTTATGACCAGGAAACTGATTAATTTATCCCGCGTTGCAACGTTACGACAAACTAATTTTAACGTCATTGGACATTTTCGCTAGACAAAATATTTATAAACAAAATCTTCATTTAAAGAAGAAAAAAAAACTTTTCTTTTTTTTTAATATTTTCATAAAAGAAATGATACTTTATTCTACACACCTGAACACCTGTTTGAATGGACACACGTATACATATACATATTTTTTGTTTGCTAATTCTTTTTTGTTCGTTTTGATTTTCTGTTCATACAGTTGTTGTTTTAACGCAAACCATTACTCGTAATAAACATATATTTTTTTATCCTAAAAAAGATATTAACATGAGAAAATACTTTAACGACTGGTACTTTGGCCTTAAGGTATTAATTACGTCCATCTTAAGTTAAGAATTTAACGGGGTTTATA
>CM055901.1:34228615-34430115 GCA_029582155.1 Panopea generosa | reverse complement strand
GTAACTGCGCCGAAATTTAAATATAGTCCAATTGAAACGAAAAGTAACATCATTTCTATTTCGTAGCGTATGTAATAACAATGTTTTATTATATACTTTATTGTGCACAATTTGCTTTGAGTCTTGCTTTATATGTTTAACTTTGTTATTCATGTTGTCGTTCTGCATCTGAATGTGTTCTTGTTTTTAGGCTATTTTGTTGTTACTGTTGCTATCATTGTTATTTTCTATTGCGGATCTTTTTTATTTGTTGCTGATTAAAAATGTCCCTCTTGCGTGCCCATATGAGAAGATCGTACAGATAACTTTTACCATTCGTCTTATTGGATCTCCTTAAAGTTAATAAGGGATAAATTTAGTCAGGGTCGTAGCTTCCAATAGGCACTTTAGACACGTCCTTACACTTTTTTCTGAGACATCGAAAAAGTAAAAATGTAAGAAAAAAGCGCAATAAAAATCGAACCCTTAAGGGTTAGTGGGGTAAACTATAAACACTGCAACACCTGTTGTATGAAAATAGTAGCCACTTGAAACCATGAGACAGAAGGCTATTTCATTTTCCTCTTTATTAAAGTGAATAGACCTTAAATCATTACATTGATTATCAATTTATTTTGTTATTAAACAGTTAGGTCAAGATTGATGGTAAGAATAGCCAGGCCCCTAATACATAATAAATATATTCCAAAATGCAACTATGACAGTCTCCTCTAGCTGAAAAAAACAACGGAACATGCACACACACCCGGACCTCTCTACAACTGTGCCTATACATCGTTTTCAGTCAAGCCACGCCCCTATTAGTGTTTAAATAATGTTCTTATAGTGGTAAGGTAGATAATAGTGGAATATGATATGACAGTTAACCTAACCAGAAATTCAGTTGATTGATTGATTATATAGCGTCGTTATTTTGCCATCGGGGGCTTACAGACGATCAGTTAACCTAACCACCGTTTCTTGGGATTAACCGGTACTCGAGCACACCCCATCTCCACAAGTAACTGAAAACTTTGAATGATAATGAGACGCTATGTCGTATATATCGATCATCACGGAGACTGTTGCCGAGCAGAGGATTCGAACTTACGACCCCTGGATTGATAGTCCAGACGCGTTACCGACTGAGCTAATCAGACATTCATTTTATTTTGTAGTAGTGACAACATGAAGCCAACGAATAACATCTCTATAATGTTGACTCGGACAAAAATACATTGCCTGCAAAACATCTGCGGTGAATTTTTGTTTTCAAAAACAGCGTGCTGTAAATTTCAGATGCAAATGCATATGCAACAATATATATTCATCCACTCTTTACGCGCACCTGTCAAGTTACATGATTTCTACCAAGTTTGCGCGCATCTACATTGACTGATCACCGGTTAAAATATATGTTATGTGACAGCCTTAGTATCATACTTTCTTTCATATAGCTACCAAACAAACTATTTTATGTAATATATACAAAAGCACATGTAGACCTACGATTAAACTTTACTCTGGCCGATTTTACATTGGTCGATCCAAGATGTGTACTTACTTGTTGACTTGTCTTCTTATGGTGTATTATACATTTTACTACATTATGGTCATGCGTTATTCTTTACTTTCTTAAAATATGATTATGGGATATTTTCTGTTCCACTGAAATAACGGGAATTAAGAATACGAGCCAGTATGACCACGCTGGTAATAATACAACGTCCGAATTGAAAGGAATTTATATTATTATAATGCTGTTGAAAAAAGTCGCATAGACATTCAAAGCCTATTATTAGTTTCATATCGGATATATGTATTGAATGGGAAATTAAACAACCAGATATGCTAGTTATTATTTGAGTGGGTATTATGTTGCGTGAGGGTTGTTACATATTTCATGACTCTTCATGAAAAAACGGCGAAATACCAGTTCCGATTCTTCCAAGAAAATATCGACGGTGTCTCTAAACCTTTGACATCCAATTGGTTTTCTCAAACTCAGGAGAAAATTTAAAAAGAATATAGCTAGATATTATTGAAGCACTACTTATATTTTCCTTCTGTCTTGGTTTGATTGCTATACCTTTTGTTTTAGCTTTTTACACTGGAAAAAAATAGAATTACCACCTGAAAATTGTTTGTGTATTTTCGTTACATTTCACGTAGCAAATAGCGGTAATTTGGCTATATGTAGCAACGGCTCATTTGATCTTCTTTGGTGATACCAATTCTGACTCGGCTGTCTTGGCATTTCATATTCATAAATATGGAACTATGCTTCTGAAATAGACGTCACCACGCAATATAACCAGTACGACCGCGGTAACAACAGTGTCATGCCAGTAAATGAAATCGTTGGATTGGAAACCAAGTTGAACATCATGGCGTTTATTGTTGGAATCGTTCACATTTACATACATATTAACAATGTGTTGTTTTCGAGCAAAAAATGTTTTACATACAGTTTTACGACGTATGTAATAAACATGCGCATATCAATGACGGGGTTGACTGTAAAAATCTCGATCACCTTCGCAAAGGTTTTTGAAAGTTTAAAGCAACATAAAAGAAAGAATAATATGTAAATGATATCAGGATAAGTTTGAAAATTAAGGTCGTTATGATTTTATTGCACATAACTCACAAATGTTTTTTTTATCGAAATACATATTTAAACTGTATGCTTGCATTAGATTTTAGTCATGATCGACATATAGATCATGCAAATGAGTTTGTTACACCGGCCCACATGGAAACACTTACCGAAACGAGTTTCTGGGGTTTATTCCAGTTTATATTGGTTATAGATGTATGTTAAAAAAGTCTCATATAGTTCATATATGAATATAATTGATGTATCGAACGATATCAGGACATTCAATTATAAAATGTTCGTGCTAATGGGTCAGTTAGCAGTCTCGCCTTTCTATTTTCAATTTTTATGTGAACTGTATGCGCAACTACACCTAATATTATATTGCTTAAAACTGTTACCAACCATACCATTTCTATAGAAACAGTTATGTTATAATTCAAACAACACATATATTATAATGACGTAGATGTAATGTATAGAATAGAAAAAGTCGCATAGGTATATCTTATATAGTTTTATTTTTTATTTTCATAATAAAAATGACTTTTTTGTTGTTGTTTTTATTGTTGTAGTTCTCTGTTAAAACATAACAAAATATATGTGGCATGTCCAGTTTTATTGGTGGAGAAAGATCTCAGAATGAGCCTGAGTAAACCACCGTTCTGCCCAGGAAATGGACTCGAGAGCGATTCATATAAGCTCTGAATGTATTCGCATCAAGGCAAAAAAGAATCTAATTTACTGTAGTCGTATGTTCCCGGGTTATTGTCACTTTAAATTTATTTTTTGAAAAGGGTCCAAATGTTTATCACAACAGTTTGTTTTAGATATTTAGCGTCGTCACTTTTATGACATCGAGAGAACATACGACCAGTTAAACCTAACCGCTCTTTCCTGGGATCCTTGAAGGTTAACCAGAGCTCAAGCACACAAATCTTAATATCTTTAATTTAATTGCAAGTAATCGTCAGGAGGAATTGAAATAATGTAGTACACTTTAACTAATACTTCTATGTTCTAAAGTTTTAATGCCACATAAAGGGGAATAATAAAAAAGATGACTAGATCGTCCGAACAATATGCGAATGTTATCTGCATGATGGTTATGTATACCAAATACCTTTTTTTGGGGTATTTGTCATATAAGGCGTGAAAATATTAAAATGTCCACATACTTTTTATTTAATAAGATAAATCATTTCTTTTATAGCATAATTATCAATAAACATTTAAGGCGTGTGGACTCGAACCTACGACCTAATTGTTGAGAGATAAGGGAACTTGAAATGGCACCTTAGACCACTCGGCCACGGATAACTCCACGTAAAAGTATTTTAGTATAAATACTGTGTCGTTTTACTCCGCCCAAATCCATTTTTCACTTTCAATTGTTTAGTTTTACAACCACGTATTATTTCACCAACATGTGTTAAATTGCTGCTGATTTAATTAGTCCAACTTTTTTGTTAAATTGCTTAGGTTTATTATAGCATTTTCACCTTTTGAAATAATTAAACAGCTCTATAAAGTTAGTTGAACATGAATTAAGTTCTCTCACAGTGTTGGAAAGTAATATTTTGGCAATATAAAAGCTTTTGTAACTTGTTTCCCAAACAAGTCATGCATTAATAAATAGCTTATCGTGTGAATATTTCTAATTGGTTCCGGTAAGATTCTTCAATGATGTGACAATTATTTGGTATAACAATATACGCCATCATAATATATACTACATTCAAGCTTTTATCATTTAATGTTTGCTTTACTAATTGATACTATTTTAGCTCGGTTACGAAGAAAGCTTAGAGGTTATATGAATAGTGTTAAACCTGTACTGATTGTTGTTTAAGAACGGTCACCGTGTCGAGCATCTACTCGAACCCGTGACCTCTGGCGTGAGTCTCCAACGTCATATATGTTTTTGCTAAATTCATCATCATATCGTACTTATATCGATTATAACAGCCGCTGTCTGTATGATGTTTGTTTTATTACTTATTAAGTGTTTGTTTGTCAACTGTATGACGTGTATATCTTATTTATCTCTGTTCGCTATCCGTTGTCAATTGGAGGAATTCAAGGTAAGTATGCATATTGCTGCTTTATTCATAAAATACATATTAATTAATTTATTACTAACGGTAGGAAACATAGACGTAGGTAATTGTTACACTTATATCATTATTCTGGTAATCATGGAAATAGATAGACATATACAACAAACGGTACATTTGAAGCTTTGAGCCAATTACATTATATTTCATAAACAAAGAACAAAACCGGATCAATTGACAATAGTTGAATTGACACAATTTCAATGAGTATGTTATTAATCTTCAATGAATTTAACATCACAGAATTATAAATATATATTTACACTTGTCCCCCACAATAGGTGGCTTACATTTTACAAAGACATGGTAATGTGTATAACACTTTTATTTATCTAAAGATATAAATACTAAGAGCAATGACATATTAATGACATGGCATGGATTGTCATAAATATTTCGTTTTGGTCGATCTTTTTCCTTTAGTGGTATCTTCAATCTTCAATTTAGTCAGTTATCTTCAATACTTCTTGTAACCTGTAACAGAAAAAAGCTATAATTAGTTTTGATGGATTATTGAATATCCATTTTGAAATGATATTCAAATGTATTGATGTATCTGCACTATCTGACATCTTTTTTCAACCATTCAATATTAGGATACCACCTCCATCTTCAGGTCGGGCAATGTCACTAGACATTGTATGTTGTTTTTTTTATAATTGCATTTTGAATGTTTAAAATTACAAGCAGACTATAACCTATATTTTAAAATGCTTAATGTCGCAAAGTCGTATGATGACAACGTCACGACCATATTATGATCAACAAATGCTTTTCAGTGAAGACGTATTATATCGTCCTAATTTATTGAAAAACAAAACCCCTATTATATGCACAAATTAATTTTTTTAACAGCATTTAGTTCAAATTGGTAAATCAGAAAGTGCTCCCTTACCATGACGTCTGTATGGGTAACCATAACCTCCGTAATTCATTCCGTATCCCCCGTAACCTCCGTACATACGTCCGTATCCTCCATAACCTCCGTACATACGTTTGTATCCTCCATAGAGAGATCCATAACCGCCATAACCGCCGTGCATTCCTCCGTATCCAAAACCACTTCCGTAACCACCGTACATTCCTCCGTGACCGTATCCGCCGTACATCCCTCCGTATCCACGGCCGTATCCGTATCCCCCGTAAAGACCTCCGTGCATACGGCCATATCCGTGATATTTGTGACATTCTATGGCGGCCAAACCAAAGAGGACAACCAACAATACACACAGATTCTTCATTTTTGATCCTACAACAATCAGTTTTGATACTATTAGTACATGACAGTTGTGTAAATTACTATTACTTTGTATGCATATTTGTCTATTTTCGGTCATAAAAGCGACACAAAGTATGTAATGAATCATTAAGCACATCAAGTAATATTTATTTATAATTATATTATCCATAGATAATTGGTTTCTGTATAAGTATAATTTGAGTCCTTGGTGTTTTCCATGCAGACCAAGTTTGATATAACTTAATAGCATCCGATTAATTATTTTTATTTAACTGTTCCTAAATACAAAGCAATAATTATTATAAAAAATAGAATTGAAACAGACATGTTCTATTTAACATTTTGTTAACAAAGCCATTATGGATTCAATTGTTTTTACTTCTATTGGTTAATAAGTTATAATGCATTTTTAAGAGTATGTTAAAAATTATATATTCGTCGTGCTGAAACACACGACTATTAAAACGTATATTTGATTCGAGAGTTATTGTAAATGTAGTGTCGTGCGAGGGTCAAGGTTTATGTTAACATTTTGATGTGGTTTTGACCGTTTAATATTGTAATATGTCATAGTCTTTTCTTTCTTTTTTGACAAAATTCAGTGATGAAAATAATTGATAGATAGCAGAAAGTCATATCATATTCATTTAAAATATAACTATCATATTGGATAAATACTACAAACTTATATTTTACCTTTGTTGGGTGATCTTCACCTCGGTGTATTGAACGGTTACTGAAGAGTATATGATTTTGTTAAAATGACAACGTCTTATATATAGTTTTATATCGACCACAACAAGAGGAAAAACGTGTCAATCACGTAGTCGATCATTTCTGTGCGGTTTTACCTACGCCGTTATTGATGAGTGAATCGTTCTCATATAGAAGTGACTATGACATTATTTCTTTATTTCAACTGACTGGTATAATTAAGGTCAATGATCTAAGTACTTTGTTTCGATGTTACATTTATAATCTGAACGGAACAGCTAACCCGCCACTTTTGTATTTTCAATATCTTTGTATAATTTGTATACGATATCAACAGCATTGATCTTTTTACTTTATAATGCCTAAATGTTCTTGCGTGTTCAAAAGACCAGATTTCAAGCAAAGTGCGTTAACACTTTTTGAGAAAATGCATAAAATATCAGGTACAAAAAATGTCAAGTGGCGGGTTAGCTGTTCCGTTCAATATATATTTCATCACGTACTGTATGTTAATGCTACAAATATTAAATAAGTTCCTATGTTGTCGCTGTTGTTGTTGTTGATGATGTTGTTATTTTTTGCCTTTAACGAGCACATAAACGCAGCTTAGCAATGGAAATTCAACAAAAGATAACTACTGGTAAATTAAAATATTTCATTTATATTCATTTTTCAAAAATCAGTGTCAAAGAAAGTTTAAAAGGAAAACATATAAAAGATTAGACAAATTAACTTCTTTTTTAATATCTTAAGCAGAATTTCCATGATTATATCTAATTGTGGATTCTTTATTGAATTTACTTTCTCGTGTCCTAACGATACTAGCATCACGGCGGTGCTCTAGTTTTTGTGTATTCGCTTAGCATACGGAATTTCGTGGGTTCGATTACCGGCCGGGTCATATCAAAGATAAAATATTCAATCGTGACAGCACTTACATTACTGTCTAAAGTAGACATGGTTACGATATAGCTAAACCATTGTTAAAAGCAACGCTAAACACCATGTAACAACTTCAACAATAACAACTAACAACGCCATAGTAATTATTATAGCTATTATTACTCTTATTACTATTATTGTTCTTTAATTTGAACAGATTAATATGATGGAATTTACTGTTAAGACCCATTCAGACAAGTAGTATGTTGTTTAATCAGAAAAAAAAATGTAATATAAGAAAAAACATTAAACTCAATGTTCTGTCACGTGCAAATGATGAAACATTTACAAATTATAAAAAATCCCCGAAAACACGTACTCAATTTTAGCCCTTCACGATATATAAAAATAAATACATTTCCCTTATCAATTATATTAAAAAGTGCATTTTCATTGTTGGTAGACCACTGAACTGTACAATAATGATTGATACTGTTGTTAGAATGGCTATAACTTATATTGGTAATTAATGAGATGTGATATGAGATGTGAACTCTATTCGAAGACAAATTAGTGTACAGTCAGGCTCACAGACCACATATTAAACGTGTATGTGGTTTTATAAATCATTATATATAGAGCATCACATCCAAAAAGCGCCGAAATTCAAACGAAGTCAAATTCAAATCAAGAGTAAGTTAAAACGTTTCTAATTCGTACATAATAAAAACGTTATACTTTATTGTAAACATTTGTCTTTCAATATTTGTTATAAATGTGTGCTAAAAAAACTTTAAACATATTAAGTCTTATCAAATCTCCTTCCTCCGTGATCGATTGTCTAAGGCGCCGTCTCAAGACCACTTAGCTCTCATCGCTAAAGTCCTACGTACGAGTCCTACTTGCTCCAAAAAAGTTTATGTGAGAAAACTTGCCAGATACTTGCGGAAGAACGATGATTCTAGAAAGAGTCCTTCTGGGGTCTTCATCTAACCAGATAAATAAAACCAGATATGCCATAAATAACCTGATATGGGTTGGAAATGGCGTTAAACCCCATCTTAAAATAATAAAAATGAATCTACCTCCAGAGGTGACTTGATGTGAATTTGGTTGAGAAATAGTATTTTTCTCAATTAACCTTCTTATAGCATTTCTATAGAGATAAGTGAAAGCAGATATAAATAAACAGAGGTAAGAGACTACAGGTGCCTGTCTAAATTTCGAGTGTTCCAAATCTTAAAAATACAGTTTCTCCTGAACCAACCAACATATTTTTGTGATTCCGCTATCAACTAAAAGGGTTTGATTGTAACTGTGGGTGGTAAACTTTTCTTTTTTAACCTTAAATAAATTATGATTTTTATGCTTATATTTATTTAGTGTGTGGTTATTTTCTCATTATAGCCCATTTTAAGAAGCAAGAAATAAGACAAACTTCTTTAAATATCGATGTAAAATTATAAAAATGTTCTTTCGTTTACAACCCGTAATAACTGAAAATTAGAAAAAGTTGTATAAGCTTTTCTTTACTATCAAATTTAATAATTCAGACAAATGTTCAAAAAGTTATTAAAGAAATACTAAAGGTGCCAACCAAAATACCAGCTAAGTATATTGAACTGATATTAGCATGCTAATCTCTGTAATTATGTCACTGGTTAAAGGTACTCATTGGAATGAAACGTTAGTCTCGTAACATCTATGTTTTGTCTCTTTATCAACTATTTATGGGAAGAGCTTAACTTAATGTGTTGAATAACTTATGATTCGCTCAAGTGTATACATTATGTTAATAAATTTAATGTGCTTAAATTAATGAGATATTTAGAGAATTAAGCTTTTATGTATTAGTATTTTCAGCAACTGATTATCGTAAAAGATCAATTTCTGTGGTGTTTTACAATATAAACGACGAGTGTTACAATTTCTCCAACAAATTATATAAAGTGTCATATAAAACAAAATGAAAGTAAACCTTATCATCGATACAGAGGCATTTTATTTTGCATAATGAAAACGGAAACCAAAGATGAATATCAGCATAATTATATATGATTCTAGTCGATTCGGAAAAAAGAGTCTGCAGAACATCTGCGGTTGATTACTTTAACAATAGATCGAGTAATTTAAGGCACTGTCGATCAATTACACACACTGTTAAGGTCATAGATTTGCGTTTGGCTCTCATTTGAGAAAGTTTGTCAGTTTACTTGCGGAAAGACGCTGGTTCTATTCAGAGTTTTCAGAGGTGTTCCGCCACCAAAGCTATATAAAACATGAAATGAAGTGTGCTGAAAATGGCGTTAAACCCAATTTAAAACAACAAAACATTAAAAATAAATAACTTTATATTTTGTTCAAAACAGCATGCTGTTACATTTAAATGCAAGAGCATAATTTAAACACATTTCGAGAACTGTTTACGTGCATCTGGCAAGTTCGAGAACTGTTGACGCGCATCTCTTAAGTAATAAAACTTTGAAAAGGTGTTTGAAGATATATATTATGTGTCAATAGTTTGTTTCATTCTTATGTTCATTTGGCAACCAAATTTTTTACAGAAACACATGTAGACCATGTGTAAGCTCTATTGTGACTTTTTTGATATTGGACGATCCAAAAAGGTGTATTTGCATTTTACCACATTTGTATATCAGTGCAGGGCCATGCGTTATTTTCTACCTCTTAAGGACGATGGCCTGTCAAAAGAAACGTAATAAGGTTTTTTAGATGCAGCCCAAAATGATATATATTATTATCTTAGATCAAATTGTTCACAAAATAAGGTATGTTGTCATATTCCTTTTGTGTTATTTCATTTGACTTTACATTTTGATGAATGAGATCATTTATATATTCTATTATTCACATGAAACTAAATTTAATAAAAAAATAATATAAATGAATAATAATCATTTTATTGTTTGACAAAATACACTGAAAAGTTTTGGTTTTTCTCTTATTCTTAAGAAAAAAATATTGGCTATACCCCAACCACTTTTTATACATATTAAGTTATAATTAAGGGATAATTAGACTTTTATGTATTTAAGTTACTTTCGGTCCAATGTTAGCACTTTAGGAATATATAAAGAAAAGCATAGGATGTCGTGCATTTTAAAGTAATATTTCTCAAATTACCTAAAATATTGAATATTTTGGTGCTGTTTTAAAATGTAGATATTCGATAACATCAGAAAATTATTAATGTTAATGTTTTAGTGTAAAATTAGCTTAGTACATACTATCAAGAACATGAACGCGTACAACCTTTTCTTTTATGAAAAAATATTAAGTCCACCTAAAGTTAAACTTCCTCCCTAGAAAATAATACCAAAATTGAAGAAAAAATATCGAAATATCATAAGACTGCAACACAAATAATGATTTCTTAAAAAATACAGCTTTAACTCAAGATATGAAACTGGCACATCTGAAAATCTGAAAACCTCCGAGCCAACATCCTTATAGTATTAAATTCAGATATCTATTCATACATCATATATTATTAGTCAAATGGTATAAGGACATTTTGAGGGATGTAGGTGCTTATGAGTTTATTTGGACATTAATTACCGTTCTCTCCTTAGTATCTCAGCTTACATGTGAACTGAGTACACTACTAACTTTTCGTATATTGCATTATCTTCCCGCCCATGTCATTAATGTGACTAATAAACACCGTTAAATTGTGTTATAGGAATAGTCATGGTATGATTGCAATGACGCGTAATACGTCAATAGGATTGAACGACGTGCGCCGCAGATACGTTACTATGGTAAATAGTGCGTTGCTATGAAATATCATCATGCCTGTGCATAAACGTATTTAGAAAGTTTCAAAATGGGAAACAGTTTTCATTCATGTAAGTTTTGTTATCGTGTGGGAAATAATGATTTTAAAGGACAAAAAAGTCTTATTTATTATTGAGCGTCCCTCGAATATAACTATTCTAAAGTTACTATGTTGTATAACTCAATTCATACATTAAGTGTATAATTTTTGACAATGGTTTAAAAACTAAACGGTCGTTTAAATCAATGGTGGTTAAAGAATCTGATATATGTCTGACAAAATGGTCCTTTTTGAAGGACCGATAAAGTTTGAATCTGTTATTTATATCATGAAAAAAAATATAAGGAATGCCAAATTATGAATTAAGTCAATTTACGTACTGGTATATAATGTAAGCCGAACTCACAAATTAAAATATATTACAAAATATGTCTAATATATACTATAACTTCCAACACGGATGGCTGGAACACTACATACACTGCTTATCTTGTCCCGACCGTATCCCTATTTAAATGTGTACATATGTACATGTATGGTATCATGCTGGAAAAACCCTTAACTCGAACTATTTTACCCAGTCCCGTCGGGTTCGAGCCATCGAAGTTCTACTGTATGTTATGTGTACGAATGTAATCAAATTCTGATCTTGAATAAGACATATATATGTATCTTAGATATTGCAACAAAACAAAGTAGGCTATGAGTGCGTAAATCTACTTGTATGTGTATTGTTCATTAAATGCGCAGTTGTCGCGTCACTAATAATAGTCAGTGTCTTTGTAAGATATTCATTTACTACGTAGTCCACTGGTAATGAAAGAGGACTACATTTCAATGATTCCGGTTTAGTTAGAGCTTAACTGTTTAAACATTTATGAATCCAACACAAACACGAATTAGTTTTTATGTCGATTTTGAAATTACAACAAAAGATCATCCACTTTATAAGCATACTCGTATTTGATAAAGAATACAAACTTGTTTCCACTGGAAAAGTTTTTTTTATATTAACATTGCTCTTCTATCTGCTCACATGTATAATTTAATTTCTTATAGCATTTGAAGCTACATTATTTATATAAGACAATGTAACAACTAATCTTCTTTTCATCAGGCTTCAATAAAGGTGTATTTGTAGGAATATTATATTTCGTTTCGATAAGATTGTTTAATAGTATGAGTATTATTTGGCAAAACACTATACGTCATCATTACGTATTCTACTTTGCTTTGTTCAAGTTGTGCTATACGTAAATGCATGTCGTTAGCCAGTACTGAGTGAGTGTGAATCGTCCGTAAAGAGTGAACTGGCACACATTGGAACAAATATGTCCGGTTGGTTTCGTTATATTGTATTCGAAAAGTATATCGGAAAAATATTTATATTAACTAAAACAACCTATCAAGTCAACTAATGACGCGGTGGTGTAGTGGTAATATCTCTTCACTAGATCCTGTTCCATGTTCGAGTCCAGTTTAATACACTTTGTTGTTATGTATTTTTAATGTTATATAATGTATTTAACTTGTTATTTATATTATTTTACCTTAACTGATATAATTTAGTTTATTATGGGAAACCAAAAAACTTATTTACGGACATACACGGAATATTATGAGTGCCAGTTCAACCTTAATAGACAATGACACTTTGTCATTGTCTATTATTGTCATTTGTACTATCCTATTTATCATTCACATTGACATGTCAATTTTTACAGCCGATTCTTTTATAATGTGTATATAACTGCTTATTAAGTGTTGATTTTACTGTCAGTTGAATTAGATGTATACATTGTTTATGTCTGTATGCTATCCTTTATCAATTGCAAGAAATAAAGGCATACCAGGGGTAATCGAAATTGTTCGCTTATATTTCTCCATGTACATGTATATATTTTAGCCAATATATTTTACTTCAGCCCTTAAGAGTAGTCTTCCCGAGCTGAATCATGCTTTTTTAATATCAAAAGCCCATCTCTAAATGTTTTTAAAAGTCTTTAACATGTATATTTAGCAGAAACTTGAAGATGGCAAAGCCAATGGCACTTCTGAGGGTATACTGCCGTCCAGTCAACATTGTGTCAACATTTTTTCAGTCATGGAGGAAACAAAAGTGTCACAAGGACTCATGTCTGAAGAATATGGTGGATGGGGAAGCTCAACATTCTTCTTTCAAAAAGCTCTGGACTACCTCGCTTGTTTGTGGACGGAGAACTCCTAAACTCCTTGCTGGTCTCTTGTTCTCATAATGTATTTTACTTTTTTCAAAACGCATCCTTTAAATGTTTTACCACTTGGAGACGTTTTTTGAATGACAGGGCCATTCGAATCTAAGAATATTGTATATACATGTAATAGTTTCTTGGTACTTCGAGTACGTTTGACAATGTTGGTCTTTTTTTTTAATCCACTGTTAATTTTGAACAGAAAGTTGAGGCTAAAATAGTAAACCAAAATCTGATCACCTGTTAAAAGTTCGCAAATTATACGTTAACTTTATAACTGCAATTTTTGTATTTTCTAAAGAGATTTTGAGCAGTTTTTAGTCTAAGGGTTTTCTGTACATCTCTTAAAAGATCTGGTACCAATCTTGCACAAACATTTTTACGCCTTGATGAGTGTTCAAAACCTTATGAACAGCTGTAGATGAAATACTAACTATATGAGCTAATCATTTCAATGTGTATCTAGCATCTTCGTTGTGCACTGCTGGTATGTTTTCAGTAATGACCGCTGACTTCGGCTTCCATGGTTGACGGTCATCTTTGTTGTTACATTTTCGACTATTAACATTTTCAAGTCACCTGCAAAATGTTACCTTAGAAATGTGTAAGGATTTGTGTACCTAACACATTTCAGAAAATATTAGTTTGAAAGGTATATTTAACACGCCACGCATTTTTATATATCTTCTTATTTCAAACTTCAAATCTGCTTTCACTCTCACGGTAAAATATGACCAGTGTATTTACTGACCTCATTTCAAATCATATAAATTCGGTCTGATTGCACGGATTTCAATAAAAGCATGTGCATCTTGTAAATAAAAGACTTCTTTCGAGTTTAACGTCCTTTACAACACATCTCAGGTAAGTTATGGTACATCCGGTTTTATTGGTGGAGGAAGACCTTAGAATAAATCTGAGTATAATCACAGTCCTTCCGGCAACTTGCAACATTTCTGACACAATGTTGTTTGGAGCAGGCGGATCTTAAACCTACGGCCTTCGCTGTGGGAGATAACTGATATTCAGACGGTGCCTAGACTACTCGGTCCCGGATGACTCTTTTTAATTTCTATAATTAAAATAAACAAATGGATAGGGCTGAGGGTAAATTAAAACCAAATACGGTTAACAGCACAAGAAAGGATGGGGTAGGCAATTGTCAAACATATAGTGATCCCTTAGAGCATCAGTATATAAAACATGATTTCAGATAGCACTTTGGGTCGATAGTATACTTCTGGAATACATGCACATGGACTACAAATAGCATCTTTGGAGCTTTAAACTAATTGCATAATGATTGATTAACAAAGATTAAAACGGGATACTACGATTATCAGTGATAATCGACATTATAGTCATGACTGTCTGTTTTTGCCACTGAATTACCAACCACAGCATTTATGTAAATATGTATTTACACTTGGCCATCATAACATATAGTAGACGTTCAACAAAGTCATGGTAGTGTCTATAACACTTTTATTTATTCAAAGATATAAATAATGAGAGCAATGAATAATAAATGACATGGATTGTTGTAAATAGTTGGTTTTGGTGGATCTCAGTCGGTAAACGGAAACATTAAAAGCTTCAATACTTCTTGTAACCTGCAACAGAAAGAAATATATAATTAGGTAAATCATGAAAGAATATAAATTTGCCGAATATTCATTCGAAGGACATTCAAATATATTGATGTACCGGCACTATCTGACATGGTTTTCAGCCATTCTACATCCAGAAATCATCTTCATGTCCGGACAATGTCACTTGAGCATGACATACGTGTATGTCCATTTCGTACATTGCATTTTCTAATGTCTAAATTAATAATAAAGGCAGGTTATAACATTTATTTTAAATTTTATTTCAAAAAGCTTAAAGTTGTATCATGACAAGACAACGTCACGATTGCATTATGTTTAGAGTAACGAGTTTCAGTCAAGACGAATTATATGGGTCAGTTTTATTGAAAAGCAAAACCCCATTATATGTATGCATTCAAGTTTTGAACGGCATGAAGCTGTTTAATCCTAATTGTTGAATCAGAAAGTGACCACTTACCATGACGTCTGTATGGGTAACCATAACCACCGTAATTCATTCTGTACCCTCCGTAACCTCCGTACATACGTCCGTATCCTCCGTAGAGCGATCCATAACCTCCATATCCGCCGTGCAGTCCTCCGTATCCAAGACCACTGCCGTAACCACCGTACTTCCCTCCGTAACCATATCCGCCATAAAGTCCTCCGTATCCACGGCCGTATCCGCCGTACATCCCTCCGTATCCACGACCGTAACCGCCGTACAGTCCGCCGTATCCACGGCCGTATCCAAGCCCTCCGTATAGACCACCATACATACGTCCGTATCCGTGATATTTAACGCATTCTATGGCAGCCAATCCAGCGAGGACAATCAACAATACACATAAGTTCTTCATTTTCGATCCTGCAATAACCGATTGTGTTACTGTTAGTACATGACAGTTGTTTCAAATAGTATTCTTTTCTATGTACAGTAATATTTTCTGTCATAAAACATTTACTAAATCATTGAGTCGCATCAGTTAATTAATTATACATATAACACATAATATTCATAGTTTTGGTTCCTGGATGAGTGAAATTAGAGTCCATGACGTATTCCACGCAAGCTTCGTTAGGGCTTATATTGAATAGTGTATTTTATCTGAAACTGAAGATTGTTTTGATCTCAACTTCTAAAATGTCTTTACAAACATATGTTTGTTTTATTGTTACACACCATAACAGACATATTTTGATATTCATAATTTTATATCAGATGAGTGTTGTTTAACTGTTCCGAAACACAACATGATCATTTTAAAACTGAAATAATAATGTTATACTTGCTTAATCAAAAAGAAATGCCTAAAAATGTTGATAGATATAAAGATGTTTGTAGATTGTTTTTATGAGCTTGCAATGTTAAGAATGTATTAAATAATTATATAAAATTCGCCATTGTGATGTACCTGAACTATTAAAACTATATCAAGATATATTATATGTGTAGCGTTTATGTTAAGGTCATAGGTCATGATTATATGTTGCGGTGGTTTTGTTCTTTGAATGATACGTCATATTTTTTTCTTTGAAAGTGATAAAATTTATTAATAAATAGAAGATTGTATACCATATTATTTAATAGTGTAATTATCAAATACGTATAAATACTACAAGAACATAGTTTACCTTTGTTTAGCGATCTTCCCCTTGGTGTACAGGACGGTAAGTAGAGAGTGAATGATGTTGCCAAATGACAACGTCTTATATATACTATAGTAGTGACCGCAATTAGAGGAAAAACCTGCCAATCATGCAGGCAATAATTTTTGTGCGGTTTCACCTACGCCGTTATTGATGAGTAAAGTGTTCTAACATAGTAATGGCTGTGACTTCATGCTTACTTTATTACAGCTGACTAGTAAAATTAAGGTCAATGATCTAATTACTTTGTTTCATTCTTGCATTTATTTTGTAAGTATGGTAATAATTTGTTCGCTATGTTTTGTTTGTTATTTTTCCCTTGAACGCGACTAAGCATACACCTGTTTGATTTTTTCAAAGACAGTGCAGTGATACCGTTTTGTTTTTGTTTTGTTTTTTTAAATCTGACCTCAAAAGCTCTAAACATATATCCGTCTGTTATAATTTAATAAAAATTATCTTTTAACAACAGTGACGGTTTATTTAAGTACATTCAATGCCAGCCTTTGCTCTATTCATCTGCAGCCAGAAATCTGGCTATCTAGAATATGGAGCGCGTTGTCCAGTGGTAAAGCACCGAACCAACGATCGGAGGGTTGTGGGTTCGATCATCGGCCACGGCAATGTGTGGTGTCCTTCAGCAAATGAATCAGTTTAAACTAGCCAGAAATAACAGTTCCTGCGTATTTTTTTGAAAATATTCCAAACTAAATGACATACGCATTTTAGCGCAAGAATTGTGTTACCGTCATTAAACACGAGCTCGTTTGGTTTAAACATATGTATTCGTTCAAATTTACAAACATACAAATCAGAATAAGTATAAATATGGATTAGAATGGAAGATCAATATTAAAGGTTTCTTTTCATAAAGGTTTAAAAGGACATCCTTAGATTTATTAAGCACATTATCTTCTTTCTAATAAACTGAGCCGATTTTCACTGATTGGATCCTGGCATGAACTTTTTTATTGAAGGGTGTCATGGTAGTTAACTATAATGGTACCCCAATTTGAACACATTATGTTGCAATTAGTATAATTACAATGGGTAATAATTAACCCCCCCCCCCCCCCCCCCCCCACACACACACACACACACACACACTCACAAAACGCGTACTCAAGATGGAAACAAATAAATTTAGTGCCCTCACCAATTAATTAAAAAGATGCATTTTCATTGTTGGTAGACCGCTAAAATTAAAACGTAAAACAATTAATGATAATGTTAAAATAGCTATAACTTATTGCTGTAGTTAGTGTCACGGACATGAACATAGTTATAATTGTTTTTAAAAACGTGCCGGTGCTTTATCAAGGATCATTAAATAAAATATGTAACAGCGCCGGAATTTAAATGAAGTCAAATTAAAACGAAAAGTAACATCATTCCTATTTCGTAGAGTATGTAATAACAATGTTTTATTATATACTTTATTGTGCACAATTTGCTTTGAGTCTTGTTTTATATGTTTTACTTTGTTATTTTTGTTGTCGCTCTGCATCTGACTGAGTTCTTGTTTTAGGATTTTGTATTTTTACTTTTGCTATCATTGTTGTTTTTTCTATTGCGGATCTTTTTTATTTGTTGCTGATCAACAAGGTCCCTCCTGCATGCCCATATGAGAAGATCGGTACAGATAACTTTTACCATTTGTCTTATTGGATCTCCTTAAAGTAAATTAAGGGTTAATTTAGTCAGGGTTGTAGCCTTCAATAGGCACTTTAGACACGTGCCTACACTTTTTTTCTGAGTAATCGAAAAAGTATAAATGCCAAAAAAGCACAATAAAAATCGAACCCTTAGAGGTAAGTTGGGTAAACTATAAACACTGCAACACCTGTTGTGTGAAAATAGTAGCCACCTGAAACCATGAGACAGAAGGCTATTTCATTTTCCCCTTTATTAAGTGAATAGACCTTAAATCATTACATTTATTATCAATTTATTTGGTTATTAAACAGTAAGCTCAAGATTAATATCTAGGATAGCCAGGCCTCTAATACATAATAAATAAACTCCAAAATGCAACTATGATAGTTTTCTCTAGCTGAAAAAAACGACGGAACATGCACACACACCCGGACCTCACTACAACTGTACCTACACATCGTTTTCAGTCAAGCCACGCCCCTATTAGTGTTCTTCTTATAGCGGTAAGGTAGATAATAGTGAAATATGAAATGACAGTTAACCTAACCAGAAATTCCATTGATTGATTGATTATATAGCGTCGTCTAATGCCATCGGGGGCTAACAAACGATCAGTTAACCTAACCACTGTTTCCTGGGATTAACCAGTACTCGAGCACACCCCATCTCCACAAGTAACTGATAACTTTGAATAATAATGAGACACTATGTCGTATATCGATCATCATGAAGACTGTTGCCGGGCAGGGATTCGAACTCAGATCCCTGGATTGATAGTTAGATGCGTAACCGACTGAGCTAATCAGGCATTCATTTTATTTTGTAGTAGTGACAACATGAAGCTAACGAATAACATCTCTATTTTGTTGACTCGGACAAAAATGCATTGCCTGCAAAACATCTACGGTGATCTTTTGTTTTCAAAACAGCGTGCTGTCAACTTCAGATGCAAATGCATATGCAACAATATATATTTATCCACTCTTTACGGGCACATGTCAAGTGACATGATTTCTACTTATTTTTGCGCGCATCTACCTTGACCGACCACCGGTTAAAATATGTGTTATGTGGCAGCCTTGGTATCAAACCTACTTTCATATAGCTACCAAACAAACTATTTTATATAATATATTTTGTATATATTATATATGTCATGTATACATGTAGACTACGATTAAACTTTACTCTGGCCGATATCCAAGATGTGTACTTACTTGTTGACTTGCCTTCTATGGTATATTATACATTTTACTACATTTACATATCAGCGTATGGTCATGCGTTATTCTTTACTTTCTTAGAATATGATTATGGGATATTTTCTGTTCCACTGAAATTACGAAAAATAATAATACGAGCCATTATGACCACGGTGGTAATAGTACAACGTCCGATTTGACTGGAATTTATATTGTTATAATGCTGTTGAAAAGTCGCATTGACATTCAGGGTTTATTTTTAGTCTTATATAGGATATATGTATTAAATTGGAAATTAAACAACCAGATGTGCTAGTTAATATTTTAGCCGGTATGGTGTGTGTGTGTTGGTATATATTTCATGACCCCTCGTGAACAAACTCAATAAAAAGTAGAATCTGCTATTTCAAGCGATCCTTCGTCATATATTTTACTCAGATCATATTATTAGTCACGTGATATTTAGATAAAAACACTTGATAGGGGTATGTACGGTTTTGTAGATTTATTTGGACGTTAATTGCGTTTCTCTCCATGGTATCTCGGTTTCTATGTGAACTGCATGCACTATATTTGTCAGGAAAAGGGCTATATAATCGTTATGTCTGACCATACAATAAATCATATTGCCAAAGATTCAACCTTTACTTTTTGTATAAGAATAGTAATATTTTATGATTCTTATGACAAACAAATACCGCAGTATTAGTATATATACACTCTAAGTGTTTAATGCTTCGCCAGTTAGCAAGTTAGTTATTAATTTCTTTTTTTAAAGAGTGTAACTCAATTGGTAAAAATTATTGAGGCCTCCGTATAAAAGAACAAGTACATGCACATTGTCAGAAATTTAGGACATAATTTTCATTCATTTTCAACACACATCATACATTATAGGCTATCACAATGCATAGAAACTGTACATGCCACTCGTAACTACGTGCGTGCATACATATGCACACGCACGCTAACACGCTTTCGTATTAGTATAAAGAACATATTCAAATTCTCACTCAGATCAAAGTGTATATACAAACTTGGATATAACGGGGATGGGATACAACAATAATAAAATCAATGAAAATGATCGGAAACTACATCCAGTTGGCAACAATCCAGTCACTAAACAATGATCTACGACTAAGTGTATGATATGAATATATTAAACATCTGGCAAAAGGGCCAATCGGAACCCATATAAAGTTTTAATCGTTAATTTATATAATTTTATTCATTAAAATACTCTCTAAATTATAAATAAAGTTGATTGATTGATTGAATTATTATTCCACTTCATCATCATTATGCCATCGAGGGCTAACACACGATCAGTTAACATACTCACTATTTTCTGGAATCCCGGAATTCCGCAAGTGATTAATAACGTTCACACTTGAATCAGCGGTGAGAGACGAAAGGCAGTGAGACGCACGGTCATATATCAATAATCACGGAGAGTGTGGCCGGGCGGGGATATGAATTGATAGTCAGGCGCGTTACCGACTGAGCTAATCGTCCCCGGCTATAGATAAAGAAAATTTACAAAACAGTGATACTGCAATTAATTAAGATTAGGTATATTTATGCTATTGTAAGCTGAGCTCACAAGTTACATACATTATACATATACGTTTAATATGTGATATTTAACTTTGAGCACGTTACCAGTTATTGATCTTGAATAAGATATATAATAGAACTTGCAACAAAATAAATACATTTGGTATTTGTGAGGAAATCTACCTGATGTTTATTATCCATAAAACGGGCAGTTGCCGCGTCACGAATATTAGTCAGTGTCTTTGTTAGATGTTTACTAACGTGGTCCGTCTTCTAATATGATCAATAAGGCATTTTATCATTTTTGACAAAAATATGATAAGTTTATATTGACTGTTATGACGATTTGGTTTTGACTATAATAAAATAACCATTAAGACTTACCAAAAATAAAACAAATACGTATTCGCACGACTATTGACCTTTGCGTATTTATTTGTCTATACATCACCATGGTAATAAAACAACATAATTAATGTCTTGTTATGAACAGGGGATTCACTGGGTGACGCTGACTTCTTGATTTTATTGACATAGATACGCCTAAATCTTCTTTTCCGATTTCCTTGATTTCACAATACTGATGAAATGGTTACCAATGATTAACAGCAATTATTTAATTACTTACATGACTAATTATATGGTCACATAAAATGACAGAGATAGGTACTCTTGACTAATGAACGCTTAGTCGATAATAGTAACTTGGTGAAACAAAACCAAAAAAAAAATTCATCAAATGATTGACGGGTTTCTTCCTGATTTTGTGGTTATTGTATGATATAAAAGAGTGAACAAGTTGAGTCCCAGTCAAACAACCTCCAGTTGACAACTACTTCGCACACAGCATCGAGAAGATACAACAAAAGGTAAGTTATATTTTTATACTTCTAATAAGAGATTTTTTTTAGATTAAACTAACAATTTTGACAATTTTGAATTTGTTTATTTACTCCGGTTAGTCATACTTTGGTTTATTTTTAGAGAAATTGCGAATTGCACATGTAAATCAAATTTATAATTTAAAATCAAAAACTGTTGCCCCGAGTAGCATTGATTATATAACGCATTTTGATTGGCTCAAACAAAAATGTTATTAATGTGTGTGAGTTAACGAATTGGAAGACAGGAATCCTTCTATTTAAACAACAATACAGGTATCAATATCAAAACGATGTGTTTGTGTCAATTTGAATTTTTTTTTTTTTTTTTCAAAAAGAAAAAAAGTGCAAGCCTGTGATTAGCGGCACACAAAATGTTTAGCATAGAGTATAGTTGATTGTCCAAATATTAGGTAAAAGATTTTCAATAAGCACACACCTGTGTCACATCTAATTAGATTGTAAAATTGTTAATATTTCTAATTTTATTTAAATATTGCAGGATCAAAAATGAAGAGTCTGTGTCTTTTATTGGTCGTTATGCTCGGTCTGGCCGCTGTAGACGCTTTTTATGGTCACGGCTACGGATATGGCGGCTACGGCGGCTACGGCGGCTACGGCAACGGAGGTCTGTATGGCGGATATGGACGCGGCTACGGCGGATATGGTAGCTACGGGTACGGTAGCGGATACGGAGGCATTTACGGCGGATTAGGATACGGTCACGGCTACGGAGGTTACGGCTACGGAGGTTCTCTCTACGGCGGATACGGCGGCTATGGTGGCTACGGCCGCATGAACCGAAAATATGGCTATTAACTGAGAATTTAGGGTACGTAATTTATCTATGAGTCATATGTTAACTGTTTTAAATGTGTATTATACAAAGATTCAAAGTATTGCACAGAACCACTGCAACTACACTGCAATTGCTTGTCGATTTTGCCATTTTATGTTTCGGCAAAGAAAAGAGCGGCTCAGTCCGTGGTCATTTTAATTCTCGTAAAAGTGTGTTATATGAAACGATGAATTTTTAATTGTTGATAAATAATGAGTGCAAAGCAATTGTGCATGAATACAGAGGTGAAGTCGAGCAAACCTCTCCTTGAATTGTTCCTACTTAAATGCAATTAACACTTTACTTCTTTAACCGTCATACAAAAGGTTAACATGTTTTATCATAGTTTCACCCACTGTCTGGTCATGATACGGAAAAGTAACCTTGAGTTTGTTTATTTGGTATGTTCATTTACGCACGAACAACATTCTGTTGAACACTGATCATATCAGTGATATATTCGATTGCTTATGTCCACAATCTATATTTGTATCGTCACATTTTAATATGCAATATGTTAAAGTAAAACATTTCTAATAAATATCGCTTTAAATCGACTCTGCGTTGTGTGTTTTGCAATTGCAACTATGCATATGTTTAGTTCTTTATTTTAAACATAGTCTACATGATATTTTTTACAATATTACATAATATTAGATAGATAATTTTAGGTTCCTTCGCTCGTTAATTGTGATATTTTATTACGTTATTATAAATGTAACTATGAAATAATTCATGGTCATGTCTCGGTATTAACCACGTGTTATATCATTACAGGTCATGGACGCAAGTATGAAAGATAGATGCTTTTTGTGACACCACGCCTTGAATATCTCGTGTGCTTCGTGTGATTCATTTGTTTTAATATTTATTATATCAATAAAGTGCAATACAAATCACTCAGATTTTGTTATTAAAATCTTTTATAAGATGTTGTCAATTGTTTGATTCTGATAGAAGCAACCACCATGTGGTTGTACTTGAGTATCAAATATGTATTATAAAAATGTGTAATTTACGGCATCTAGTAGTGAAGGTGTTCATGTATATGTATTTTAGTATGAAACTGACAAACGTTCTCACATAAAATCTAAGGGCGATAAACAATCGAAACATTATGTTCTTAAAAAAATACACATTTTTCTTTTATATATCTGCAGAATCCGTTTCTGATATGTTTCACTTTTTGTTGCACCCCATCCTCTCTCTCTCTCTCTCTCTCTCTCTCTCTCTCTCTCTCTCTCTCTCTTCCCCCCCCCCCCAAACCATCCCCACCCACTCTCTTTCTCTCTCTCCCCAACCATCCCTACCTCCCCAAGCTCTCTTCTCTCTTTCTCTTTGTCTCCCTCTCTGTCTCTGTCTGTATCTCTCTCTGTCTCTGTCTCTGTCTCTCTAACTCTCTCTCTCTCTCTCTCTCCCAAACTATCCCCACCCACTCTCTTTCTCTCTCTCCCCAACCATCCCTACCTCCCCAAGCTCTCTTCTCTCTCTCTCTCCCCCCCCCAAACCATCCCCACCCACTCTCTTTCTCTCTCTCCCCAACCATCCCTACCTCCCCAAGCTCTCTTCTCTCTTTCTCTTTGTCTCCCTCTCTGTCTCTGTCTGTATCTCTCTCTGTCTCTGTCTCTGTCTCTCTCTCTCTCTCTCTCTCTCTCTCCCCCCAAACTATCCCCACCCACTCTCTTTCTCTCTCTCCCCAACCATCCCTACCTCCCCAAGCTCTCTTCTCTCTTTCTCTTTGTCTCCCTCTCTGTCTCTGTCTGTATCTCTCTCTCTCTCTCTCTCTCTCTCTCTCCCCCCCCCCAAACCATCCCCACCCACTCTCTTTCTCTCTCTCCCCAACCATCCCTACCTCCCCAAGCTCTCTTCTCTCTTTCTCTTTGTCTCCCTCTCTGTCTCTGTCTGTATCTCTCTCTGTCTCTGTCTCTGTCTCTCTCTCTCTCTCTCTCTCTCTCTCTCTCTCCATATTTCGTTCTTTAATTCGCATGAGTCGAACAACATATGTCTTGAACAAATGTACTTTTTTAACTTTCAATTAAATAACACATGAACAACATCCCATTTCTTTCCAGAAACATGCATATTTAATAATATATATATAGTATATCCGAATAATGTGTCTAGACTGGTTGGAGTTAACAATTGCAAGTTTAGATCAATTTATTATCATGCCATGTGATATATATTATATACATATTTTACTCTATGAGTAGAGTTACCGTATGGCATTCACAAAAACGGACTACACATATAAAAATGTAAACAACATATATAAACATGAAATTAACAATATGATACATACATGTATATAAAATCAAAAACACATAAACATCAAATCAGCCACGTAAATATAAATTAGCAACAAGAACATAAATTAAACAATATATATATATATATATATATATATATATATATACAGAACCATAAATTAGCAAGGTTTGGCTTGCCATACTTTATATTGTTTTAATAAATTCGTACTTTACTTTGGCGACCCCGTTGATACACCTGGGATTGTGTAACAACACCAATACCACCTTTAATACATAGCTTATACATTCAATGTATTTGTGTTTAATTTAAAGGGAATTTATCAGGATTTTTCGAACTTTTAAAATTGGCTATACACATTTCCCTCAAATATATAATACCTCTATATACTCACTTGCATTGTATTGCCAAAAGGATATATCTTTAAACAAAATAATATACTAAAATTGATATTGTGCCTGGATTAGACTATAATAGATTTCCCGCTTAAAACTGCAACATATTTAGTGATGTACTAAATGCGTCACGTGATTATAATTTGACCCATCTTATAGGCTAACACGAAATAAAAACGTTTCATCTAAGAGAAAGTCGGAATGACGACGCGGAAGTCATCAAGCAGTATTTAAGTCCTGTCTATTTTTAGAATGGGGATTTTGATCCAAGTTTACGATTCTAATTTAGATATCGATTTTGTCACATTTTTGTGAATTTGACATATCAAACCATTCGGATTCTATGTAGTAATGCTGATTTTTATCCATTTTAAAAATACTTTTATTTTTAAAACATTTATAGTCTTTTTTCTTGAGACACTCCCTTTAACATGTTATTGAATAAGCAACTTTTGGAAAGCGTTTGCAAATGGACAATAGCATATTTGAGTGCTAAATTCATTGAACTTTGTTACCAATGAATGTTAACGTTTCCAGATACGGGATCTTCGTCGATATATATTACCCTTTGGCCTAAAGAAGATTTATAACCCACAATATACATGTACGTCAGTATGCACTTCTTACGGGACATTATTCACTATAACCACAAGGTTACGAGTTTGCATTGGCAATGTCCTAACGCATAAACTAAGGGACGATGACGTGAATGTCTTCAAGCAGTTTTTAAGTGCTGTGACCTCTTGGATATTGTTTCATTCGAACTAATAAATATAAACTTTTTTCCACACGTCAGGAATACGGTCATTAAATGTTTCTTCTCCAAAACAGCTATTCCCTATGGTCGGTTCTATTTTCGAAGCGGAAGAAATCATTAAAATCGATGCTTATGTGTTATTTTATATTAATTTAACACTTAATTTTAAAGAAAGCTCGCATAGATATATAAGAGGCAATTGATTAATATGTTTCTATTTAAAAAAAAAAGTCCATGCCTTCAAACCACCCACTCTGTATTACATGTAAACAAGTAGCCAATATCGGCTAGAGACGTCTTCAGCAAACATATCAAACGGAGATATAACTATGAAGTCGTCTGTACAATACAATGGGGTCACAAATCCGAATATAGCTGCAAATGCCGAATGATATCACTTGCTAAACGGGTGACATTATGATGTGTACCTATATACAGATAAGCTGCCATATAGCTGTGTAACTGATATAGTAACATTACCACTGTGTTAATCAATAGTGTTTAACAGGACTTTATATGCATATGCATAATCGCGACTGACCATACAGGACGTGATAACAGTGTACGTATTATGTTTATTTATATTATGTTGGTTTTACTATGTAAGGTTAACTATTGTGCCAGCAATCGCACGGCTATTGTGCCAGCAATCGCACGGGTGATACTTATGTGCCCTTCAGTGTTCTTATTCTATTATAGCATAATCAGTTTTTTAAAGCCATACACTATTCGAATGAGGGTGACAGTAGTATTATCAACACAAGGGAATTATTGCCAATTGAGCAGAAGGTTGACAGTGTTTTTACCTCTTGTTGACATTATTACTGTCTTCCTTAACATGTTTTTTTTTTTATTTCAGTATACCGAACAAAATAGTTACTGATCACTTTTTTAGTATAATAAAGAGTTCATAATACTTATTTAATGTAGCAAAATTGTGTCCATTTTTTTCCGTCTGTTTTCACTTTTTGAAAGGTCATCGCGGATTTCACTTTTGAAAAGGTCATCGCGGATACTATCTTTTTCAGTGTATATGTTTATTTGTTGTTTTTGAGCATGTACTCTTCCTTTCTATTGGTGTCATATAACCGCTGTTTATATTTATCCCTGTTTATATTTATCCCTGTAATCATTTAAACTTTTATTTGTAGCATAAGAAAACTGCCAACAACATGCCTAAAATATGTGTAATAGGGGCTGGCGTCATCGGGTTATCGTCTGCCTTACGTATTCTGGAACTCTGTCCGGGGTCAGAGGTTACCGTTGTAGCAGACATGTTTACACCGAACACGACGACAGATGTCTCTGGTGGGTTTTGGGAGCCGCATCTTCTTGGGGATACACCAATTAGTCTAATACGGTACATGTAGTTTATATGTGTATTTGGTACATTTCAGTAGAAAAGTGAAGTTGTTTTTATTGTAGTAACCATAATGGTAATTGTTATTTTTGTAGAGGTAGAAGTAGTGGTAGTGGTAGTTATAGTAGTAACTTGTAGTAGAAATAGTAGTAGTAGAAGTAGTAGTAGTATAAGAAGTAGAAGTAGTAGTAGTAGCGATAGTAGTAGTAGATGTAGTAGTAGAAGTAGATCTAGTAGTAGTAGTAGTAGTAGTAGTAGTAGTACTAGTAGTAGTAGTAGTAGTAGTAGAAGTAGTAGTAGTAGAAGTAGTATAAATAGTAGTACAAGTATTAGTAGTAGTAGTAGAAGTAGTAGTAGTAGTAGCAGCAGCAGCAGCAGCAGTTATAGTACTAGTAGTAGTAGTAGTAGTAGTAGCAGCAGCAGTTATAGTAATAGTAGTAGTAGTAGTAGTAGTAGTAGTAGTAGTGATAGTTTTATCAGTAAGAGCACTGTTAAAGCATCTCTGAATAATTGTATATAAAACACTTTCAAGACATATAAAACTGTTTTAAACATTACAAACGTTCCTGTAATTAAAGGTTGCAGCGCATGTTTTTATAGAATCATATATGCTTGTATTAAAGTGAAATAGTTTAATAATGAAAACAAAGAATCTGTTTCAGAAGAATTAAAAACTGAGATATACATTTTTTGCAGAGAATGGAGTGGCAAGACCTTAGAGCACATGCTCAATCTGTCGAATTGTGATTCCGCCAAGTACGTTGGAGCAAGTGTTGTGTCCGGGTTCCAGCTAAGTGTCGACGAAACTGTCGAGTTATGTTAATTTTGTTTAATCTGGTTGAATTTAGATCTCAAACTTGCAACGAAGATGGTTTTTCTCCGTGAAATTCCTTAGTTTTTTTTATTTTGTTCTTTAATGAGCAGAACATGTGTAGAGTATCAAGTTATTTTCTAGGTAACATATTGTGAGAAGTTTCGAAACGTTAAACCCAAGCAGTTCTTGTTACAAAAGTTAAATATGCTGGGACGTATTCACATCTCAATAACGACCATGTTTAAGCTAAACTTGACTTTATATCAAAGGTATAAGCATCAAATGCCAAAAAGAAAGGAGATTGTAATATATAAGAATGGATGGCAGTTGATTTCATATTCTACAACATTTGATATAATTCTAAATTTATAGTAATATTTTGATAATTTCAGATTGCATTCATATCAACTTCATCAAGAACAGATGCATGCATGTCAGTATAAGTGCTTTGCAGTTTTAGAAAATACTGTCACGCTATAATATTTAAAAAAGAAAACGCATTTTTGTTACATTAAATGACATTAAATTTCTTTAGTTTTAAACATTGGCTCCGACACGTCATTTGAAAATGTATGGACAAGTGGACACGAATATATTATACTATTGTATACTGCGTTTATCATTTTATTAAAGTTAATTTCAGATTTGTATATGTTTACAGGTGCCAGATTGGAGTAGTCAAGTCATGAATTTTCGCATCCTCACAAAAGATGAAGTCAAACCATACCCTGAAATGAAGTGAGTTTATTTTGCAAATACAATGCCGATTTTTACGACATGGTTTATATTTACGTTACTGTTATGGTGATGTGATTTATAAGTGCCGTACTATCTTAAACAGATTGATGCGTTGGATGCCATTTCGTAGTATACTTTAAAGCCCAACATGTTCCACCTGGCAGACAGTTATGTAGGAGTGAATAATGTAAAACAGATGTTTTCTTTACCTGTCAGTTATAAAACTGTTTTCTAACATACACCGTTATTCGGCAGCTGGGATACATGTGTATTCGTTTATAATTAAGAGAATATGACATCATCACAAGCTTATCACTATAATTTCAAGTTGTTGTCATTTGGAGTTTAATTTATTTTTCAAACTGAATAAAACACACACTTCTTGAAAATATATACTTTTGCCAATTTCTAATACTTATCTAGAAGTGTGCTAAATTAAAACAAAAAACAATGCAGTCGAGGCTTTGTAATTTTGGAAAAGTGCTCTCTACTTTGAATCAGTTATGGAATTATATAAAACCTGCCCCCAAAGTCATCTTGCGGCTTTTATATTGCAGTCGGGTCTTTAATTACTAGTCTAGTATATACTCTTCCTGCTTTGGCTTCTACAAAGTGATTACGTACATCTACGTGTGGCATTCTTATGATGCGACGGCGGGGGGGGGGGGGGGGGGGGGGGGGGGGGGGGTCAGGTATAACCAGGTTTAAGCTCGCCAGCTGCATATTAGCTGAACAAGGGCTGCGTTCAGAACCGTTTAACAGCCAATGTGTTTGATAAAATTATCGTATTCTGTGTGCTAATATGAGGTTGAGCCATTGTCCAGAAAAATATGTTAGCAAACGTTATCAAACGTTTAACCGAACTAAACGCAGTCCTAATTGTCATTTATTCTCTATGTTGGCAGTGTGCATACTTTTTATGTATATTGATTGTATCCATGCTATTTTTGTAGCTGTATCCATAGAATACTATGTCTCTTATTGGTTATAATATATTCTCGTTCGTCCGCTTGTCAAATATATATTAACAATAAACCATGATACTGGATTATGTACATGAAAAGATATTGCATATATGTTTATCCTAAAATGAATAGAAGAGCAGCATTCGTCTCACTAAACTGGTGCAACCCTTTATGTCACGGTAACATGATTATTGCGTTTAAAAAAAGACTTATACTATTTGGATTGAAATATGTTCAAAATGGGTCATAGTGGTTGTGATTTCTTGCTGCAAATGAGTAAAGCAAATACTAGCATATCTACACTACAATGAGATATTACTGGTGTTAAAAAGTGACTTTTATAGGATTTTAACAGACATAGGTATTTATGAACATTTGAGGACTTCTTTTTTTTTAAAAAATCTTAGGGTGTCACAGCAGTCTTTAAAAACATCCAAGATGGGCAACCTTTTTTTGCGGGGATATGTTCCTGCTATGAAAAAGCAAACTTAAAAAACTCTATGTGGGTTATTTTTACCGTGGAAATCCTAAACCTTATTTTATATAAAACGAATAACAAAGTGAGACCTGAATTTAGTAATGAAAGACAGCTTCTAAGCTCATGCTGTGCGGTGGGCGTGAAGGATTGTTGTGTATTCTATCACCTCCATTCAACAAAGCCAAGACCACATGCTATCCTTGGTTGCGTTCTGTCCTTCTAAGGGATCATTTCATCAGATATCATTTACTCTCGATTGATTCAGCATTAATCCCGTAAATAACACAACAGCCTTAGGGAATATTATCTTGGTAACAAGATGTTCCAATAGCTATCAAACAAAGGTGTGTTCTGTTATATTTGGTTAAGTTGTAAACAAAATGATTTCTGTACTACTTGTTCTGTTTATTTTATCAGGTCTGGTTTCTTCTACACCACAGTGATGATAGAGCCCGGTCGCTACCTTCAATGGCTAATGAAAAGGTGATTTTGTTATATTACTGATGCATATCAAAATAAGGCGGTGTTGTAAATGGAAAATGTACAAATATGTCTAAGGCGCTGTCTTGTGGACGTGGGTTCGAGCTGCAACTCTTTCCAACTTCATTTTGAGAAAACTTGGCAATTACTTGCTGACGGAAGTGGTTCTACTTACATTGCTGTCTGCGGCCCATATACAATTGTATTGTATATTTTTTTAATTCATTTAAAATTATTCTATTATCCAATATTCTTTTGTGTAATGTTTCGGTACCATTTTAGTTTATCCGTCTATTATATGACAGTATCTTCCAAATGGATGTTATAGTTATTCATAAAAAAATAAGACAACTTTTCTTTTTTTAATTTATTTCTCTTGGACTTCACTAGTAATATTCAGTATGTTGTCTTAATAAGGCCAATTTGGCATGCTTTATTATATTTATAAAAACTATTTATACTATTTTTGTCTCCATTTGTTTATATTCAATATTTCTATTTGTTTTCTAGATCTTAAATATATATATATATATATATATATATTATATGTATCCATCACTTACAGTGTTTAGGTCGTCTTAAATGTCATAATAAATCCAACTTCAGGTTCCAGAGGAAAGGAGGACGCATGAAGAAACAACGTATCAGTTCAATTAAAGAGGTAAGATTCGAAGTCGTTTCAATTAACTGTTCCTTTTTTAAAATTTTCATTATACACATACCTACATCTACATAGCAACATAGTGTTCATAACAGAAGAGAAGAATGTAAGTGTGAATAACTTATACTGGATTGATAAGATTTACAACTTTTATATTCAGATTTGTTTTATATATTCTAACAATATTGAAACAGCTTGCAATAATGTAATTTCTTTATAAATAGGAAATTATGAAATTTATTTGTTTGTTTTGCATTTTACTAATATAATTATTACCTTTATTTGAATTAAGCAATGTCACAATGTGTAATATAAATATATAATACATGTCTGTATAACATGAAACATAAGTTGGTATATGTAGAAAGTAAAGAAGGTGTAGTAGATAACAGAAGGGAGTTATGATAAAGAGAAGAAGAACTTGAAACTTCAAGTCTGCAATCAATATGTTGAGCTCATTAATATTGTTGTAATTTGTCCCATTTGCCGTCATGCTGTTTATAGTATTCTATCTATATTTTCTATGTGTTTTAGATATTTTATAAAATCAATAAACATAGTATTTTAAAAAATGAATAACTGCTCCATTCAGTATATCCAAGCGATGTTACCATATAATTT
The DNA here is from genome assembly GCA_029582155.1 of Panopea generosa. NCBI lineage: Eukaryota > Metazoa > Mollusca > Bivalvia > Adapedonta > Hiatellidae > Panopea > Panopea generosa. Next base: position 34,397,638 of record CM055901.1, on the reverse strand, counting down.
AACTTTATTGTTAATTGCTTCTCGTTAAAATATACTTCAAGGTGTGTCCAGAAGGCTCTAGAACACAGACATTCCCTACATAGATGTCTGGTATTTTAAACATTCAGAGCACAATAATCGCATCAACTTGTATTATGTTGTATTTATACTTGAATTTGATGTTATGTATAATTAACATTATATATATTTGTATTGAAAAGCGCGTATCTTCTATCTTTTAGTGATTTAAACGGTTTGGCGTGTATAACTTTCCATGTAATGTTCGAATCTCCCATTTAATACGAGGTTTGATTATACTTTTTTGGTGTGTTTCTTCATTGTCTGTTGTATAAAAGTTTATTTGGAATTTCGAGGTTTCGGATATGTTGCAAGAAATTTTCTTCATTATTATCAGTTATGTTGTTTGCTTTCAATTGTTGTTTCAACCTCTTTGGAATGCTTTCCATTAAAGTATAATATTTTTAAAAAATCTGTATTTTTAAGTAAGTACTTAGCTTTGACAAGTTGAAAAATATAGAATGTTGTTTGTCTATTGTCAAATACATGTTTGATGTACGTGATACCTTTTGAATTCCATTCTTTATAAAATAATATTTTTTTTTTTTTATAAACGATTTGTTCCATAATATCTGAATGTTTACTGCTTCTGGTTTATTTTCAAAGTTTATACTTGACCATGATTATAAAAGTTCAAGTAAATATTTGGGATTCTGGTGGCTCAGTGTTTTAGTGTATTCATTTTCATTTGTATTAAATTGAAATTTTATTGTCCCCCTAATTAATGAGATGTGTTTATGGATATATATGTGTCAAATCCGCATCAATTTTATTATACATTTTTTTTTCATTTGACCAATCCCGCTTTTATTGCTTTTGTACCATGTTAACACCGATAATTGTGACTGTTCTATGTACCCGTAGTGAACATTCAGTATTTTATTCGTAAATATTACACCGCTTACGTGTGTGCTATGGAGCGTAAATGGTTGTTGAATAGTTCATTACCCCTTGTGAGCATATTCAAGAAAACTTAATGTGATCTGTTCCTTATTTTGTTGCGTGTGTGCTACTAGATGTTCTTTTATCAGATATTACATTTCAGTCAGCACAAGTTAAGTTCTGTGGACTGCGTTTAGCACCGTTAAACAGCAAACGCGTTTATTGCATGGTTCCCTTAATTTATTGCTTACTGCGTACTAATATGTGGTTGAGCCTGTGTCCAGGAAAATTTGCTAGCTAACGTTTGCATCGATCTGAACGCAGCCTTGTATTTAATACACACTTTCTGGTATTCCATCAAGTTTTCGTTTATGCTTGTACATAGCCTGTATGTATGTACTGTACTTATCGTGAAGTCATTTACTAGGGAAATATGTTAGCTAACGTTTGTAAACATTTAATCTATCTGAACGCAGCCAACAGTTTCTGGTATTTCATCATGTTTTCGTTTTAATCTTCTACATATGCCTGTTTGTATGTAATGTACGTATCGTGATTATTCTATGCATTGTGGTTATTCTATGCTTTTATTTCGCTGCGTGCTTTCAATGCAACATTTCCTGCTGGAAATATATGTAAATATTTTTTAGTCCGATTCATTGAATCCTTATAATCCCATGTATAATATTATAAATTATGTCGCTTTAATATTAGCAAGCTACTCAGAAATAACTAAATCAACAAAATGACATACATTTTATAAAATTCCAATAACCTCGTTTATAACAAAATCAGCAAGTATAAAAATAGTGTATAAGAAAAGTTTTATATAACTAAGTTTCATTGATATCAAAATGTATAAACCAGCAAATTCACTCTTAATTTCGTTAAATCATGTTATATTCTTAAAGTGTATGTATGTTTGAGAAGAAAGGACCTTCATCCAAATCTCACTGGTTACTTTTTCAGCTGAAAAATGATAAGTACGATGTGGTTGTAAACTGCACTGGTCTTGGATCCTGGGATCTTGTAAAGGACGCGAGCCTTCAGCCTGTTAGAGGACAAGTTGTTAGGGTAATTGATATGCATGAAGTTTCATTTTTTTGTGTATATTTAAATTATTCAAATAACTAGTAAGTATTTTAATAATGTTGCTCCGGGTATATGTCATAATTATAAAAGTAGTTGTAATCGTGTTTTTCTTTTGTTTTGTTTTTTAAATGATGACTGTAATTAATTGACTAGTCTAGCAATTGGGTAAAATACCTTTGAAAAATAAATACCCTTTTGATTTTGTGTCTATTTCTTAATTAATTGTTTTAGGTGATAGCTCCTTGGATAAAATCACATTACTCTTTCCAGGAAAAAGATGGGATAAGTTTTTACATTTTTCCAGGGTATAGTATCCTTCTTTTTTCTAAATAGCATTGGGGATATAAACAGTTGCTATACCTGTAGTGTACTGTAAAACACTTTAAACTCACATAGACTTTATTTCGAGAAATTGCTCAAATTTGTCATCTATCATTTATTCGGAAAATGTTCAATTCGCAACACTCGAAAAGTAAAACCGCCAGAAATGTTGGGTTTTTTTCATTCGATTACTGTAAACATTCGGATAGTGAACACAATTGTAATTTAAGCGAAATCTTTAAAGTCGCGTGGGTTGAAAGTCGCAAATAATAGCGAAAATAAAGTTCTTGCCAATAAAAAGTGTTTCACAGTAGTCGGAACTTGCTTTTGTCAGATGCATACGACCAAAGAAGAGAAATATAACATTTTGGAAAGGGTCGCAATTGTTCATTAATACGAGATCGACTACTTTGATGTACTACATAATTATGCAATGTACTTCTTTCTTTCTTTTGACAGGTTATTGCTCCGTGGATCAAACAATTCACGATTTGTATAGCGAATGGTGCTCTGTCGTACATATTGCCTTCGTTAGTATTGTTTTAAAAAGATCTTGATTGATACAAAGATGTTTCAATAAAAAATATAACGATATACAATGTTAGAGTGTGCGGTTAGGTGTTGTCTGACTAATTTAAAAGAGAACACTTGACAAGTAAGATTTAAACACATCGAAGGTTCAACAAAACGTGCATGCGTGTTACATTTGTACGAGAATGGCCAGGCTGGTCTACCTTAATTGACGTTGTCCAGTCTAATGACGCAAATGCAAAGAGCGAGGTTGGGTGCTTCCGTAAATCAGGGTTCTTTCCATACAGCAACAGTTTTGCTACTGATCCAAGGCTGCGATACATGTGATTATTACGAGTTAGTTATGTGTATGCTGTGTTCGTTGCACCTGTGTATTATTTTCTTATATTCCATGCATTTGCCAATAAACTCATAATTCCATGTATGAAATCAATAGATCGCGATAGACTTAAGCAGAAATTATTTATGTATTCACCATTTCGTTTAGCTACATGTTATTGTTATTTTACATATATAGGACGTCGTATGTAGTTCTGGGCGGGACAGAAGACAAGGGAAATTGGAATACTTCAGTAGATGAAGGAGATAAAAAGATGATATGGGACAAATGTGCCAGATATGTACCTAGCCTTTCGGTAAGCATGTTAGATTAGGAATATATATTCAATTTGTTAACTTAAATACAAAATATGCTTTGTGTATCAGTCTTGTACAAACTATAAGAATGGTTCATGGGTACTTATATAAGGCTAATATAAAATACTCTAATCCGGCGTGGCGGCACTCTTTATATCTTTGTAAGTACATATGTACCGCCGTTTTGACCCCTTCTTTTTGGACATATGATGTAGAGTTTTGACATCCTTTTTGCAAAATGCGATGTAGAGCTTTGATCCTTTGTGGATCCCTCGATCAATTTGGGATTCAATAGCCTCCTGTCCAGAAACGCCAGGCTAGCCGCTTCATGGTAGATTGGAGAGTAGAGTTTGTGTACGCAAAGTTTTATTTAGAATAAAAATAGAGTTTTTACCCTGTATAATGTGTTTAAATGAGTTTCGATCCTATAATTGGTTTGAATGTAGAGTTTTGACCATCAAATATTAGGCAGCAATATAGAGTTTGTGCCTATGTTTTTAAGATTCAAAGATTCACTTGACGTCATAAATGAACTGGAACGGGCATTTTAAGGTAAAATATCTTCAACAGCCACGGCAGTAGAATGGCATGTCTCCTTACCCGGTATGAGATCAATGTCAGCAGGCTACTGTAAGCGGTGGAATCATTATATCGTTTGTGGTAATTCCGAGATTTGTAATTGATGATTAAAGGCAGAGAGAAAGGTTGTCTTTTATATCCCCCGTTTTCAGAAGAAAATTTCGAGATATTGAAATTGCATCTCAGGCGTTATAATGTACTGTTCCTGTACCCACGTCCACAAGCAATACCCATTTTGATCATGCTAAGACCCTTTTGAGCGGTTGATATGCATTCACTTTCTTGTTCGTAATTTGCAGTTTGATAATTCGGTAGTAACTGGTTTCTGTGTCGGTGTCCAGAGATGGAATTACATATATTGTTAGTAAGAGGTGTTAAAGATAAATACAGTCGTACCTAACTCGCAGGACTCACGTGAAAATTAGTGACACTGCCGGGCTTTCCATAACAAAACTCACCAGTTTCATAGTAAAATGTTCGACATACTGGTAAAACTAAATATCCCATACAAGTTCCCTAAGTGTAAATAGATCGTGTACACATTGCAGACAACTCATTGTGAAATGTATTTCATAGTTAAAGCTGCGATACCTCCCTTTCTTGTTTTTTTTGTGTGTCTTTTTAACAGGGTTCCACACATGTCAGGTTATATATGGCATATCCAGTTCTATTGGTGAATGAAGACTTCAGATTGAACCTGAGTAGAACCACCGTTCTTTTGCAAGCAACTGGCAAACGTCTCACACAAAGTGTATGAAGCGAGCGGGACTCAAAACTACGACCTTAGCGGTGTGAGGTAAGTGATCATGAGACGGCGCCTTAGACCACTCAGTCATTGAGGACAATACAAGTATAAAAGATATATAAAAAAATCTGTGGCACTATTTGTATCCGATAGTTTTTAAGTTTTTCTTCAGTATTAGTTCTAGGACATTGCTCCAGTTATGTTTGGTGTAATTTTGTCCATAATGTTATTTGCTAGGATAATATTAAATTACTCTCTTATTATCCATGCAAATAATGTTTGTAAAATGATTGTTTAAAAGTATTAACTATACACTTTAAAAACATAAATTATGTATGTTATTTAATTATACAAAAAGGAGGCAACATTCGACAGTGACGTAGTAGGATTACGACCTAGTCGTCCGTCTGTACGATTGGAAATGGAAACAGTGGACTGTGGTGGTGAAAATATGGTAGTTATCTTTCATTTTGTTATGTTTACTACTGAATAAAAAATTTAACATCTAATGCGGGTGTTATTGTTAGTAGATATTGTAAGCAGAGAGGTCGTAGTTGTATATCAACGAAATGACTTCTGAATTTAAATGAACGCAGGACAATCTTGATACAGTTTCACTTATTACTACTATTTATAAAGCGCTAAAATCCTTCTTCCTGTATGGAAATGATTATAACTACAGTGAATGATTGCAAGGCATTCTATTTCACATAATATGTTTTAGTTATTTATGCAAAAAAAAGGATGAAATATATTTCAATTTCACCTTTTGTATCAGTAAAGCAAAAATATTCGAAGGAAATATCAATTTGCAGAACCTCCGACCTTGATATTGAGAGTTAGTATCAACTGGGGTAGGTGTGCCTCTTGGTGATATTGGCCCATGTAGGTGATTTGGGGCCTGATGGCTTTAGCGTAAAAAGAGTAAAACGATTTCGAAATTGCCGTGTTTTTTTTCCAAATAAGATATTCCGAAGTTGTTGCATTCTTATTTTCGAAGTTTCTGTAAAACAATGGTTACAAGTACAAGATTATCAATTCATATTAATGCCCATGTATCTGATTAAAGAGTTAATTAAATTGAAAGAGCTTTTAAATTCCGTCATATTTATAGGAGAACATGCTAGTGGTGCTAGCTTTACACCGCTGCGCTTTGTGATATAACGTTGGAGGGAAGAGCGAGGTTGGACGTACTTGTAAGCCAGGTGTTAGTTGTTCTCCAGCAGCGATACGGTCGCTACCGCTCCAAGGCGACATCGACCGTATTGTCACTTCTTCGTCCATTCCCCAATGCTGTTCCTTAATATAATTATATAATAACTATCTGCAACCTGTTTATGTGCTGTTATTCTTTGACCAGTCCATCTACCTGTAAGACACATAGTTCACTTGGTTTCTTATAATAAACTGAGGAGAAACTTAAACGTTCTAGGCGTTAATGCCTTATCAAGCCTAATACCACATTAAATCCATTGTATTTTTTTTTTATTGTTTATTACTGATCGTTGTATGTATTACAGTTTGTGGTCCATAACTACGGCCATGGAGGCGCTGGTGTGACCTTACACTGGGGATGTGCTGAACATGCCGCTAGTCTTGTACAACAGGCATTGAAGACAATAAGCGGAACGATGGCAAAATTATGAAAACGCAATAAGGTCAAAGAAATGATAGTCTGTTTGCACAAAACCTTCGAACCATAAACAAACGGTTCTACTCAAAATAATTGTATTTAATCTTTATTGTAGAAAAATGACAGGTTTATAAGAATTTTATGAAAAAAAATTGTGAAAATAGAAATGATATTACTTTAAACAATATTTAAGGATTATATTTTCGTGTAAACAGATGCACCAAAAGTAAACTTATCAAATCGTGAACAATATTTTAATTATTGTGTAGATAAAAAGTGAAACAACCTGTTTTAAGCAGTCAGTCAAAGGAAGTAGCAAAAGTGGCCCATTAAGACAATTAATGCTTAATACAGGTTAGTTTGTTCTAAAAGCATAAAAATGTGAAGTAGCATATGATGCTGCTTAAGACGGTGGCTGCTTAATAGAGGTGACCATTTACACATGTTTGAAACATTTTGGGAACAATGAATACAACGCTAATCTTCCTACCTACCAATGTGTTTCAATGAGAGACAGGTTAAGGCAAACAATTTGTTATTTTTTCTTTTAAAGTATAGCCTTTTGTTCGAGTGTACAGTATATATACGTTCCACATGCAAGAAACTGCATTTAATTTTTATTTACTACAGTACTAGATATCATATGGTTTACAACATATTTGATTGACGTTAATTAATGTATAATCAGATAGCTTATACAGATTATTTAGCGGTACATTAAACATAATGTTAAAGGCAGTGCGTCAGAGAAAACGTTATTTATATCTAAAAACAACAATAATCGGCTTTTATATTTCATATATATTTAAATATATGTTTCAAATCGTAGGCCAGTCACGAAAATCCATTTTCAGTACACATATATAATTTTGACATGTTTTCATAGATATATCCATGTGGCATCGACGGCCCTGGGAGTAAATATAAGCATAATATATTTTGGAATACTAGCAATTTTTGCCAATTTTAATAAAAAAAATAAAGAAAAAACAACCCACTGCCTTTAAATCATGCGTTGATTTTTATAATATTTATGAATATTTATGTTACATGGATGTACGGTATCCACTTTGGGATAATTAGATAACTGGCATATTCCTAGACATACTGATTATATGTATAACATGATTAAGGGTACAATGTTAATTTCATTTAAAATATATGAATTTGATTGTAACTGCACTCGTAGACCATTTAGGTTGATTACTAATTTATATCACAATACAGAGAACATAATATTGTCATAACTGGTATAAGGGAGGTAACAATAGTAACTTCATGGATTTTATTTCATGATAAATGTACTGCATATATATATGTCATGTTGTTTTAATGAGAATAAAATATTTATAATTCATGAATATCGTGAATGCAATCACAAATTTAAATAATATTTACATTGATCACATCTTACGTGTTAACAAGATTAAATTATCAAACAAAACGTTTAAATGTCAATTATATAACACTAAATATTATGAGTGAATTATCAAACAGTCTGATTACTTGTGGCAATTGTTTCATTCGTTTATATAACAATGAACTCAGTAACATAGTAATTGTTGCGACACTTTTTTTCCGATAATCGGATTACCTCGGCGAAGTCTGCAGATTCTACTCGGACATTTATTTTATGCAATCGATGACTAGCAAATGATTAGTACACCTAACCACCGCTTCCTGGCATACTGAAACGCTCACCAGTACTCCAGCACACCCATCTCCTCAAATAACTGATAACTTTCCAACTTGAATCAGCGATGAGAAACGAATGACAATAAGACACAATGTCGAATATCAACCGTCACGGAGACTGTGGCCGGGTGGGGATTCGAACTTACGACGCATTACCGACAGAGCTAACAAGGACCGACTCGGACGTATTAACCAGTATTTAGTTCCGACCATCAACAGAGGTTTTTATATGTTATACACGTTTATATAGTTGTAATAAGTTCCTATTGAAACAGACACGTTAATGAATATTTCAAAGTACTAATCAATAATTTAACAAGATAAAGATAAACAATATTCGTGCTACAAACTTGATGTATGCTACATTGTTTACAACTTTGAAGGTATAACCATATGGAGATAGTATTCTCCAAGTGTTACTTTCTCATAATTGATAAAGAATTATGTTGTGGAACTTTATCAGGGTTGACACACTCAAATGGAAAAAAAAATCTAAAATGTATTAAAAGTTTAACTAAAGTGTTGGCCTCGATCAAACCCATTTATCTAGGGAGATACTCATCATGTCTGTGGCCATGGTCTGTGGTGGGGGGGGGGGGGCATGTTTGGTTGATGTTGATTCCATCTTATTCTTGATCCTCAGTCCATTTTTTGAAAATTCCTTGACAATTCCCTGACATTAGCTTGAATTTCAAATTTTCTTGACACTTTACATAAATTCCCCTTTGGCTTTTTCCCTGATGCGTAGCAACCCTGTTAATATTCAAGAAAATGTTGTTCAGAAAAGAAGTGACGTAGTCAAATTTCCCTGGATATGTATAGACCTATAGGACTGATAACAATAGTTAGCGTGTGTTACACATTTTGTCATGGACGACCACTGATGTGCGAAATGTGTCAGGTTTTAACTATTAACAAGGGTAATGCCCTTTACAAATCAGAAACGAAACTTATGATATGTATACATACGTATACATACTAGAGTATACATCATGTTAATAAATGTGGATATATACATTTCAGAAATAAAGTTAAAAATATTAAATATGTCGTGTAACCCTTTAAAACATGTAAAGTGCTCTTTCTAAGTTTAATATACTAATTTATTTTAGCTCAATTGTGAGCTTGTATGAGCCTCTCGCGTGTCCCCTTCCTCGACAGAAACTGTACTCAGTCTGGGTGTTTTTAGAAAAGCTGGATCGAGCAGTGCATCGTACCTGCAATCTCTGGCGTGAACAGTCAACACTATCCATTACACTAAAACATGTGAGCCAATATTTGGGCCGTCACCTGTATAGGCTAAACAGAAGAGTGTTGGTGACTTGAAATAAATAGCAACAGCACATATTATGTAACTGTTCATGAATCACCACTCTATTGTACGTATTTATATAACTGTTAATGAATCACAACACTATGGCACGTATATATGTAACTTTCATGAATCACAACACTATTGTACGTCTTTATGTAACTTTCATTTATCACAACACTATGGCACGTATTTGTGTAACTTTCATTAATCACAACACTATGGCACGTATTTGTGTAACTTTCATTAATCACAACACTATGGCACGTATTTGTGTAACTTTCATTTATCACAACACTATGGCACGTATTCATGTAACTTTCATTAATCACAACACTATTGCACGTATTTGTGTAACTTTCATTTATCACAACACTATGGCACGTATTTGTGTAACTTTCATTAATCACAACACTATGGCACGTATTTGTGTAACTTTCATTAATCACAACACATTGGCACGTATTTGTGTAACTTTCATTAATCACAACACTATGGCACGTATTTGTGTAACTTTCATTAATCACAACACTATGGCACGTATTTGTGTAACTTTCATTTATCACAACACTATGGCACGTATTTGTGTAACTTTCATTAATCACAACACTATGGCACGTATTTGTGTAACTTTCATTAATCACAACACTATGGCACGTATTCGTGTAACTTTCATTTATCACAACACTATGGCACGTATTTGTGTAACTTTCATTAATCACAACACTATGGCACGTATTTGTGTAACTTTCATTAATCACAACACTATGGCACGTATTTGTGTAACTTTCATTAATCACAACACTATGGCACGTATTCATGTAACTTTCATTAATCACAACACTATTGCACGTATTCATGAAACTTTCATTTATCACAACACTATGGCACGTATTGACGTAACTTTCATTAATCACAACACTATTGCACGTATTTATGTAACTTTCATTTATCACAACACTATTGCACGTATTTGTGTAACTTTCATTAATCACAACACTATGGCACGTATTTATGTAACTTTCATTTATCACAACACTATTGCACGTATTTATGTAACTTTCATTAATCACAACACATTGGCACGTATTTATGTAACTTTCATTAATCACAACACTATGGTACGTATTTGTGTAACGGTTCATGAATCACATCACTATGGCACGTGTTTATGTAACGGTTCATGAATCATAACACTATTGCACGTGTTTATGTAACGGTTCATGAATCACAACACTATGGCACGTATCTATGTAACGGTTCAGTATAATGTCAGTATAACGTGACCCGATTGGGTACCATACGACGTGTCTACGGCAATATACTCCAGTGTGGCAGCGCTCGTTATGCTGTCTCAAGCAGACACGGTCAAGATATCACCATACAACAACAGGCAGACCAACAGTAATGACATTTGCTACCGATAATGATCACATATGTACATAGAACAGTAGAAACCTTTATTGTTATTTCACATTTATTACCAACATAATTTCACATTTATAACGAGTGTTTTTACATATATTGTCATTTTTTACATGCCTGAGAATAGCTTTTCACATTTTCCATGTGTGAAGATAGCTTTTCACATTTCCCATGCGTGAGGATAGTTTTTCACATTTTCCATTTGTGAGGATAGCTTTTCCATTCCCAATGCGTGAGGATAGCTTTTCACATGTTTCATGCGTGAGGATAGCTTTTCACATTGTCCATGCTTAAGGATAGGTTTTCACCCTTTCCATGCGTGAGTGTAGTTTTTCACATTTTCCATGTGTGAGGATAGCTTTTCACATTCCCAATGCCAGAGGATAGTTTTTCACATTGTCCATGCTTTTTATTTTTTTGTTGTTTTCGACTTCACAGATTTGACAGATGTTTCAAAAATTTCAGGGTCCCACACATATATGTTCACTTTCTTGATTATTTGTAAAAAGGAAAGATTGGTAAATGTTTCCGTTTCAACTTGTCGTATCGCCAAAGATGCATCACATGTCCTGAAAAAACTCAAAAATTTAAAATATAGCATTTTTTGTTTTATTTAGAGGTCATTTTATAAAGTTTGAATTTTTATGTGAGTTAATACCATTTTCAACACATTTGTAATGGTGGATGGTGACCTCAGAATGAGTAGAATTATTTCCTTCCACATTAATTCATATAACCCCATATCGTTTTTAACTTGTATGTATTAAAATAAAACATAATTTTGATAACAAGACGATTTGTTTAATATGTGCTCACTTACCTCGGACCATGAGACCTTCATTATGAGTATCCACGTCGTCAATCAGTCGTCTCCTCTTGTTCTGGCTGGGACCGTTGCGTGAGGAGGGCAGCAGAGAATGTTAAATCTGTTACTTCGATTGTGAATAAGTTATTACAACTGATACACATCATGCTCGGAGTCTTTCTGGGTGGAACCAGTGCTAAGCAGATGACGAAAAAGTGTCACGGACACCACACATAACCATGACAGAGGATTGAACCCACGACCCTCCGATCATGGGTCCACTAATAAGATTAAATATCCAACGAAGTTGCACAGAACTAAAAAAAAAACGGAGTACCATCTGATATATATGGTTTACAGTATATGGGTGTATACTAGTTATTATTCGCTCTAAATAATGCAATATATATAGTTAACAAACACTGTGTTGGTTGGCGGATCCAGTGGGAGGGATCAGGGTTACAGTTGGTCTGAATTAATTTCAAAATACATTACTTTCAAATTACATTGTGGAAAATATCTAGTTACACCTTTTTAAACTGTCAATTATTACAATTTGACACACATGCAAAAAAACTATTTTTTTTGTAATTTTGAGCAAAGGCTCTTAGTACGTCAATATCGATGAGAAAAACTGTCGCTCGAGTACATAACTAAATTACATGTAGAAAAATGCAAATTGAAGTACATCGCTAAACATAGCTTGCATGTTATAAGGGGTAAACCCACAAATGTCAACTGATCTCCTTTTGTGCATGCCAATCAATCAACATAGCATCATTGTGTCGCAATTGGTTTATTATTTCCAATAAGAACAATAAATTTTGAAATATAACTTTAAAAATGGCGACCTGTTTGAATTTCGGCCATTTTGAAAGTGGGCCCGTATCCATATCAGCTCGGAATAGTCGTGTCTATCAGTGTGCCAAATTTGCTGGTTTAGTATAAAAAATGCACAATTATCTCACCAATGTGTCCCACTATTTCCATCGGTCATTAATTCCGGCATGACATCGTAGGATAATAAAGTGTGTGGTGAAAAGTATACAGTGTACTTTTTGGTTTGTTTTGTTGTTGTTTTTTTTAGATTTGTTGTATGTATAAACCTTATACGTTTTTCTATATAACCTACCGCATATTAGGTGATAGCACATTTATCTGTTACAATAATTATATAATACAATAAATTCAATACCAATGTGTTACCTGTAATTGGACAAGTCTAACTATAAATAGAATGACGTAGTTTCACAATGGTGTATTCGGTTTATATGTGCTTTTGTGTTATTTTTTTGTTGTTGTTGTTGTTGTTTTTTGTGGGGGGGGATTTTGGGGGGAAATGTAGGACGTGTTACTTCAATAGTTAGGAATAGCCTGGCAATTCTGAAAATAGGGAGGAGGGGGTCAAAACAATGCAAATCGTAAGTATGAAAGCTTAAAACTGTTAACAAATCAACTTCCCTGCTTTTCATTGTTTTAAACTGGCGATTTAACTGGTTTTTGGTTGTGGAGTGGGACCGAACTTCCGCCACAAAATGTACAATGAACACTGCTATACAATATCGCTCATACGTCTACATATATATCAAGTACCGGTCGTTGGTTATTTAAACTTAACACGTGTAACGGGCGTAATCTATCATCCAACCGATACTCAGACCATCGAACATGGGTTCGAAAACCTATATTAAGGTCATATGTTGTGACCATGACCAGCTATGAACGAGTCTATGTTATAAGTAGTATTACATTGTAGAGCGCATTGTCCAGAGATATAGCACTGAACCCAGGAGGGTCGTGGATTCGATTCACCCTCACGGCTGCGTGTGGTGTCCTTAAGCAAGACACTTTTTTCTGCAAATGCTAAGTAATGGTTCTACCCAGGAAGACTTAGAGCGTGATTTGTATAAGTTATAATGGACACAAAGGTTTAGTTTAATAAATTTTTTTGCAAGCTTCATTATACAATACACATATATAATATAAACAGTGGCATAATAATCATGAAAAAAAGGCAATTGGGTTGGGTTGGACTAATTGGGTTATTCCAACATCAGTTACAGTCCTTCCCACAGCGTTACATGTTAAACTAAAATTCGACGGTTCACTTTCTCGGGATCATCTTAAACCTAATTTGAAACAAAACATAATTTATAAAAGTTTAGTCTATTATAAGAGCAATGATGCATTGACAATGTCCCAGCGCATGAAATCTGGGTTATATTCTCAATGGAACATATAAAACTTGTTTCCATAAGTCGGCAGTACCGTCATGAAAACCTTTATTCTCCAAAAATGGCATTTTGGCGTTTTAAATGTTTTGCTTTAACTATTTTAATGAATCGAACAGAATTTGCCGTCTATTATGTAATACTTGCCATGGTCAGCTCTATTTTCGTAATGGAAGAAATTACTGAAGACGATGCTAATTTGTTATTTTTAAATTATAGATCTATACCGTTTCATTAACACTTCAGTAGACTGACATGTAATAAGAGGCAAATGATTAACATGTTTCTATTTAACCAGTCTATGCCTTCAAACCATCCACTCTGTATTACATGCAAACAAGTGGCCATTATCGGCTAGTGGCAGTTAACAGATAAAACGGGTCTAGCCGTGGCGTCATCTGTACAATACAATGGATTTTATAAATCCGAATTGTGGCGGCAAACGCAGAAAGCATGCAATCAGATAAGACGGTTCACATTATGTTGTGTAGCTAGCTCATTCATCTGTGTTACGAATATAATGGCATTCCCACTGTATTAACACATATGTATATTAATATACCTATGTGTTTTATCGCGACTTAGCTGTGTCTACAGCATACAGAACGTGATATACATGTACGTATTATGTTTACTTATATAATGTTGGGTTAATATGTATGTCTATTTGTTATACCCAGTGAGTATGATTTTTTTTACTAAAATTGTCAAATAACCGCTATTTGTTGATTCGCTATAAATCGCTTTTTTATTCCTATAATCGTTTAAACTTTTTTATATTTGTAGCATAAGGAAACTCGCAACAACATGCCTAAAATATGTGTAATAGGGGCTGGCGTCATCGGGTTATCGTCTGCCTTACGTATTCTGGACCTGTGTCCAGGGTCAGAGGTTACCGTCTTAGCAGACACGTTTACACCAAACACGACGACAGATGTCTCTGGTGGGTTTTGGGATCCGCACCTTCTTGGTGATACACCAGTTGGTCTAATTAGGTACATGTAGTTCATATGTATATTTTGAACATTTTAGTAGAAAAGTGACGTTGTTATTGTGGTAGTAACATTAATAGTGATAGTTAAAGTGGTAGTGGTAGTAATAGCAGTCCATAGTAATAGTAGTAGAAGTAGTAATAGTAGTAGTAGTAGTAGTAGTAGTTGTTGTTGTTGTTGTTGTTGTTGTAGTAGTAGTAGTAGAAGTAGTAGTAGTTGTTGTTGTAGTAGTTGTACTAGTAGTAGTAGTAGTAGTAGTAGTAGTAGTAGTAGTAGTAGTAGAAGAAGAAGAAGAAAAAGAAGATGAAAGAGAAAGAGAACAAGAAGAATTAAGCATAGCAGAAGAAGAGCAGTAGTAACAGAAGTAGGGGCAACACAATTACAATTATAATTATATAAAACTTTTACTGCCACTGTAGTGTTCAACATTATAACAAAAACAATGCATTGATGACTGTGACATTTTGAAAAAGGGTTTTCCGATTTGAATCATATACTTAACTATATAAAACCTGCCCCAGACTTTTATTTTGCAGTTGGACCTTTAAGTAAAATGATATAGTAGTAGTGGTAATCATCATGGGCACTGTTAAAGTATCACTGAATAATTGTTTATAAATCACGTTCAAAACATATTAAATTGTTTTTAAAATTACAAACTTTATTTATATTAAAATGAAATAATTCAATAATGAAAACCAAGAACCTGTATCAGAATATTTAAAAAATGAGATATATATGTTCTACAGAGAATGGAGCGGCAAGACCTTAGAGCACATGTTCAATCTGACGAATTGTGATTCCGCCAAGTACGTTGGAGCAAGTGTTGTGTCCGGTTACATGCTAAGCACAGACGAAACTGTTCAGTTAAGTTTAATCTGGTTAAATTTAGATCTCAGACTTGTTGGCCTTCAACGAAGATGGTTTTGCTCCGTGGCATTCAAATACTTATTTCTAACTTCAACATTTGTTCTTTAATGAGTAGAACATGAGTAGAGTAGCAGTATATTACCGTAGTAACACATTATAAGAAGTTTTGAAATGCCAAAAATAAAGCAGTTCTTAGTGCCAAAATTAAATGTGTTCAGATGTATGAACAATTCATTACTGCCAAAGCCAAACTGGAATACTTAATCTCCAAGACATTAGCATCGTATGCCAAAACGGAAGGAGATTTTCATACATTTGAATAGACGGAAGCTGAATTCATATTCTACAAATATACTTCTAAAGTTATAGTAATATTTGGATAATTTCAGATTGCATTCATATCAATTTTATTCAGACCAGTTGCAAGTATGTCAGTTAAGAAAGTGCTTTACAGTTTTAGTAAATACAATCAGGCTATAAATTTTACAAACAAAGCACATTTTTGGTTACATTAAATTTCATTTCTGCAGTTTTAAACAATGACTCCGACACTTCATTTGATTATTTGTGAACATGTGTGCACGAATATTTTACACTACTGCATATTGTGTCAATCATTTTCATCTTAGTTAATTTCAGATTTTAATTTTTTTTATAGGTACCAGATTGGGGTAATCAAGTCATGAATTTTCGCATCCTCACAAATGATGAAGTCAAACCATACCCTGAAATGAAGTGAGTTTATTTAGAAAATACAACGCCGATTTCAAAAACTTTTTTTACTGTTTTGGTGATGTGATATTTAAGAGTCGTACGATCTTATTTCATTGCCACTTTTAAACCGTATCGACTAAACATATCAACGGCAGCTTCTCTAACATATTACCTGTTTGATAAATGGTCCATTAATTGTGTAAATACTTGAAGAACTGGTACTGAGTGAATTCCTAAAGCCTTAAATGGACTTAGGCGTTGGATACTTGGATACTCGTCCATATCTCCACCTTTTCGTAGTACACTTAGTTATTATTCTCTTCCTTTTTGGGCTTCTGCAATGTTATTGAGTGTATTATCGTAAAGCATACTTTGTTTCTCTTCTGTTAATTCGACTCGGGGATGCCTTGTATAACCAGATTTAAGTTTCCCAGTTGCATTGTTTCCTACTAACCGTTCACAGGTGCGGACATCAAAGACCGTATTTTATATAGAGCAAAGAGCAAAACTCATCTGTGTAGTGAGACCTGAATAATGAAAGATAACCTTTAATCTTAAGCTGGGGGAGGGGGTGGAAGGATTGCTGCGTATTCTATTACCTCATTCAACCAAATCAAGTCTACGTGCTCTCCCTGGCTGTGTTCTGTCATTCTAAGGGACCGTTTCGTCAGATATTATTTACTTTCGAATCAGCATTACTTCCATAAAAAGAACAAGCCCCTAGTGATTTGGCGGATTATTATCTTGGGTAACCAGATGTTCCAGTAGCTATCAAAGAAATGTGTGTTCTGTTGCATTTGGTTAAGTTGTAAACAAAATGATTTCCGTAAAACTTGTTCTTTCTAATGTTTTATCAGGTCTGGTTTTTTCTACACTACAGTGATGATAGAGCCCGGTCGGTACCTTCAATGGCTAATGAAAAGGTGATTTTTTAATCATTTATTTTAATTTGTCTGATGCACTGGTGGTCAATAATCGGTTACAATCGGTTTGAAACAACCGATTGTTAATCGGTTTATAGGCCAATATGGTTTTAGTGATAAAGGGCCATTAACTTTGCATTTAAAAGAGAGAGAGAGAGAGAGAGAGAGAGAGAGAGAGAGAGAGAGAGAGAGAGGGGGGGGGGTGAGGAGAGAGAGGGAGAGAGATGCCAAATCAAAGACTTTTCTTTATGTCTAGTAATTAATCCAATTATTTGCTTGTCCTTTTTAAAAAAGCATTCGTAGAGAACACGATGTAGAGGGAGACAACAGACGGAGATATATAAAATATATATATATATATATATTTATAGAAAATTATCTAGGCTGAAATTACGGAACTTATGTTTAAGAAACAAAATTTAAGACTCAGAACATGCATTTCTTTGCGTATTTCTTATTACACTGTATGCATGTTATGTTAACTTTCTGAATTTGCGAAACAAAAAAGAAGCACACATTAGAATTCGCTTTTTTTTGTCAGCAACATTCATCATGCGTTTTCATTATGTGATTCGATTACAATAAGGTATCGAATCGGAGCACCTATATGATGTACAACAAAATAGGGCGGTATTCTAAATAGAAAATGTACAGTACGTGTTAAACTGCATGCATTTTGTCAAATGATCCTCTGTGGAAGAGAGGTCTAAGGCGCTATCTTGTGTACGTGTGTTCGAGCACAACTTCATTTTGAGAAAGACTGACAGTTGCTTGATGATGGAAGTGGTTCTACTCACATTGATGTATGTGATCATCCGCAACCAGTTAAACTAGTTGCTGTATAAAATGGTGTGTGTTTTTTTTAAATTTAAATTATTCTATTATCCAATATTCTTTTGTGTGATGTTTTGAAACATGTTTAGTTCATTCATCTTTTGTATAAAATATCTTCCTAATGGATGTTGTAATTGTTTATAAAAATAATAAAATATCTCTTCTTTATTTAGTTCTCTTGGTTTTCACCAGGAGTATTCAGTATATTGTTTTGAAAAGGCAAACTTTGCATGCTATGTTATATTTTTAACAATCATTTATACTATTTTTGCCTCGATTTGTTTCTATACAGCTGACAAATTGTCACCTTTCTTGATTTTGATAGGAATGTCCAATACTCACTGCGTTATTTCGTCTTAAATATAAAAAATATATCGAATTTCAGATTCCAGAGGAAAGGTGGATGCATCAAGAAACAACGTGTACATTCAATTAATGAGGTGAGATAAGAAGTTTTATTAACTGTTCTTTTTTATTCTTTGTTTATAAAATAAAAAATAATTAGTAGATGAAAGTAGGAAGTTAGGATAAAGAAAAAAAGAGCTTGAAGTCGTCTTTAATCAGTATATTGACGTCATTGATATAGTTGTAATTTGTCCAAACTTGTATTACATATGATGCATTTATACAGGAATGTTTTGTTAGGTGTAATTCGCATTATATATTTGTATTGAAAAGCGCGTAATAGTTTATCTATTAGTGATCTAAAAGGTACGATATGTATATCTTTCCAGGTTATGTTCCTTTCTTCTAAATCCAATTGAATATGAGGTTTGAAAATACTTTTGTTGTGTTTTTAGTTGTCTATTGTATACAGTTTTTTTTGGACTTAGAGGTTTTGAATTTGTCACAATACATTCAATTCTTCATTATTATCAGCTACATTGTTTGCTTTCAATTGTTGTTTCAACATATTTGGTATGCATTCAATTTAAGTATGATATTCTAAAAACTCTGAATCTTTAAGTAAGTATTTAGCTTTCACAAATTAAAAAGTATATAATGTTTTTGTACAATATCAAATACTTGTTTGATGTACCTGATACTTTTTGAATTCCAATTTTTAAAAAAATAAAGTTTTGACTTTGTTGGTTATATATGAATTGTTCCATAATATCTGGTTGTTAAATGCTTCTATTTGTTTCCAATCACCATGATTTTCATTATTTATAACATTCTTTTGACAAATCAAGCTTTTATTGCTTTTACAACATGTTTACATCGATCAATTTTTAACAGTTCCTTGTAACCATTGAGAATATTTAGTATTGTATTCGTAAATATTACCCGCCCACGTCAGTGCTATGGAACGTAAATGGATACATGGATAGAAATTCATGAAACTTCCTAGTATTTAATTTTAATGAATGTCCATGCAATATCCGAAATAAAATAAAACATGTTACCGTACAGATTTTTTGTTATTATCTCCTTAAGAGCATATTCGTCCTTGAATTGTGGCGAAAAATGTACAAGCAATATGAAAAAAAAAATTTTAAATTGTTTTATTTAGTATTTAATTAAAATTAATACATAGATGCATGTATTTATAATAAGTGTTATGGAAATGGTAATTATAAACTTGAATTTAACTGTTTAGGGTTTTAAAATCAAATTAATTTCAACAGAGTGTCATTTTTTTGCAATTTTGCAATAAAAAATCATCTTATTTAATATTTTGATATAGTGTATGAATAAATTTTGCTTCAAACCCCACAAAGTATTATCTGATACCCATTTTAATGACAATCAAAATAAAAAAATATACATTACCACGTAACTCGATAAAAATAGCCCTTAACTGATGCCATCTTTAAGTAAAATACAGTTGCATAAGTATTAAGATTTCTTTTATATTTTATATAAAGGTTGAATTGCTTTAAACAATTATCTTATAACAGTATACATATTTCATTTAATGAACACAATAAAAGAGACCAATTTCCCATGTACACTATTATAAATTATGTCGCTTGCAGGCTAGCTACTCAGAAATAACAAACTGAACATGACAAACATTTTATGAAAGGACTATAATATCCTCGTATATAAAAAAAATCAACAAGTTCAAAATTATGTATAAGAAAAGTTTTATGTAACTAAGTTTCATTGATATAAAAATGTCTCCCTGATTTCTTTTTCAGCTGAAAAATGATAAGTACGATGTGGTTGTAAACTGCACGGGTCTGGGATCCTTGGATCTTATAAAGGACACGAGCCTCGAGCCTGTTAGAGGACATGTTGTCAGGGTAATTGACATGCTTGAAGCTTTATTTTATTGTGTATATTTAGATTATTCTAATCACCAGTTAATATGCTAATTATGTTGCATAGGGTATATGTCATAATTATTAAAGAATAACTTAACACATAAATTATGTTTGTTTTGAAATAAAGTTGAAAGACTGAAATCATTGGAATAGTCCAGCAATTGAGCAAATACCATAGTACGTAGTTCTATATTATAGTCGAAACTTGATTTTTATCAGATATGTACGACAAAAGAAGAAAAATGTAAAATTATAGAAAGAATGGGCAATTAGTAAACAGTTCAATATTACGAATTCCGGTACTTTGATGTAATACATACGTACTGTACTTCCTTTCTTTCTTTTAACAGGTTATTGCTCCGTGGATCAAACAATTCATGTTCTGTACAGCGAATGATCATATGTCGTACATAATTCCTTCGTTAGTATTGTTTTAAAAAATATCTGGATTGATACAAAGATGTTTCAATAAAAGCTAATTGAAGTAACTGGTTTGAAAGCTTCTGCAATACCGATATATAATGTAAGATTGTCCGTTTAGGTGTTGCCTGACTCATTTAAAAGAGGACATTTGACAAGTAAGGTTTGTAGTTATTCTTCACATCGAGGGTTCAACGTATCACTGCTCCGTTCTCCTTAATTGTTTATACGTAAATGAAATATTGTTGCGCTGAACCCTCGAAATGTACATGTGTTGTTATAAAAAAAGTGTACGGGGATGGCCAGGCTGGTCTACCTTAATTGATATTGTCTGGTCCTATGGCGGAAAAGGAAAGAGCGAGATCGTGTGCAATCGTAAATCAGTTTTTCAGCCCCACAGCAACATTTTTGCTACTGATCGTCCCAGGACTGTTATACGTGTGAATGTTACGAATAAATTGTGTGCATGCTATTGTCGTGGCACCTGTGTACTTGAATGCTTAAGCAGGACAATTTTATAGCCCATGCTGCTGCGTGCATTTAACAATAAAATCATCATTCCATGTATGAAGCCAATAGATCGTGATAACTTTAAGCAGAAATAATTAATTCATTCACCTTTTCATTAAGTTACATTGTATTGTTATTTTACATATATAGGACGTCGTATGTGGTTCTGGGCGGGACAGAAGACAAGGGTAATTGGAATACTTCAGTAGATGAAGGAGATGAAAAGTTGATATGGGACAAATGTGCCAAATATGTACCTAGCCTTTCGGTAAGCATGGCAGAATATATAATCTATTTGTAAACTTAAATTAAAATCATTGTTTGCGTATCAGATTTGTACAAACTGTAAGAATGGTTTATGGGTAGCTATATTAGGCTGAGATAAGGATACTCCAATCCGGAGGGTAGGGGCACTCTTCATATCTTGGTTAGTATGTATGTATGTATTGCCGTTTTGACTTTTCTTGTTGAACATATGATATAGAGTTTTGACCCCTATTCATTTTTCATAATGCAATGTAGAGCTTTGACCCTCATTTCTTGACACATAATGTTTATTTTTGACCCCTCGTTCAATCCCATCCTGCCTAGAAAATCCAGGCTATGAACCATTTGGTAGATTGGAGAGATGACACAGTGGCATCGAGATTTTGCTGAAAAAAATCATTCATCATGTGCTTATGTCATTGTGCAGACAAAGTTTTATTTAGATTAAATGTAGAGTTTTTAGCCGCTATATAATTTGTTTAAATGTAGGGTTTCGACCACCAAATATTAGGCTGCAATGTAGAGTTTGTGACTATGTTTTGACGTTTACAGAGCACGTGTGTACGTGCCAATCAGTGCCACTACACAGCTTCTCGTATCCCATTATAAAACTCACTAGTTTCATAGTAAAATATGTTTTACATTCTAGCAAAACTAACTATTCCATAGATTTTCCTAAGTGTAAACATATCATGTGCACATTGCAGACAACTCTTTGTTAAATTTATTACATACTTACATAGTTGCAATACCTGCCTTGAACAATACTATTAGTTTTGTTTTTGTTGTTGTTTTTTTTTTTGTTTTTTTTTTGTTGTTTTTTTTTGGGGGGGGGGGGGGTAAGGTTGTGTTTTTTAACATGGTTGAACGCCTTTTTTTCAATACATTTCAAGTTACATACGGCATATCCAGTTTTATTGGTGAAAAAATGCATAAGACTGAATCTGAGTAGACCACCCATTCTTTCGCAAGCAACTTGCAAATTTTATCACATAAAGTTTATGAAGCGAGTGGGACTCCAACCAAAGACCTAAGCGGTGAGAGGTAATTGATCACGAGAGAGGACTTAGCCTACAAGGCCATAGAGGCCCCTACTACAATGACAATTGTTTATTCAAGTAATTTAGGCCACCAGCCCATAATACAAATACACACAAATATTATAATAATACAACAATGTGCCAAAAGGATAAAGGCAATATCAGGAATAAAAAAAGAAAACACATATGAATTATCAAACATAGAGTGTCTAAAATGTTATATCGTCTTTACAAGTGTTAGTTTAATCTTACAACGGTGTAGCATAATCATATATTAGTTTGTTTCAGTTTGGAATTGAATAAAGTAATTCCGTTTATTGAACATTTCTATTACACATTTTGAGAGTTTTATCAACAAATTATCGTTTTGTGTACTCATTAGTTTATACAATAAATTTAATCCATTATGGTTACCATTCAAAAACTCTGAAAGATACTGATTTCTCAAATCATCATAATACGCACATTTCATTATTACATGAAATTCGTCCTCTATTTCTCCATAGTTACATAAAAAGCATATTCTTTGTTCGTATGGTATATTGGTGTGTCTTCCGGTTTCAACTAAAAGTGAATGAGCTGAACATCGTAGTTTAGAGAGTACTATTTTCAATTTAATTGGAATTTTCAAAGTGAGATACCTTTCTACATTTAAGTTTAAAATCCTTATAATGTCTAGCTTTGCTCGATTGATATAAATCAGCATGCCAGTTTTGTAAGGAACAGTCCAATAAACGCTGTTTAAAACATTTTCTAATATCCAGACATATCCAAATCCGTATCTGAAAAGTAATGATTTAGCATGTGTTGCCCATGTAACCCGTCCTACATCATCCAAATTACGAAGCATGATATAGCATTGTTTGGGATATTTACGATCATCCATATGGATAAGACGCAGCCAATATTTTACGCATTTACAATAATATGTAATATATAAAGGAAATCTACCACACTCACCGAGCAAAAGGGCATGGAAACAAGACTTATACAATTTTAAATATCTGGTACAAAACTGGTTTTGAATAATTTCAATTTGAAATGCACATTTGTATCCCCAAAGTTCAGATCCATATGTTAATATTGGCACAACCATAGCATCAAACAATTTAAAAAATTCAAAATGGTAAAAAAAACAACATTTCTTTGAAGTTTATATATTGATATCATAAACTTTTTACTTTGAATTGCAAGCATTTCTTTGGCTTTAGTCCATATTAGTTTCGGAGTAACAAATAATCCCATATATTTATACAGTGACACTGTTTCTATCCTTTTGCCTTCAAATACCCAATGTTCATTACCTCTAAGAAATCCTCCATTTCTAAACACTATTATTTTTGTTTTCTAAAGATTTATTCGCATACCGGTTCTATTGCAAAAGTAAGAAATAACATTGATTTGTGATTGCAATTGTCTAACAGTGTCACTGCAATTTGCCAGGTCATCGGCGTATAGTATTGCAAATATATCATCCACTTCATATGTATACCATTTGTACATGTTTGTTTTAACTCATCAACAAGATCATTTATAAAAAGATTGAATAAAATCGTGCTCAATTAACAGCCTTGTCGGCAACCAATATTGCATTTGAAGATATTAGTATAATCATCACGACCAGTGCGTACGCAAGAAGACAAATTATCATACATAGCAATAAGTATGACCAAATATTTTCCACCAACTCCTTTTCTTATAAGACTATTAAATAGTGCCGTGTGATTTATTGTATCAAAAGCCTTTGAAAATCTACAAACAGGTAGTAAAATCGTCCACCTCATTACTTATATATTTTTGAACCATGGCCATAAGTGTAAACAAATTATCAATGGTTGAGACACCCTTTTTGAAGCCAGATTGTACCTGGTCAATCTTATTAGTATTTTCTGCCCATATTACTAATCTGTTGTACATCAAACCTGTCAAAATTTTATTTAGTGTGTCTATAAGGGAAATGCCGCGATAATTATTAGCATCATTAAAAAAGCCTGATTTGTCCGTTTCAATCTAAGTCTTTTAACGGTTTTCCAAAATAAGTTTCTATTTTTTCGTGATTCTATTAGCTCTTGTCGATAATTGTATTGAACTTCATGATGTTTTTGCTTACAATACTGTTTAAAACTATTTTTGCTAGTAATATACATCTGTAGATTATCATGTGTACTGATAAGTCTAAAAGTCCTTAATTTTCTAAGCTTATCTTTTTTTAAAATTTCACATTGTGTATCCCACCACTCAGGCTGTACTGGTTTGTTATTATTTGTTTTCCACGTTTTGGTTTTCATAGGTGTGGCTGCTTTATGGAACATAGTAACAATTTTATCAACTGCCAGATTAATATCAACCAGAACGTCACTTAAAATGGTATCTTTCATTAATGAAATAGACTGCTTCAAATTATAAATGAATTCCCCTCTTTTGTTCTCGTCCCATTTATAACGTTTATAAGGAACTCGGTTCATGTTTTCTAAATATTCCCCTTTATTAACCACATGATCAGCTTGAAAAGATTTAAATGAAAAAGAACAAACAATTGGAAAATGATCAGATTCAGATCTGTCACCAATTTCGAAATGTGAAATAAAAGGGAACATGTCCGACGAAGCAATAAAATAATCAACTAAACTTAAACCATCATTTGCAGAAGATGTATAATGTCCCTCTTGATCTTTGAAAAGTCTTCCATTAAGTATATGAATACAAAATGATTTACACAGGTCAACAAGAGTATAGCCGAAAGAGTTACATGTTTTATCTTTGCTGTTTCTATACATATTAAATGTGTCACTGTCATAAATTACGTTTTCGTCATTAAAAACAAAATCAATTTCATCGTCTTCAATTATACCTTATAAAGAGCCACATCTAGCATTTAAGTCTCCAGCTAACATAATATTGTCATCAGTATATTGGGAAACTACTTCTAATAAATTTTCTTCAAGTATTTCTATACCATTATTACTGTTATCATTACTACATGTATATATAGATGAACCTTCTGGTGATACATATAGAAAACACAGTAGCACACTTTTATCTAAATTAAGCAATTTACCATTCATCCTAAAGAAAATACAGTTCTCAAATTTATCAAATACCCTCGTAAGCAAACCATTCTCTACTAGATGAGACTTAATAAATACACAAACACCACCGAAATGGCGACCTTTGCTATATTGTTTCTTCCTAATACAATTAAAACAGTGATAACCATCTAAGAAATCGTCATATTCGTCATATATATATTTCGACCATGTTTCATTTAATGCACAAATATCAACTGTTTCAAATACGACAAGAACTCAATATTACAACTATACTTTGATAGACCTTGTATATTCCATGACATTATATTTATATTGGTAACACTATGAACGTTTGTATTTAGACCTTGACCAAGTATAAAGGGTATATTAAAAAAAGACGCGTGGCTCTATTTTTTATGATTGGTTATTAGGTTTATCAGTTTTAGTTCTATGTTACTGCTCCGGTTGTGTTTGGTTTAAATGTTTCCATAATGTTATTTGGCTGATATGCTAGCATGATATAAAAATTAGTTTGTAAAATCATTGTTAAAAATTATTAACTATACACTTTGAAAATATATGTATGTTATCTAATTATATAAAAAGGAGGCAACATTCGACAGTGACGTAGTAGGACTACGACCTAGTCGTCCGTCTGTACGATTGGAAATGGAAACAGTGAACTGTGGTGGTGAAAATATGGTAGTTTTCTTTCATTGTGTTATGTCTTCTACTGAATAAATAATTTAATATCTAATGCGGGTGCTATTGTTAGTAGACATTGTAAGCAGAGAGGTCGTATTTGTATCTCAACGAAATGACTTCTGAACTGATGTGAATTTAATTGAACACAGGGCAATCTTGATACAGTTTTACTTATAACTACTATTTTTAAAGCGCTTTAATTACGGAACAGTCTATTGGTGTTAGTTTTACACCACTTCGTTGTTCCTCAATATAATTATACATTTACCCTATGCATTGTTTGTATGTGTCATGTTATTATATGACCGCTCATCTACCTGTTAGACACATGGTCATTTTGGTTTCATATAATTAGTCTTAAACGTTTTACGTATTAAGTAGTTGTTACGCCCAATATCACGTTAAATTCATTGTATATATTATTATTTTGTTTATTACGGATCCTTTAACGTATTACAGTTTGTGGTCCATAACTACGGTCATGGAGGCGCTGGTGTGACCTTACACTGGGGATGTGCTGAACATGCCGCCACCCTTGTACAACGGGCATTGAAGACATTAAGTGGAACGATTGCAAAATTATGAAAACGCAATAAGGCTAAAGCAATGATAGTCTGTTTACACCAAACATCCCCACCATAAACAATTGGTCCTACTCGAAATAAATATTTTTCAATGTCACTGTAGAGAAACGACAGGTTAATAAGAATTTTATGAAAAACTATTATGAAAATAGAAATCATATTACTTTAATCAATATTTAACTTAAAGGTTTATCTTTTCGTATAAATAGTTACACCAAAAGTACATTTATCAAGTCTTATACCATCTATTAAATTGGAGTTAGGTGTACCATGAAACCTGCAGCCAGTCAGAGGAAGAAGCAAAAGTTGCACTTTTAGACAGGAAGTTGCTCTGAAAGCATAGACATGGCAAATAACAAATATGACTGCTTAAGAAAAGTGGCTGCTTAATAGATGTAAACACGCGGGTTATAACAATAGATGCAGCGCTCACCTACATACCTACCCATTTGTTCAACCAGGGACGAGTTTGGGAAAGCATTTCTTTCTTTTTAAACCCTGTTCGGCATTTTCCGTTTTATTTGTCAATGTTTTAGCATAACCAGATATAAGCCAATAAGTGGGCGCGATTTGGTCAACAAAATAAAAATATATTTCACTACAGATACAAAATACAAAAAAAAAAAAGAATATACATAATACATGGTGTTTGATATAAATATGCAGTCTTACTGCGATACTGTGGCCTCTTTAAATATTCTAAATAATTACGAATAATTTGAATTTTCAAATCGTAGGCCAGTTAAGAAATATTTTTTGCCAATTTTAATATTTTGAAAAAACAACACGTACTGTCTTTAAATCATTGATTTTTATAATGTTTATGTATATTTATGTTCATGTTATATGTATGCATGGTATCCACTTTGGGATAATTTAGTGAACTGGCATATCCCTGGACCTAGTGATTATAGTTTTGACTTGATTAAGTGTACAATGTCAATCAATTAAAATATATGAATATGATTTTAACTATTGATTATATAGGTTGATTGCTAATTTATATCACAATCGCAGAAAATAATATTGCCATAAGCTGGTATAAGGGAGGTAACAACAGTTACTATATTTTTTCATAGTAAATGTTTATTGCATACATATATACCGTATATACATTCATATCAATAATCAATGAACAAATAAAAATAAAATTGTCACGTTTTTAAATGAGAATGAAATATTTACATTTCATGAATATCGTAAATGCAATCACAATTTTTAATAGTATTTACATGATCACATAGAACTTGTTTTCTAACAGGATAATTATGAAACAAAACGTTTAAATGTTAATATCACACAAAATGTCACAAGTGAATTATCAAACAGTCTGATTACAATAGTTTCAGTCGTTTATAAAAATTAAATGAATAACACTATGTTTGATGCTTCACACTTTGTCTGATAATCGGATTACCTCAGCGAAGTCTGCTGATTCTACTCGGACGGTTGTTTGAAAAGTTCGGGTCGTTTTTATGCAATCGATGGTTAATAAATGATTAGTTCACCTAACCACTGCTTCCTGGTATCCTGAAAGGTTAACCAGTACTCCAGCACACCAATATCCGCAAATAACTGATAACTTTCCCACTTGAATAAGTGGTGAGAGACGAATGATAGTGAGACACAATGTCGTATATCAATCGTCACAGACACTGTGGTCGGGTGAGGATCGGAACACAGGACCCCCGTACTGATAGCCAGACGCGTTACCGACTGAGCTAACCAGTCCCGGCTCTATTCGGACGTATATTAGCCAGTCATTAAAATCTTTTAAAAAAATAAATTAATATTCCGCTGGAAATTCCTCTGGAAATGTATAGATCTATGAGACTGATGAAAATAACTAGTATGTTACACATTTCGTCGTGTATAACCGCTGACGTGCGGATTGTGATAGCTTTTAACCATTTACAAGCGTAATGCCCTTTACAAATCAGAAATGAAATTTATGGTATGTATACATACTAAAATATACATCATGTTCATATATTTTATGTAGATATATCCATTTCAGAAATAAGTTGAAAACGACATCAATATTGCCGTGTGACTATTTAAAAATATGTAAAATGCTTTTTCTTAGTTTATACTAATTTATTTTAGCTCGATTACGACAAAAGCTCAGAGCTTATGTGAACAGCTCTCGAGTCCGCTTCCTGGGTAAAACCAGTACTGTGTGTTTTTGGTGTTTTTAGAGGTATCGGTTCGAGCTGTGGATCGAACCTGCAACCTCTTGCGTGAACAGCCAACACACTATCCACTGCACTAACATATGTAAAACAGAGGAGTGTTGGTGACTTGAAATTAATGGCAACAACACATATTTATGTAACTGTACATGAATCACAGCACTATGGCACGTATTTATGGCCCGACTATGCATGTATATAAAAATGAATGAGATTTTATAGTATTTGAAGATTCCAGGTTCACTCTACATGTACAAAAAAAAAATTTAACATACAGATTAAAAAAAACATCAACAAATGAAATTGCAGAAAGAACCTAGAACCTTGATACCTGCAGAACTGCAGAGTTTCAGCAAATTATATCGTATTGCTTAAATTGCCGCTTCCTACTACATGCATGAGCCACAGTGATCCTATTCTTGCCATCACTCATGGCTCCCTGAAACCACAATAGTGAATATGACAAAAAATGATGGTTTCAGTTAAATGACCATTTTTATTTCAACTAGTGAACACTGAAGTGGGTATGGTCACGAGTGGACATACCAATTTCACTGTTCAAGAGAACGTCAAATTTTAATTTATAGTTCATTAAAATCAACCATTTTTTTTTCATTTATGACTGGAAACTAAAATTCGCAAAACATTTGTTTACAAATTAACAATGAAATTATTTATAATAATTCACTGAGAAACATGTATAAATCACCAAAAAAATCACAAAATAAAATGTTATAACAAAATCACAAAACCACCATTACAATACATCGAAAAGTAATCACATATTTATGCCAAGTGTCATTTTAACCTTAACGCATGCGCAATTCTTCTTCAGCAGGATGGTTGAGAGTGCGGAATGTCTTTTTCCAAATAGCAGTTGAATTTACAGGTCAACTTGAGGCAACTTCTATATTCATTGTTTGATTCTCAGATATTCTGTAGAAATGCCTGAATGTTCAAAAACTCCTGAAAATAAAAGACAGAATGAATGACTGGTATTTTACGGCCTATCAACACATTGTAGGTTATGCGACGCTAACACGAAGGAATAGTGCAGGTTCACTTCACTCTGCATGTACAAAGATAAAAATTCAACATACAGATTTTAAAAAAAAAACACATCAACAAATGAATATGCAGATTCAATTTAGAACCTTGATACCTGCAGAATTGCAGAGTTCCAGCAAATTTTATCGTATAACTCAAATTGTCGCTTCCTACGACATGCATGAGCCACATTGGTCCTATTTTTGCCATCACTCACATGGCTCCCTGGAACCACACAAGGGTTGGTAACGCGTTATAAAAGACAGAAACTAAAAATAGCGTGTTGCCTTTGCATCAATTGAGCCACGGGTGAAATATTTACACAGATGTCAATTCTATGTTCCACCAATATTTACCTAATTTACGTCAGTAGATATTTTTAAACATGCAGTGTAAACGTTTAAGCAGGTAGGTATATATGTATAACTAAAACATTTAACTTTCACTGAAATAATCACTGATGAAAAAAGGCCCACTTTGTACAAGAACACAAACAGCATTTACACCCAACATAATTATTTTAAATCACTGTTGCCCGGTAATCTTGTGATCAGTACTGAAGCGGTATAATGTCTGCTTAGCATGAGAAAGTCCGTGGGTCCGAACCCCGTCCGGACACAACCAAAGACTTGAAAATAGTACATGAAGCTTCCTATCTTAGTGTTCATCATTTAGAGGGTAGTTCTAGGTTGGTCGAATCGGTGTCAGTATAAAGTGACTGGGTGGGATGTGTCACCTATCATTTGTTAACGGCAATATACGCCAGTGTGGCAGCGTTCAGTATGCCGTCTCAAACAAACACGGTCGCGATATCACCATACAACAACAACAACAACAACAACAACTGATTTTGACAATATCTAGCGACAGGCCAAGAGGGTTACCACGACATCTGTAGATAACTCAGCCGAAACCTTCGGTATGTTTAATAAAACGATTCTGTTATTGCAAATTTATGACCAACATAATTTCACATATGTACCGAGTGTTTTTACATAAAATAGTAATATTTTACATGTTTGAGGTTAGCTTTTCACATTGGCCATGTGTGAGGATAGGATTTCACATTTGCAATGTGTGAGGATAGCTTTTCACATTTTCCATGTGTGAGGATAGGATTTCACATTTTCCATGTGTGAGGATAGCTTTTCACATTTTCCATGTGTGAGGATAGCGTGTCACATTTGTCATGCATGAGGATAGCTTTTCACATTTTGACAACTTC
The DNA here is from genome assembly GCA_029582155.1 of Panopea generosa. Taxonomy (NCBI): domain Eukaryota; kingdom Metazoa; phylum Mollusca; class Bivalvia; order Adapedonta; family Hiatellidae; genus Panopea; species Panopea generosa. The sequence continues at coordinate 34,366,072 of CM055901.1, read as the reverse complement.
ACAGTTGTGACAATTGTAACACATATGAAAGGTTCCGACACATGCATGTTCATTTACCTGATTATTTGTAAAGAGGAAGGACTGGGAAATGTACTGTTTCCGTTTCAACTTATCATATCGCCAAAGATGTATCACGTGTCCTGAAAAAAAAATCCAATGTAATATATAGCGAAATAAGATTTTTTATTTAGAGGTTAATTTGATTTTGTGTTTTTGTATGCGATTTAGTGCCATTTTCAACAGATAACAGAATGGCAGTTTTATTGGTGGAGGAAGACCGCAGACTGAATCTGAGTAGAACCGTCGCCCTTCCACACGTAACTGGCAAATTTTCTCACATAAATGTTGAGAACCACTTACACCGCTGGCTTTTGACATATAAAAATATATACAAACTATCAAAACAACGGATCAAAACGCAAAGAAGCTTTTTCCTCGTTTTCCTTTGATGCCGAACTATTTCTAATCGCCACGAACATTGATAACTCTCCACTTGATACTGCAATACATACACATACTATTTACCCATTTAGATCGTCAATAGCTGCATTAACTATATACTCGAGGTGGAGACATGTGTAATCATTTTAATGGTATACCTATATAACATTTGTGATACATTAGTAGTTTTTATTCTTAAAGAAATCTGAAATGCCCTGTGATATATTTCAAGTCTCACTACACAGTTGAATTGTGTTCTTCGTTCTATATAAAATAAGGTCTAGGACTTCCAAGGTAAACAAATACATATAGAACATTTTTCAAAGTATATTCTTGTCATAGCAGGAATGTATCCGCATACAGAAATGCTAATAACTGATAGGTTTGCTAGCTTGATTTGTTTTGAAGTCGCCAAATGCTTATAAATACAAGTCTGTTAAAATTCTATACAAGTCACTTTTTCATCACCAATGATGTTTTATTGCCGTATATGCTATGCCAGCGGTTTTGCTAAACTCACCTGTAGCAAAAAAAACAGCCCTTACCCCTATGAACCATTTTGAAAATATTACATAATATTTATTTAAGTGCAAGAAACATAAAGGAACGCAACTGTGTAGCTAGACCTAAAGGGTGCTAATTTAATACAAACTATGTCCGTTTCTTTATTACCTCACATATCAAAGGCATTTGAAATTGTCCTATTAAGTGTTTTAAATAAAATAAACAATATAGGAGTTTGAAATGAGTTTGTTGTCCTCCTAGTTTCACCTACCTATTAAAGACGTTTCAAAATTGCCACTGTCGTCAGCTGTGTAAAATGACCCTTGTGCGGCGCTGATCTGATCGTATTTGCTCAGATTGATATACAAATCTTGCCTAATGGGGCTGAATAACGCGGTACCAGACGACTTCCACTCGTCAGTTGAGAATACCTCATTGCCACCGCGGATCGGTAAGAATGTTCGCCCTGTAAATACAATATGTCACCAAAGTTAATCATGATACGGTAGAACAAACAAACAGCGCCAGCGAAGCGAGAAAACATTTTCACGACCTATTTGATCAGTAGAAGATTTCAGTACATTATCTTGAATAATATGTAAATTGTGTGTTCTCTTTTCAAGTTGTGGTAAAAATATGTATATTTAAATATATGGCTTTCGTTCATCAGTGGTTCGTAATAACATAAAGGTAGATAACACACGCACAGGAATCGATCCAGTGCCAGTACGAATACATGTACACGTATCATGTGAAAAAATAGTTAACATGTACCATGTGAACATTAAAAATGACATAATACAATGTCCACAGCATTGGCAGATCTACTCTTTAAAAAAAACCGGCGCACCCATACCCCAACCCCTCAGCTCCCATACTTTATTAAATCCACTATAAAACATGTGTGCCCGTTCATCTTTTGTATTGCGCCCCCTAAGTGCGCCCCTCTAAACCGATATCCTGGATCCGCCCCTGCAAAATAAGTTGTTATTATTATTTTAATTGTTTAATTTGTTGCATATATTAAATAAATAATATTTTAAAACAAGCTTAACCGATCATTCGTGGACCTGCCTTTATAAAATAACACATAGACACATATTACTTTGACAAAATATAACCCCATATCGGCTGTGTTTAACCTGCATGTATTACAATGTCTGACAAAACAAACCCATGTTGTTTATTGTGTGTTGACTTACCTCGGACCATGAGACCTTCATTAGGATTTTCCATGCCGTCACTGAGTCGTCTCCTCTTGTTCTGGCTGGGACCGTTGTGTGAGGAGGGCAGCACGTTACCGTTAAAACTGTCGTCAATATAACCGTCTTGGAACGCCCCGCTCATCACTTCCGAGGGATACAGTGAGCCTTCCGTTAGAATATTACCATGTATGTTGACACTAAAATAAAGATTTACACGTAATACTTATTAATTTTCTTCGATTGTGAAATTTACTAAAACTTATTACAACAAATCACGCTCGGGGTCTCCCTGGGTAGAACCAGTACTAAGCAAATGCTGAATAAGTTTCATGCTCACGGACACCACACATAGCCGTGACGGAGGATCGAACCCACGGTCCTCTTATCATGGGTCCGATGCTCTACCACTGAACCTCGCGCTCCACAATTAATGTGTTTATAAATCCATATAAAAACCAACGAAATTTTGCAGAGGTGTTATCTCTTCTCAAACAAAACTGTATATGAATATATGGTTTACAGTACATATGGGTGTATACCAGTTATTGTACGCTCTAAATCATGCAATATAAGTCACCAAACACTGTGTTGGCTGGCGGATCTAGGGGCAGGGATAAGGGGTATAGTTGCCCTGAGATTCAAAATACATAATATTCATTGTGGAATATATCTAATTGGACCTTTTTAAACTGCCGTTACAAAACAATTTGCCATGCATGATATAACTATGCTAAAACGAAAATGCATGGGATAGTTTGTTCTTTTGTGTTGTTTTTTTAAAAAAAAGGCTCTTGAAAATGCAGACGTAGACGTTAGTGTCGATGAGGCGCACTCAACTATATTAAAAACAATGCAAACTGAGTGAGGAATACGAGGAACGTCGCCCAAACTAAACATGACATGCTCTCATGTAATAAGGGTTCAGCCCTCAAATGTTCGCTACTCTCCTTTTGCATCAGTCATAAATTCCTGAATGTCATTGCGGGGAAATCTTCAGCTCAACAGAGAGCGTGAACATGACCAGGGTTAGCTTAGATTACTATGTAGCTACGTTATAAATCCAGATAGGTTATGTCGCCATTAACATTACACAGTCTGACATATGAATCGTAACCGAGAAAGATAGTTACGTTTCTACCTATGTTAATTTAAACCACAACAAACGACGAAGTAGGAGAAGATAGAATGTGGTGACTATTGTATTGTGTATGTTTTGTTTTGTTTTGTTTTGTTTGTTGTTGTTTATTTTGTTGTTGTTTTTTGTGGGAGGTTTTTGGGAAGCGGGGAACAGAGTTAAATGATGAAAATTGGGCGGAGCTCAAAACAATGCAAATTGTAAGAATGAATGTTTAATTAAAACAGTTTACAGGTCAACGTCTCCGTTTTTCATTGTATCAAACTGACGTTAAACCCAATTCTTTTTAGCGGAAATGTATTTTAAATGGGGGGGGGGGGGGAAGGAAGTAACGTGTTTTTGGTTGGGGAATTGGGCCGAATTCTGCCTCAAAAAGGACAAGAGCCAACACTATATGCAATATTTAACAGACAGACATATATCTTTAACATGTACCGTTGTTTGTTATTCAAAACTTAACATGTGGAGCGCGCGTTATCTACCATCGAGCTGAGGGTCGGGCGAGCGAGCAAAGGTTCCATATTTGGTGCCAGGGTCATATGTTGTGTCAATGAACAAGACACTTTATACACAGTTATGAACGAGAATATGTTGTAAGAAGTAGTGCGTCTAATGGCGATATAATATATTTGTGAGGTCCTCGACATATTTATAATGTACAACATCAGTTTTAACACATACTTATACTTTTGGAGTGATGGGTGCGGATAATGTAAGACACAGAATGTTTCCCACCTGCCTTTATGGTCAGGCCATCCTTAAAACAATATGGCATGTGCTCCGACCCAGTATTTTTCATGTCGGTAGGTTGGTAGCTATTTTTTGCCAAATTTTGATTATGTCGGTAGCTGCAATTTTTAGTGAGTAGGTAGGAGCACGGCAAAAACTTATTTTTTAAGGACGGCTTGAGGCAGGGTAATCCAAACACCAATACGGTTACCTGTATGATTGATATATACATGTACTTAACGACCTTAAAAACGCAAGTATGTGTATCGTATCAAATCTAGATACTACATGAATGATAAACCAAGACAAAATGTTCTTACCTCTTTTTTCTCCAATTTTGTTCCAATATTTAAACACAAAACTGGAAAAAATAGCGATTCTATAACACATGAACCGATAAAAGTTATGGCAGGTCTGGGATAACGTTAACATACACATGAATTTAACATTAAAAAACCTGCTTTTTTAAAGGCGTTAAGTATACACAAACAGTCAAGGAACCGGATGTTCGTGGATATGACAAAAGCTGATTTCAAATTGAAATGGCAATCAAATTAAAATTCGTTTCGGGCACTATATCGTCCCAGTGGTGCAAGAAGGTACCAAACAATATTTCGGGAGAATTTGACTTTTTCATATTTCTGACGACAATATATTATAATCTTGATTGTGTAAAAAGATCTAAGCCATGTCTTTAAAACTGGCGGTAATATTGCATAATGTAATATGGTACCAAATGCGTATCCCAAAAAGGTTCAAAGTGAGCTACAGATTGTGCAAAAGGGTACCATATTTCATATAAAATTGAAAGACATTTTTTTTCTCAAAAGTATAAAGTGTAATTAAAATAGAAAACATCGCTAAAATTGTGTAAATATTTCAGGTTTAATTATATTGCATTAAACAGGCCCAATGTGTGTGTGTGTGTGTGTGTGTGTGTGTGTGTGTGTGTGTGTGTGTGTGGGTGGGGGGATGGGGGGAGAGGGGTCGTCAGCCTCATCTTTGGTGCGTTTTGACACACATCTGGCAGGGTAATGGTAACGGTTTCAAATGTTACACTGATCTATTTTGTTTCAAGAACAGTTAACAAACTGAATTCATAAAATATTCCATAGGTGTACGTCGTTAAAATTCTCAAATCATACCAAGTGTCCCGATGTGCACCAGGGTATTTACGGGTCTAAAGGTTAGTTTTGTTTTTCCCAGACGGACGCCAGATGACGTGCCACGACATATGTTCTTCTGGGGTCGTATTCACCAACCATTCTTGAGAATATTCTTAGACTTGAGCTTGAAAATTGAAAAGTTCAATTCTAGATATCTAGTTTATCATGACAAATAGAATAATTGTGAGAGTTTTTTTTTTACTTTATATTAGGTGTACCTACATGCTTGCAAATGTTGGTCTTAAAAAACGATGTCTTAGTGTGTGTTATTCAAATTTCATTCTTGAGTTCAAGCTTAAGAAAATTCTTAAGAATGGTTGGTGAATTCCAATCCGGATTAGTCACCATAAACAAAAGTTTACGGTCAGACAGACTCCAGATGCGTACCACGATGTACGTTCTGCTGCGATCAGTACAATTAGTCACCCAATAAACAAAAGTTTACGGACGGACGGATGTCAGACGAGTACCACAACGTACGTTCTGCTGAGATCAGTACAATAAGTCACCCAAGAAACAAAAGTTTACAGACGGACGCCAGACGACATACCGCGACGTACGTTTTGCTGCGATCAGTACAATTAGTTACCCAATAAACAAAAGTTTACGGTCGGACGATGCCAGACGACATACCATGACATACGTTCTGCTGCGATCAGTACAATTAGTCACCCAATAAACAAAAGTTTACGGACGGACGGATGTCAGACGAGTACCACGACGTACGTTCTGCTGAAATCAGTACAATAAGTCACCCAATAAACAAAAGTTTACAGACGGACGCCAGACGACATACCGCGACGTACGTTTTGCTGCGATCAGTACAATTATTTACCCAATAAACAAAAGTTTACGGTCGGACGGATGCCAGACGACGTACCATGACATACGTTCTGCCGCGATCAGTACAATTAGTCACCCAATAAACAAAAGTTTTACGGACGGACGCCAGACGATGTACCATGACGTACGTTCTGCTGCGATCAGTACAATAAGTCACCCAATAAACAAAAGTTTACGGACGGACACCGGACGATGTACGTTCTGCTGCGATCAGTGCAATTAGTCACCCAATAAACAAAAGTTCACGGATGGACAAACGCCAGATGACGTACCACGACGTACGTTCTGCTGTGATCAGTACAATTAGTCACCCAATAAACAAAAGTTTACGGTCGGACGGATGCCAGATAACGTACCACGATGTTCTTTCTGCTGCGGTCAGTACAATTAGTCACCAAATAAACAAAAGTTTACAGCGATCAGTACAATTAGTCACCCAATAAACAAAAGTTTACGGACGGACGCCAGACGACGTACCACGACGTACGTTCTGCTGCGGTCAGTACAATAAGTCACCCAATAAACAAAAGTTTACGGACGTGCGACCTACTTTATGTTTGTTGATTAGATTATGTGTTCATTGTTTGTAAACACATTAAGTAGTTTTAGTACACAGTTATAACCGAAAACACATAGTGAAGATCTAGTATGTCCCCCTTAACCTCAGCTGTGTACACTTAATAAATTAATATGTTAACACACATACCAGTGTTTAAATTGTGTAGCATGTTTACACTACGCGCTACAAAACATACACGTGAATTTTAAATCCCCTTACCTCATTATCTGTTACTCCTGTGATATGATAACGTGCAAGAGTACATAGATGACAAAAGCGAGTGCAGGGTAGCGTTAAATCCACGAAAGATCATCCTACATAATGTCCATATACATATACACACTAACACACTTTAAAACACACTATACATGTTTTGTTTCGCAGTGACATAATATTATGCCCAGTGTTACATTTTAAACTGTCCACACGTGTTGTTGATATCTCTATCTATGATAAAATGGAAGATATATGATAAATTACCGAGACAGAATTTTTTTGAGCTAATTAAGACACCAATGCTGTCTAGTATGGTCACAGGCGGATCCAAGGGTTATATTTCAGGGTGTCCATAATGACATTGATATCAGAATGAGGTTCCCTAATTCTTAAGTAGGATTCACGTCCATTATTTAAACAAACATTAACCTGCTGTTGTTTTTTTTTTTTATATTTTCGAATGGTCCGGCGCCGCTTTGTTCTGTCTAAATCCACCAGTGGGACAATATTAAACAGAAGCCAAAACGTGACGGATTACAATAGGAATTTCGTAAAGTGGATTGTACCCTTAGATATCATAATGACATGTATAATTTGTTTAATGATACCACAATAAAATATTAATTTAATCATACATAACTCATTCAGTGCAATCGGTTAGTTGCCTTTGAAATGCATTCTGCGTGAATGGATAAAAATAAACATAGCCATGTATCATAATATAAATGGGAAAACAATCATTTTTTTATTCTCAGAAGTATATTATAGTTATGTTAGTTCTCATTAATAGATATTGTAGTCCTTGTAACTAAAAGGGACTACATTTTTTTTTCTTCTTTATATATTCATCTGGTTTTGGGTTTTACGAGACTCTATGATTTCTTATATGCGAATAAAATTTGTGGAATGGCGGATCCAGTGGGGACGCAAGCACAGTACTCATCCTTATTTGAAGTAATTATGAAAAAAACACTTAATTAAACAATCTGAAAATCCTGGGTCCACTTATATTGTATGGTGCAAATATATGTACCTCAGCTTAGTGAGGGAACACGTGATATGTGTCACACGTTGAATAAAGTTCTGGAAAAAATTGTGCATCGAAAGCCTAATCATTTCATTGTAATAAGGCCATTATAATCTTGTTTTGTGATTTCCCCTTCCGTCTTTGACTTATGTATTAACTATGCTAAAGTGAGTCGTTTACTAATTGTTACTCTATATTTATGCTTTTAAAAAGCCTATTAATACTATTTCTTAACATGCTTCCCATACATACATACATACATACATACATACATACATACATACATACATACATACATACATACATACATACATACATACATACATATATATATATATGGCATCCAGTTTTATTAGCTAACTATTTACTATGAGTTAAAACGTATTCCGGTTATAATTTTCCTGACAAGTGCGTATCCACAGGGACAAATTCAATGTTTTTTTTAAAAAATGCACGTATAGTATTTACATTGCCTTTATACAAAAAACACTAGACTTGTATGGTACCTTCTTCAAACTGGATTTTGATATTCTTCACCTTTTCTAAAACTCAGTATTATTAATTTTAGGCCTTACTTACCGTGTACAGGCCGACAAAAACAATACTATAAATCTATCTATGTATCTCTTTTATTCGTTTCCATTGCATCGGCCCTGGTTATAATGTCGAAACGTCTAATTCCAGAGGCATATCTGTCATAGACGTGGCGAACGGAGATAATCTTAGCAAGGACTAATTTAGAAGAATTATTTTCCATATAAATATTCAGTCTAAACAGACAGAGACACATGTGTCTATCTCTCTGCAGTCTAAAGAAGTGCTAGGCCTGCACGCAATAATAAGGCTATTTCTACATCAACCCCTGCATTTGTTAATTCAAATTTTTAACTGATTAGGATGTAATTTTGATAAATATACATGCATATGTATCATTATCTATATATCCGTGACTTTCACAAAGACTAAAAATAAATCATTATAAATCTAAAAAAACGTTTGTGCATAACAGGGTCAAGAAATATAGATATTCACACGCGTGTGCAAAAATTACACAACACCGTATGCTGAAGTTTACTGCACCTTCGTCAATAAAAATAAAATGTTTCCTGGCAGAAAAAAATCGAAACTGTCACATTCAGGACAAAAAGATGCGGATGACACATATGTAAGATAACTTAAAATGACATATTTTTGTTTAGCATTCTCTTATTGCCACAGTAAGAGACATAAAGGCACTGCGTTGGCGAAACGACTTTTTCTTGAAATAGTTTTGTTCTCTTTCTCGAAGCCGAATAGAAATCGGCATCATGAATGGCTTAATATTATTAAATACACAAGTTACTGATTGACCTGAAAATGGGTACATATGTGCCCTGTAAACTTTAATACATAGGCACAAACTCTACATTGCAGCTTAAAATTTTGGGGTCAAAACTCTACATTCAAACAAATAATATGAGTGTCAAAATTACATTTTAATCTAAATAATACTAGTGCCATTGTGCAGATGTGTAGACACACATCTGCACAATGGCACAAGTTCTTGGATTTCATTAAGAATAAAAACCAAGAGATTCCTAGCCTGTATTTCATAGGCAGATTGGGATTGAGCAAGGGGTCAAACATTTACATTATGTTTCCAGAAAGGAGGGTTGAAGCTCTACATCGCATTATGCAAAAGAAATTTGTGTCAAAACTCTACATCATAAGTCCAAAAAGAGGGGTTGAACAGTGCACATGTACTAACCAAGATACAGGAAGTGCCACAGGCACAGAACTACATGACTATATATTATACAAAAAAAAGAGTTTGTGACCAGTGCCTGTGCTTAATACTGACTCTACCCAGAAAGTTGACTTGAGAGTGATTCTTATAAGACTGAGCTTAATTCTCAATCAATTTAAACAAATTAGTATAAACTAGAGTAAAAAAAATAATATGGTTGATTTTTAGTAAGAAATGCCCACCTGATTGGTCAAATTAAATTTGGGTCTGACCGTCATTAGCTCACATGTTCATGTAAAAAAAAATTGACTACAGTATAGATTTCAGGGCTTTTGTATTATCTTTTTTTCCCAGTCCAAAGTAACAACATTCCCAATTTAAAATCAAACCAAAAACCAAAAGAAATATTTGTGAGAAAGGGTTGTAGATTTTTTAATAGTATGATTTTAATGTAGTCTTCTACAAGAACATCACATTTTTTTTTATACATTTGATATACATTACACATATATTTTTATGTATATTGAAGAAACATCTGCTATATAATTTTCTCAATTTCTCTAAAATTAATACTAATTTTTCCAAATTCAGGAGCCCCATTCCCAATACCAAAAGTGCTAGCAAGAGCGCTGGATTTTTTCCCTAACAAATAATTTGGTTTTAATATAGATAAGCATTATCAGTTTATCACACAAATGAAATAATAATCCATATACAATGAAGGCTTTTCCACAGGCCATTTAAGCACAGGGGCACCAAGTGCTTGACTAGCAGAAATGGTATTCCCCTGGCACTTTAGTTATTTAACAAAACTTTGCAAAAGCTTACTTTCCTTTAAATGATTTGTTTTCTTTGCATATTTTTTTCTCATTTTGATGCCTAAAATGAACCATACTAAATATGTTGACTGCAACAGATTCATGCCAGTTTCACTAATGAAATATATTTCAATGAGTGCCTTACACAGAGCTTGAAAATGTGTTGAAGGTGTTAATGCGCTCTTACCCCAGCACTTGCATTCCTTCCTCTGGAGAACCCTGCAATGCCCCAGGTAAGAATTTACTGAATATAGCGAAAACTCTTTAAAAATTAAGTGAAATCCTATAATTAAAGATTTAATTGGGTGATTTTCACTCCATAAGTTTACAATTATTGAGTGAACATGTATGGAGAATTGTATAAATGAAAGTAATTCAAAGGTGTTATCTTGGTTAAACTATTCTATATTAAATGAGCAGTATTGTAAAATTTTTGCTGCCAGCAACTCTTGATTTACATTAACACTATTGTATCAACTGTTGCTGAACAAACTAGTTTCTTCTTGCACAAATGCAGCTGCCTGCAACTCGTCATTTCTGGTCAAATTCGTTATTGACAATGTTAAATAATATTGTTTTAAAATTACTTATTGAACAAACTGGTGTTGGGGGGGGAGGCAAAAAGTAACTCAAAATTGTAATTTGATTTGGGTTAGAACATGTTTTATCCTTAGCAAGCTGAGATTTTTGTTCTCACTTCGACATTTTGTCAGTGTGTTATCTTGATCATCTAGACACTTTCATTATTATGTACAAATAATATGCAACTCGTGTATGAGAAGGCTGAATAAACTGGTACTCTTGTCTACTTTCATTCTGCTAATAGCTTGTGAGGTACAAATGAATAACTGGAAACAGTTTATCTGGCTGTTTACTGAAATATAGGAAATGTCAAACAGCAGTTTGGATATGCATATATTAACAATGTTTTGCATGAAAGGAAATTATTTCCATGATGGATACGCTTAAAAGAAAATTATTTGCATTTTCTACGAATTTATTTAAGTGAAATATGAAAATACGCTGCTTATCTGGAGCACATCTTATACATAAAAATATATGCTCATTAATTCATATGAGTAATTAAACCATAATTTAGCCAGATGCTGGCTACATAACTATTTTAGAGGTTTGGTTAAGATCTGTTGAAAAACGAAAGTATGTTCACAAGGACCATATTAAGCAAATTTAGATAATATTACGAGGTATGGTAATTGAGACATTAATTACATGATTAGGCAAGTTAAAGAAATGTTACATTAGTAATTAAACTAGCCAGATGCTGGTTATATAGCTATTGTAGTGGTTTGGTTAAGCATGGTTATTTTTTATACAAAGCAGGGCTAGAATTTAACTTTTTTGTGCACTGGCAATTTTGGCCAGTGCCTAAAATTTCAACTGGCCAAATTTGAAACCTACTAGCCAAACCAATTTTCGCAAAAACTTGTAGTCCTAAATGTCTAAATAAATCCAAATTTATTGTTTCAAAGCCTGCGTGTTATTTAATATATGTACTATTAGCTTTTTTTTATTTATAGACCATGGTGTCAATGTTATTTTATATGTTAAGGTACAATTCAAAGCAGTACTTTACAAAACAAAATATTTAAAACAATAAAATTGTCTTTGTTATTTATTATACTACCATAAATAAATGCATACAATGATATATCATAAATAAACACTTTTAACTAAACCAAAATATGAATCATGGATTCAACAATAACAAGTGTACAGAGACTGAGATTGAGACATATACACATTTCTATTTATAGAATTAATATAGCCAATGGCCTTTCGTTTTTAAAATAAGATCTAGATCTAGCCAAGGACCATTGTTCAACGTGTAAATGTTGTGATATCATAGTTCATAGTAATATAGTTTAATTATTATGGATGATCTGTCGATCGTGGTGGTTTCTACAATTGACACACCATTTTGTCATTGTCAAGTTTATAGCCCTGTGTGATATTGAGCTGTCGCTCCCATTCCATTACAGTATAAACAGAAGGATTATTTCTATTTTTTCTTGTTGGGACTTTCATTCGTCGGTTCAATGGAGAAAAAGATGTTATTTTATCAGCCACTTTAACAGCAGACAAAATATGTAAACAATAAAGTTGACGGGTTTCAACTTTACTTTTATTTTATAGGCATAGTGCCACCATTGCAAAAAGGAAGTGCTTCCGTGGGGTAGTCGCATAATGGCGGTTGTAAATAATCCTCAATTCTTCTTCTTTAAAAATGCATTTTCCTATTTTTAATGCTCATTTTTTTATTTGAATGGCATTATTGATGTATTTTGAACATTTTGATAGCATTGTCATGTTTGAATTGTGAATTTAGAAGAAAAAAAATGATGCTTGGAAATTGGGGTATGAATTCATGATTTCGGAAGTCTACTTTCACTTTGTCACCAGTGTGCACACTGAGCAGAAAAAAAATCTCTTATATGACACATGACCCCTACTTTTCTCATCATATTTTGATAGTGCAGAGGTTGACAAACAGTAAAATGTAGGTTTCACTTCTTTCATTTGGGACCCTCTATGAATGACAAGCCTTCAAACTTTTATTATTTACTATAGAATAAAGAACAAAAATCAATGGTGGGGTTACACCTATAAGAGAGACTTGAGTGAAATGGGGGTGATTTTCCAAAATGTTAATTGTAGGTAAAATAACCTCTTTTCTACACTCTCATAGTATTAAATGACAAATTGGAGACATTTGCTTCATAAAAAAACACATTTTGGCAAGTGTATGCCTCAAATAAAGCATATATGTGCATATTTACATTGAAATTTCATGAAAAATCACAAAATTTTGAAGATTTTTTATTTTGGATGATTTAAATGTGCAATTTTTAGCATGTACATTGTATTGAATAATGTTTTTTGGTAAGATACTTTCTTCAGTGTATCATGAGACTGTTTTGGTGTAAAAATTTTAATGGAATTAGGTAAAAAAAAATTTTTTGGGGTAAAATTAGTCAAACACATCAAAATTGCATGTCGGTCAACATCTCGCGCCTGTATATAATGATCATATAAAAAGTGGTATTTTGACAAAAGTTTCAGTATTTAATGCCTGCAACTTGGCAGTATTACTTCAAATTGGTAGTACTTAGCAAAAATGAGGTAATTATGAAATTAAAAAAAAAGAGTTTCCTTATAGGCATAGTGCCACCATTGCAAAAAGGAAGTGCTTCCGTGGGGTAGTCGCATAATGACGGTTGTAAATAATCCTCAATTCTTCTTCTTTAAAAATGCATTTTCCTATTTTTAATGCTCATTTTTTTATTTGAATGGCATTATTGATGTATTTTGAACATTTTGATAGCATTGTCATGTTTGAATTGTGAATTTAGAAAAAAAAAATGATGCTTGGAAATTGGGGTATGAATTCATGATTTCGGAAGTCTACTTTCATTTTGTCACCAGTGTACACACTGAGCAGAAAAAAAATCTCTTATATGACACATGACCCCTACTTTTCTCATCATATTTTGATAGTGCAGAGGTTGACAAACAGTAAAATGTAGGTTTCACTTCTTTCATTTGGGACCCTCTATGAATGACAAGCCTTCAAACTTTTATTATTTACTATAGAATAAAGAACAAAAATCAATGGTGGGGTTACACCTATAGAGTGAGTGCGCGATCGATCAAACTAGACGCAGTCTATTCATTATGTTGTTGATGGGTTTTAACTTTACTTCCTTTTTGCAGAATGAACTTGAGATCAAAAACAATTGGACGCAGTCTACACATATAAATATTTAATTACATGGCATTGACAATCATGCTGCTAGGGGGGTAATTTGGCGCGAGAAGCAAAAGAAATTGGGTAAAATTGACAAGAACTCGTTATTTTTACCAGGATAATACTTGTTTATTTTCAAAAATCAATAAAATGAATACAATAAGTAATTTTCTCAACTTGAAATCCACTCGCAAAAAAATGCCAGCTTAAGTAATTTCAACTCGCATTTTCAAAATACAGCTTGCATTTTGCTAGTGGCGAGTGGTTAAATTCGAGCCCTGCAAAGTTAGTAAAACTCCTGCACTTCCATGGTACTGTGGGGGCGTTGATGCGATAAGAGCATGACACTTTAACCCCACTGTCTTCCACTAAATGTCTGGGGGGTGAAGGCAAGAAACTAATGACTGGTGCATTACAAATAAGTTCATTTAGGACAAATAAAGCTTTTAAACAATAATTTATTTTATTTTAGCTTGATTCCAAAGAAAACTCAAAGCTTATACATGAACCATTCTCAAATCCTCTTCCGGGATATAACCAGTACTGAATTTTTCGCATTGGGTCAACTTTGGAATCAAACCTGCAACATTTAGTGTGAGCAGCCAACAATCTCATCCTCTGCATTACCCAATGCTCCACTCATTTAAAAAAATCATTGAACTTGACTCTATATCACCTGTCAACTACCCAATTCTTTTAAAATACAGAGCAGATATTCACTGGTACTGGATGATTTTCGTTTCACTGTTTTATTTTAGCATGTGTCGAGCAATGAAAACTTGTCATTCAAAGAGAGCAAGGAAGGAGCAGACAAATTCAAAAACATGTATGATATACATTTCCTAGGAATCGTCCCAGAAATAATTATGAACAACACCTTAACACGTGATAATGAAGCGCAGCTAGTTGACAGAATAGAAGAAGCTCAGGTACATTATACTGATAAATTCATATTATATGGAAACTTGCGACTTGAAAGCTTGTTTACACATTTGTTATGTACACTTTTTTATTATTATTTGTCTATATTATAGCACTCTCAGAATTACTCAGAAATGTAATCAAATATATTTACCGGGTAATTAATAATATTAAATATATAATTATAATAGTGTCATAGATGGGCTGTTTGTAACATGATTTAAAAGCATTTTATAAGAAAAGTTTAAAGAGACTGGCACACTCTGTAGTTTTAATAAATTTTCAGTTAAAACTAGTCAGGCTCAGTTAGCTCAGTCTGTAGTGCGTCTGACTATCAGTCCAGGGGTCACGAGTTTGAATCCCTGTCCAGACACAGTCTCTGTGATGATTGATTGTATGACATTGTGTCCCATTGTCATTTGTTTCTCACTGCTGATTCAAGTCGGAAAGTTATCAGTTACTTGTGGAGATTGGTGTTCTAGAGTACTGCATAATTTCCTTGATCTAAGGGAAGAGAGGTTAGGTTCACTGATTGTCTGTAAGTCCTCGATGGAATAAAAATGACATCAAATATTCAAATCAATGTTTAAAATGACACTACCGGTATTTCTGAAATATTTACTTGTATTAGTTTTATTCAAGGGTCACGCTACAAAACTGAAATTGCTTTACTTGTTTTTATGGGTTAAATTAATCTTTTCACCTAAAAACAGGTTTTATTTGTTACGAGCTGCTATTAGACATTTTTGACCATGCAAATACAAATTGATTGTTGGTTAACTGATTAAAACTTCTTCATGTTCATGCAGATAGAAGGAATCTTGCCAGTAGCGGCCCAGGATGACAGTAAGGTGAAGGTCAACATATCTATACATGGTGTGAAGGTTCTCGACGTGAAAGGCCAGGTACACATCACCCTTATCATTGTGCTATGGGGTATAACAATATACATACTAGCATACCGGTTATATGGTGGTAACGCAGTTAAAACCTATAACTTGGTGTTTTTATTTAGATGGATGTAAAAGTGACAGTACACAGTTGACATTATGTAATTTTAATTGTTTGGGTTTAATGTTGAAAATTCATGTGCAATTTTCTAGATGTAATGTTTCAGCATCAGCTGGACTATCCTTTAAAAATTGTTTGCTGTACTCCGATCAAGCACTTTTTTATATGGGTAGGTTTGTTGTTGCCTTTTACAGATTTTTAACAAAATTGGACATGGTTAATTGAGGAAAATAACAATGCTTTCAAGGTCAATAAAAAAAGTTTGAGAAGCTGCAATTTGTGTGTGTGTGTTTCTTGATTTCTGTCTATTTTTATTCAAAATAGTTTCACCTTTTGCTTTCATTTGTTAGCTTGAACCTAATTTACTTAACTTAGATTACTCAAAGTCTTTCTGTGTGGAGTCTGTACTCTTGCTCAATGACACTACACCTAGTCATGGCAGTGGATCAAACTCAAGACCCTCTAATCATGGGGCCGATGCTCTACCACTGTACCACATGCTTTCATTTGAATTATAGATCTATGCATATACATGTACATACATTATATATCGATTACACCTTTTAAGGGTTCTTGAATACTTAACATATTGTGATTGGAAGTTCCGCTCATATTTTATTCTGAGGTCTTCCCCGTCAATGAAACTGATTATGCGATGTGTTGAAAATAACATTGCTATAATGAAGCTTACATTAAAAACAATATCTGAAACAACTTTCAAATTGAAAATTTGGCATTTCCAAACTGACTATATAATTATGTATATGGTGGTTGCTTGATATTCTCTCTTCAGGAAGTGCTCCAGCGACACCCCCTGCATACAGTTGCCCAGGTTGTACAGTACAATGATGGAGCTGACGTTAACAACATCGTCTTTAAGATTGGACAAGTAAACAAACCTGTGTTCAGTGCCTACGTGTTCCAGTGCATCTCTGAGGTGAGATCAGATAAATACCATAATGCACTGTTTTACAGCATTATTTATGTAGTAGTAACATGGCTTTATTTACCCTTCTTTGTAGACACCGATATTCAGCATTTTTCCCAAGCAAACATTATTTGTTTTTTTCTCCCCAAATTGACCTTAAAATTTTCTCAAAAAATGTCAAAACTTTGAGCATTTTTCATCATGAAAGAAGATGCAAAAATCATTCTTGATATTTCCCCATTTATAAAGTTAGATTGTCATTCCCCATACACTGTTTGTTTGAATATTTAGCATAATGTTTACGCCATTGAGTGCTACACTTGAACAGGTCATCAGTTGACCTAACCACTCTTTCCTGGGATCCTAGAAAGTTAACCAGTACTGGAGCACTCCCATCTTCACAAGTAACTGATAACTTACCACTTGAACCAGTGACAGACCATGACAGTCAGACACAATGTCGTATATTAGTCATCAGGGACACTGAGAATACAAATTCTCAATAATACATATTTTATACACTGTCTTCAGTGGTCTAGTGGTTAAAGCGTCAGCCTCTGAAGCGGGAGGTTGAAGGTTCAAATCCCTGATGTTGCTGGTTGTCACCCAGCAGCTTGTTAAATTGAGGGGTATCGAATGTCTTGGCAATGATAGCTTTCGGGAAGTAATTGTCTACAGCATAGTGGTGTCTCATAAGCCCAGTGTGGCTGGCCCTCTCAATAGGGGGGACACTATAATAATACTTTATTTTACTTTTATTATATGGAAACATCAGTCACACTGCCGCAAAGGACCCTCCATATTTACTATGTATATGATATAAAATTTATCTGTTACGTTCATGATTTCTTATATATCCAGGAGCAAGCCCAGATAATCTGCCAGAGTGTACGAGCTATGTTTGATAGGGTGACTGCGAAGCATAGATGATCCAGCGATGAATTTATCCTGCACTGGAAAATTAAAATGGTTGTACCAGCGTCACTGCTGAGAAAACCCTGCAGTGCAATCAGACCTGTGTTAGTGTGCACCTCTATTGAGCAGCCACTTGTCTTAAGCAGCCATATTTGCTATTTTCCATTTCTTTGTTTTGGAGCAAATTAACCTGTTTTAAGCAACAGCTGTCTTAAAAGGCCACTTTTGCTTCTTCCCTTGAATTTCTGCCTAAGACAGGCTTAACTGTACTATGAATATCACAATGTGATCCTGAGCATTGTTTAGTCATAACAGTTGAGATAGATAGTGTGTACCAGATGGCCCTATAAACACTATGAAAATAGTATATCCTTCTCCTTAAAATTACCACTGCCTGTGTGCAAGGTGTTTGATACTGGATATCATGGTTTAGGACAGCATGAAGACGAGATCATAGTAATATCATCTTCATCTTTATTATTGCCATTTATTAATCATTTTCGTTAATTTGAAACCTGTTGTAATATTGCATGTAACTTTACAGCTTCAGTGTTGTGAAATTATTCAATCGATCATTTCTTAAAAATTGCAGTCATGTAAATTTCAAATTTGGTTGATTATGTAATTATTACATGTAATTATTACGACTCTTAAAAGATTTCTATTCTCATACTTTATATAAGAAAGTACCCAGTAATGGATCTGATGTGAGAACATTTATCACTCCACCCACTGGTCATGTGAAATTGTTTATCCAAGTAGTAGATACAGTGTAGTGTTTACTTAACCCTTTACTCCATAGATACCGATCACAGAAGGCTATTGAAAACAGTGCAGGAAGGTTCAGATTGCTCGTAACGAGCAATCTGAACACTTCCTGCACTGTTTTTCACTCTGTCAGTTAATATAAACATGATTCACCAATTGCTGATACGTGGTGAATTAATGCTTTCAATATTAGAGGTGTCAAAAAGGCATCTATATGAAGTAAAGGGTTAAGACATTGTTTGTCTAAGGAAAATAGTGGCGTAGCAACTAATAGCGATCCCTGATTGAATGATCAGCTTGTTTGATTGACAGCCTACATCAGGTCATTTATGACAAATGTTTCAGTTGACCTGCTAGTGTAAAATGTTTGAATCACCTTGTGTGGATGTGATCAAATTAAACACCGTTTTGTCACAACATGCATGAAGTATTGATGCGTGTATTGTAATGAAAACCTGTGAAATGAATTATTGCTGCAGTTTACCAAAAGTAAATTTTCACAAACTATATGTTGCATATGCAGTTTTATGTCTGGTTGTTCACAAATAATTATCTTCTTATACATGGAGAGAGATATGTATGATGGCCAGTATTATATATGGAGTCAAATCTTGATTTTAATCTTAAAATTGTATAGAAATTTGGACTCCTTTAATAATTCTGTAATACTAATTTAAGTTTCTAGCCAAAAATGTTTTACTGACCCGACACATGTATATGACTTAAGAACTGTGATTTTAAGCTGTTCCCCTGGACCTGTTGGCTAAGTTTGGACAACAGACAAATTCATTGTAATACTAGTATGTACATGAACGTTGAAATTTGAATTTGTGGAAACTGTATGATTGAATAAATTGTGTGTATTTATAATGTTGATGTATTTAAAGCCTCATTAAACTTCCAATTTGCACAATTTTTGATAGTAACAAAAATGGTTGTAAATAATTTGTTTAAAAACTGTTTTTTAAAAAGCGAGTAAATAAACAACTTCAATAGAAATTTGTTTTTCTTAAAAATGCAGACCAAGCGTTTAACTATTGTTTACATTTTTGGCATTCCGTAGTGACTCTGCTGTTTTCCAACTGTTTCCTTGCCAATGTTCGGAAGTTCACAAATGGATATGTGCATAAATTACCATCTGTTGCCATTCTGAATGGACTTGTGTTTACCTGTTCCATGCCAAATGTGTTTATTGGAGAGAAACGATTGATTTGTAAACAAACACCCATTCGCAATTATTGAAAATAATGCATCTTTTATTTATATCTTATTTGCATACTTTTTCAGAGGTCAAATTAAAATGTAATCTACGAACTGGAATATGAAAATAGACTGAAATTACATGTATAAACAAAATCCGATTGTTTCAGAAGTTTAATGAGCCTTTTATCTTGTATAATTATAATTTATAATGAAGTGTGCTATATCAGAGATGCTGGTCATCTTAATATTTATACATGTAAATAATTATTTTGTTACAGTTACGTAGTAGAACAATAAATATTTATTATTAATTTTCTTCTCTATTGTTGCTTTAGACAATCGTTTATCATGCTCCCGCCCAAAGAATAGTGAAGGGGCTTAAGTGTTGCCTCTGTCTGTCTGTCCGCCAACGTAAAAACTTCTGATGGGGTGTATGTGTATAATTAATATTTCATGTGTACCTGAATAATTATAATATACTAGTGAAGTTCAAAGTTTGTCAGTGTGTGTCAAAGTTTGTCAAAGTTTGTCAGTGTGTGTCAAAGTTTGTCAGTGTGTGTCGGAAGTTTGTCAGTGTGTGTCAAAGTTTGTCAGTGTATGTCGAAGATTGTCAGTGTGTGTCAAAGTTTATCGTTGTGTGTCAAAGTTTCTCAATGTGTGTCAAAGTTTGTCGTTGTGTGTTAAAGTTTGTTAGTGTGTGTCAAAGTTTGTCAGTGTGTGTCAAAGTTTGTTGTTGTGTGTCAAAGTTTGTCAGTGTAAGTCAAAGTTTGTCAGTGTGTGTCAAAGTTTACAGAAGTTGTGGCCACTTTTCGACTTAATTTTCGGTAAAAATTGGTTTCCGATCAATAACAGGAACACTCATGTGATCAGATACATTTCTAGTTGCATTTTTAAAGCAGGTGCTAGGGTGGACACAATTAAAACCCATCTCAGTCTTGTTTTCTTTTTTTATGTTCCAAGGGCCATAACTCATCTGGTGGCAGTCGAATTGGATTGAATCAATACTGTTGCCAAGGCTTCATGTTTAATTACCACAACAAATGTTGAAAAAAAGAAAATGAAAGTGCTTCATTGATAACAATACCTAGAATAGAATTCAAGGGCTGAAACTTGGAG
Organism: Panopea generosa; assembly: GCA_029582155.1. NCBI lineage: Eukaryota > Metazoa > Mollusca > Bivalvia > Adapedonta > Hiatellidae > Panopea > Panopea generosa. The sequence continues at coordinate 34,345,075 of CM055901.1, read as the reverse complement.
AATAATTGTCAGTTTTGCCACTTAAGTTTTATCTGTGATCCCTTGGTTATTTAACTACTATGCAAGATATACTTTAACAGTCAGTATTCCATGAAAAATTTAGATATTTCAGTTAAAAAATGACAAAATAAAGCAAATTTTGATTATTCTGGGGCCATTACTAGGACAATAGTCAGCCGTTCAAGAAATTTCCCTGTTCTTGGGGTTGTAATACTTTTGTGTAAGTTATAATACAATTAGAAATGTTGGCACAACAATGCACACAAGAAACTGACATGGTAATATAGAACTTTTTTAATGATATAAGGGCCCATACTATTTATTTTACTATAACTTTAGTAAGTGGGTAACAATGAAATCTTCATATGTGGGAATTGGATGGATGACCACACCAAATGGGGAATTGGATATAAGTATAGACTACCTGCCTGGCGAAATTGTTTAAGGTGACATTCCTAGGGTTGGGAATCAGACAGCCAGTTTTTCTTATTTCCCTGGGTGTGCCCGCCACACTCCCATGCAGGTGAAAACTGAAAGGTGCATTACTTTTAATGAATATAACTCGGTAAACTTTGTTGTGTTGCTAATCTTGGTCAAACTGTCACAAACAAGAAACTTTAAAGGGACATCAAGCCATGTTGAATGAAATTAACATCATCGGTGTTTATGTGTCATTCAATATTTACATCTGTGTATGTAAATCATTACCTTACTCTATAACATTACATTATGTAGAATAGAAATTTCATAAACAGTTAGTGTTGAGTATAACTTTTTTCAAAAGTGCCAAGTGGCCCTATAAAAAGAGGATATGTATACATAATACATGTATTCATTCTTACCACACGTCTCTGATTTTATATCATAACCAAAGTTAGGCTTGAAGTATTAATTTATTAATATAAGATCAGATACTTGTGAATCTACAGGCAATCAATGAACTGTAAGAAACCCCTTTTCCAGTGGAGTTTCATGGGCAATGTCTCATTTAAATATGGTTGTATAATTGTGCAGTTTTATTGATTATGGAATACATCGGAATGAATCTGAGTATAACCACCGCCCTTCCGAAAGTAACTTGCAAACTTTCTCACATAAGTTATTGTAGCGAGCAGGACTCGAACCAACGACCTGTATGTTGAGAGGTAAGTGATCTTGAGGCAGCACCTTAGACCACTTGTCCACAAAGGAACCCCCAATAAACCACTTGTTAGCACAGAAGTTCAGTGAGATGTTCTACATGGATTGGGTATGACTCTTCCTGTATACTGGACCCACGGCTTTAAATACCCTTTGAAGGATTGCATGCTTTCACAGTACCTTGCCTGCGCTGCATTCAGCACCATTCAACATGTTAACTCTGTTAATAAACGCAATATGCGATAAACAAATTGAAAGTTAACGGAAATTGGACTTTGTCAATGTTGTCCCACCGTTTCATATGCTTAAACACAAGCAAACATATCTTGGAGGTGTTTGCTCTGTATACACAAATATTTAGAGCTAACATGTTGTTCTGTTCACTTCTGTTATCAAACATTTGCAAACAATTACACGTTTTAAAGCGCATTCGGTGCAGGCCAGATAAGGCACATTGGGAATGTGTTAAAAAAACAGACAAAACTCCATGCGGACCTCTGGGATTTAGAACAAGCATGTTTATCACTAGACCACCACAACTCCTTAACCACTATAGGCTATTTGGAGTGTTTTATTTCCATAAAGGGAATATATCAGGATTTTTCAAAATTTTAAAATTACCTAAAAACATTTTTTCCTTAATACATCATTATATATACTCACTTACTCTGTATTGCCATAAAGATATTTATCCAAACATGCCAAAATAATATATTGAAAAGGGCTTTCCTAACTTGGATTACATGCCCAAGTGAGACTAAAATAGATTTCCCGCATGAAATGGCAACATATTTTGTGACATATTACTGGTAAATGAGTCACGTGATTTCATATTGATTTCGCTTTGATCCATTATACAGGTTTACACATAGTAAAAATTATTTCATGTTTGAAAGAGTCGGAATGCTGATGTGAATGTTGTCACAGTATTTAAGTGCTGCTTATTTTTAAAAGGGGGATTAACAACTCCAAATTTACATATTGAATTTTTCACGTTTTTGTGGATTTGACAAACTAAACTATCCAGTTTAATTTATTTAGGATAATGAGATTATTTTTATCCATTTAAATAATTACTTTATTTTTCCAAACATTTATCGCATTTTATCCGGATACACTTATGGATCTCTCGTTGACCATACAGTGTCAAACCTGTGTTAGTGGTCACCTCTATTAAACAACTGCTTGTCTTAAACAGCTACATTTTTCTGTTTACCATTTTTTGTAATTTTAGTTCTAATTTAACCTGTATTAAGCAGCTACCTTCCTCAAGGGGGCATTTTTGCTCTTTTCCATGAGCAGCTGCTTAAGACAGGTTTGTATATCCTAGGATATACATCAGTATTGAGCTCTTCGTTCAAAAGCTTTGTATTTAGCTTAAGTTGTCAACACTTTATATGATATACTTGTTTATTTATTTTATGTGTCTGCTTCTTCCAATTCCTATAGTTTAAATAATTTTTATTACACATATTTATGGTATCATTGTGACTGTAACGACAGTGTGATTATCACAGCATGCCGTACATTCGGATATTCTCTGATATTTACGTTACAAAGTGCCATGTAAAGTAAACGAAAACGAAAGTACATATAGATATTTTGGCGGTTCTACAGTTTTTACCGTTTTCACATAATCAAAGCACACAAATCTATATGTCGAAAAATAAGTTATAATTTGAATCATTCAAAAGGACGCGACAATATTCGACTAATCGTTGAAGGAAGGCGAAATCGCCAGACAGCCAACTATGGACTATTCGCCTGGTAAGATTCAGGAAGATTTATTACACAATATGTCAAAACTGTACAATACAACACAATCAACTGGTGACAAGTTTTTCATTGATCATATTGTTATATATGTTGCCTTGTAGATTCGACAATGAATAAGCCGAAATCTATAACTTTATGTGAAAGTAATCTGGTAATGAATCGATTAATTTAATCTTGGACCATCCCAGGACGAGACATAGTACGATTTATAACCATCAGTATAAAGTCCTTATTTAAAGGCGGTCAAGATTTGTTTCAATATATATTAATTGTTTACACTGGTTGCCTATCATGTAAATAATATATATATTGGTCACAGATAAAATGGACAACACATCATCAGATGGCTGTGCTGAGACTCGAGATTCTAAACAGCTTAACTCATCAAAGAAAGAGTCGAACACATGTATGTTTAGTGCCCAAAACAGTTTTCTATTACTTTTTGAATCAGAACCACCGACCATAATTGCCATACATAAATAAAATCTAACTAACTTGTTCGACTGTCATGTCAAATGGGAATGTGCATTTCTGTATTGAAATTATTTTCCATCGTGATATGTGAGCGGAATGGATGACAGTTAAACCCTCAAAATTTGTTGTATATCTTCCTCACTCTTTGAAATGGAGAACAACAGACCAAAGATGTATTGACAGTAGATCATGTAGCTGTCCTTAAACGTCTTACAGTGACAAATGAACATTCCATTTTAATGCTGAAGTATTATGGTTGATTAAATTCTTTTTCACCTCAATGACAGCTTTCTTTTAAAGGCAATACATCATCAGATGGCTGTGCTGAGACTCCAGCTTCTAAAGGGCTTGATTCATCAAAGGAGAAACATTCAAATACAGGTATGCTTGCTTGTAACTGACTTGAAATTTCATTTTCCCAAAGAGTCTTATCACTGTCCGTGTGGAATGCTCTTCCAAAATCTACTGTTGCCATGACCCGTTACCTTAATTCATAAAATCAATATCTCGTATAGCCTCCTTGCGCATTGATGCATGGGGGTGCTATGTTTCAAATCAATAAAATGAAATGATAATCACAATAGATTTTTATGAAATTTCCAGGAAAGGTAGGAAGATATTAATTATCAAATAAAATAAATTACAAAATAAAATCGGTAAAGAACTCATGTTTTATTGCTGTTTATATGAGTGTTGCGGTTTTAAAGTATTTTGTATTATGGCACAAGGATAACATTACTAGCTATTTGATAAAATATATTGATTACAGATTACAAAAATCTTAAAAGATACAAAATACAGTTCCTTGGATGTTTTTTTAAATAAAACCTAACTATTTGTTAAAGATAATCACAAACTTACAAAATTGGATGCCTTTTTACCATTAGAATGTTATCATTTGCCAACTTTCCAAAACCAGAAATGAAGTTAAGGGTCTGCATACATATACGGATGTCTTAATTTCATATTAGCTTCATGTATGTATATATGTAATATTAAGAAATAATGTAAAGTGAAAGTTTATCGAAATAAGTCCTTTAAAATGTTAACAAAACATTGCCGAAAGCAGAACACTTTGAGTGTTCTGTGTGTTTTTATGCAATTTTTTACTTGCATTGAATGCCTGGGTAACTTACTGTAATTGAAGACATTGTTTCTTCGTAGAAATGGCTGACAAAACTCCCACAAAGAGTCCCACGAAGAAACCAAGTACCACAGAATCAGATCGTGCAAAGAGGAAACTAGAAACAACAGAAGCTGGTAACTATTCTAGTTGTTTCATTTACTATTGTAACAGGAGGAGAAACATATGCTGTTTATATTGAATAACTTTCAATAGATATTATATTGGTCAAACAAACTTATTTCAAGATAACTTCTATTGCAATTCATAAGACTGGTTTGACTTTGTACAGAAGTGCAAGAAAGACCTGTGTAGTTATTGTAGATTTTATACAGAAGTGTATTATAGAATATACAGTTCTAAGTGTATTATAGAATGTGCAGATGTGTATTATAGAATATACAGGAGTGTATTATAGAATATGCAGATGTATATTATAGATATAAAGGAGTGTATTATAGAATATACAGGAGTGTATTATAGAATATGCATATGTGTATTATAGAATATACAGGAGTGTATTATAGAATATGCAGATGCGTATTATAGAATATACTGGAGTGTATTATAGAATATACAGGAATGTACATGTAATATAGAATATGGGCCCTTCTCAGCTATTAGGAAATTATCTCTCAAATTTTAGATATGGGTAAAACCACTTAATTTCAGTTCATGACACTTATAGATATATCATAAATGCTTAAACTGATAATAAAAAGATAGCGTAGGGCTTATTTAACAACTTTTTATTGTTTTCAGTAAAGACACCACAAAGTGACGCCCATTATCTTGACAAATCTAATTTTCATTTTAAACAGTTTTTTCCTGCCAAAATCACTATTAAGTAACTGTTAAGTAATTCATTTATCCGGTTTTCATACACTGGAAACAACTACCATTAAGAAAAAGTTCCTTTTTTTTTTCTGTAGTACAGTTAAAAATAGTGACGCCTATTACTTTTATTCCTGGCTGCATTTCTTTTTTTCCTTTAAGCAGATCCTCTTTCCCATAGAAAATCTTGTTATGGACAAGTCAATCAGATTTCTTCAAATGTCTTTCGTATTATATTTTAGAGTTAAAGTGACATTTAATAATTATATAGACACTTTTATGTACGGACATTACTGTTGACATTTTGACAACCAAAAAAAAGTGACGCCTATTACTCCAATATCATTTGTAATAAATAATATTATTTGAATACCCCTGAAGTGGTTTATCAAGTGGTAAAGAAATTAACTTTACCTGTGACTCCATAGGCATTTAAGTGGACTATTCTCAAATTTTACTCATCTAATTAAACACACAATTAAGGTGAACATTTTTTATTGATTTTTATTGAAACATGTACATACATCCAATCTGAATGATTTGCACTTGGGTAAAACACAATAAAGGACACAAACGCTATAATCAATTCAAATAGTTATTATAAGTTGATAATAATTAAAGATATAGCTGCAAGATATAAATGGAACGTTAAGATGGCATTATTTTTTGTTTTTAACATCTGTTTGTCATAAACATTTGAATATTTTAAAAGCAGATTATACAAAATTCAGTATCATACTAAGCAAGGAACTTTTACCCAAAACACATTTATAAGTGACAGTGAATGTTCAAATATGCACACAGTTTTAAATCAAGAATTTAGTTAAGTATACTATATATTAAAGCCTCCTTAAACTTTTGTTATACCGTAATGACTCGGTTCTTTCCGACTGTGCCGCCCCTAGTGTTCGGAAGTACACAAATGAATACTGCAGTGGTAGTGTGTAGATTAATACCGTTAAGACCGTTATATAAGGGGTACATTAACAAGTTTGGAGTTATGGCTTCACTAACATTATGTATTTTGGTCTGGTAACTCGTACTTAGGATCCTCCCTTGTATATACGCATGATACTATCACACGCGACACTACGTCACAAATCACTTTATCATAGTCAATATTGTGTTTGTTAAGTTCAGTTATTAAAAGCGTAAATTTATATTTAATTCTATATGGTTGATTCGTTGCTGACATGTTATAAATTAGCTTGTGGGTTCCAGTTCATTAATACACCAAGGGGAACAAAGGGGATGTTCTTAAAAACTTTCAAACTGCAGACGGTTATTTGAATTTTTAACTGCATCCCCTACAGTTCACCATACTATGTTTCTCTCTGAAATGAAATGATCATATATTACCAACCGAGGCGTTCCAAAATTAGTAACTCCTCGTTTTCTGTTCAATGTATTTATCGAAAAGAGACGAACATTAATTTGTAAACAAAACCCGTTCATAATTATGTACTAGCTAATAATATGCTTTATATTTATTTTTCCATTTGCAAAGTCTCAGTAATCAAATAAACATGTATTCTATTATTGTGAAGATTAAAACTGACTTGTATTAAAACTAAAAACAACCGTTTAGGAAGTTTAATGAGTCTTTAAACAATTATGGACACTACAAAAAGAAAATGATAATAAGATCTTGAGCCAATCTGTAACAAGGCTGGTTGATCAAGACGGTGCACAATATCAAAATTGGAGACAAAAAGAAGTTTTTGTTCCAACATCCAGCCTGCCCTCGACTGTAAAACTGGACCCATATCCCATGGGTGTCAGCTAGTTCATCATTAGGTGGTGAGACAAACTGAAAAATATATAACAAATTGTTTAGAAATTATAAATTTATAAATTATTTACAATAAATTTAACTCTTTTTACAATAGAGTATCAGTACAGAACTTATTAATGTTTTTGCAAAGAAATTTTGTTTTATTTACCATCATGGTGAGTATCATTTCAATACATTCAGACACTAAACAACCTAGCAACATGGATTTTTTACATGGTTGACTGCAGTAGTACTACTTAAATGAACCAGTAAGTAAGTTCTATTGAAAGCTTGCTTTGATGAAATACATTGGTGTATAGATACTGACCTCAGATCAGCTTGATGATCAGTTAACTGTGATAGTACAGTAGTGGGTGGGTCATCAGTCACAGCTGGAGACATGTTCATCAAGACTGAATCTTCATTCGCTGGTCTATTAGACGGGTCAGTCGAGAGTGGGTCAATCTCTGTGAGACTAGACGGGTTAGTTGAGAGTTTGGTGTGATGAGCGGACGCGAAGTTAACAAATTATGCTTTTCCGTTCTTTGGCGCCAAGCAATCTTCTTTCTCAGCCTTTCTTTTTCTTTGAAAACAGGATCATTCTTCCTTTGTTCTGGATACCTGATGACATCAAATGCATGTTTTAAATATAAGACATACCTCTATTGTTATATATATCAGAAATTATATGTGTAAGTTGTTAATATGTGTATGTGAAAGCTTGATTCTTATAAAACAACTAAAAAGTCTCCAAGCAAAAGCTATAATTTCATTTTATAAAGAACTCTATGTTTAATAGTATAGATCTTTATCTTGAGAAAAATTCAGACTTTTGTGACCAATGTTGACCCAGATCAGACTAGGTTTCTGCATAGCCTGATCCTCTATGCTGTTTACAAATAAAACTTTAATTAATAAAATCATTCACTGATGAAATAGCAAAGAATATTGACTACACTGTACGAAAGTTAAGGTTAATCTGGTTGTACGCAAGTCATAAATGTCTGACCGCGTCCTTTTTTCTCGCAAGACTGCTCATATAATTATATAGTAGTGTACTAAATTAATTGATTTAATTATTTTACCTTTTTGGTCTTTCAGCAGGAGTTTATGTCAAGTTATTACTATTACTGCTAATAGGTTTTGGTTCCTTTGCTATAGGTGCACAGAGATCATGGATATTCTGCAAAATAAATGTACCATTTAGCTTTTGTTGTACCTTTTACCGAATAACTGGCATTTAAAATGGTACTTCAAAGTCCAACATAGAAATTACATGCAATTTTCATATGTTTTTCATACTTATTGTGATAGAAGAAAAAACAGTGTAGGGCATGTGATGATTTCTTATTACTATGATTAAAACTGGTCCTTCACCTATTTCAAAAGCCTTCTGCACCGGGAGTGGGGGTTGCAGCATTCTCCACAAGTTTGCGGTAGGGAGATATGTGTAAGCAGTATAGGGTTTAACATTTTTGACAAAACTCTTTTGTTTATATTCAAATTATTCTGTAACAGTATTGGATGTGTTGGACATAATGAACTATTTTTTAAACCATGTCAAACATAATTTCCATCACGAAAACAGTACAAACATTGTTATTATTTATGCTAAGCCAATTTTAAATTGTAAAACTCTATTAACAATTAATATTCCAAGAAAAAACAATCACTTGAAAGATGACACTGATGCTTGCTTTAAAATTCTAATCACAAATTACATTTCTGTATTTGGAAAATTACTTTTGACAAGACAGTCTGGTCAAAATAACTGCCAAACTACTATTTGATAGTTAAGTGTTGACAGTTGGAAGTTAGTCTCTTGCTCCAAAAATTATGAATAAAGTTTATATTTTCTTAATGTTTTTAAAGGCTACATAAAATTTTAACTGAAAAATACAAATAAAACGCCTCATGCATGTGATGGAAATTATGATTGACATATATTTGATGACGGACATTATTCTTGACAAAATACTAACAGATTTAGTCTATCACGCATACATCGTCAAAGCATAATTTCCGAATAAAAAATCAAAATATTTTCTCTTATATATTCTGCACACACTTTAAATGTAAGAGGCCAACAGCTACAGCCAAGTCATCATCATTAAAAGTCTTATTCAATCGAGTCAGCATCAAAAATGAAATAAATATGAATAAAGCATGAACGGCAATTACTTCTCAGATAAATGTCTGTCAATAAAAATGTCCGTACAAACAAGTTCTGTCAAACTGTAATTGCCGATCTCGACTTTTCTAAAATACTCATGAAAGTAAGGAGAATACTCTCGTGTGTCCGTGTGTCATCTCTCTAATCCATGTACACTGCTATGGTTACTTCGAATTATACACAAGTATTGTGTTGGGATGATAAAACAATGATTCAATTTTTCTGTGACGCCCATTACTTGGCTGAGCGGTTGACAGACATCAAACTTACCTCCATATTTTTGTTTTATGTAAAATCTGCACTGGTATCGATGACGTAGTACACATAAAACGGTCTCAGGCAAATTTTAACTCCCGATAAAAAAGTCCCCTAGATCGTTTTAGTGGATTCGTGACTCGGCATACGCCAATTACGGAATTGACGGACATTTCGATTCCCGAATAAAATTTGAATTTTACAGCTTTGTCATTGTTATATACAAAGTGTGTTATTTTAAAACCTACGATGGAAATATGTTTTCCAAACATGTGGATGTTCTTTGATCATCACAACATGATTAATATATTTTTTTTAATGCCGACAACTCTTCTTGTTTTGACGGATGCCGTAATAGGCGTATGCATCAATTTCTAACAAGTTTTTTTTATCAATTGTAACATATTCATTTAATAGTTATAGTGAATAGTTACAAGTATTATTTCATTTAAATGTTAGCAAATGACTTACTGTTGTCATATAGATTAAAAGGGGAAAATTTGGCCATGATTGAAGTCCCCTCATTTTCCAGCCAAAATGGATGACGGATATTCCTTGACATTTCAAGTTTCAAATACAAATTTGATCCATTTTCTGAGAATTGAGTCAAGATATTGTTTTTTCTATCTGAGGAATTAACAAACAACAAATTTAAAACATAGTTTTTTATTTATCTTATTTCTAATAGAAAATACAATTTAAAAAGTGACGGCCATTACTATTTCCAAATAGCTGAGAAGGGCCCATATACACACATGTATTATAGAATATGCAGATGTGTATTATAAAATATACAGGAGTGTACATGTATTATAGAATATACAGAAAAGTATTATGGAATATACAGTAGTGTACAATATTTCACATGTGGAGCAGTCCACAGTTGATATTATAAATTGTGTCTGCTTGTGTCATTGCAGAAAAATCTGACCAGTCTTCTCCAACTAAGAGACAAAGATCCCCAGAACCTGCCAAAAAGAAGCAAAAACTATCAGAACCAGGTATACTAGACTTTAACTTACTTGCAAATTCTGCTAGCATATATTTGAAAATGAAGAAAAACAATTCAGAATATACATGAGTAGCTCTAGCCACAGTTGTCCACATAAATAAGTTAGATGTCTGGCTTTCCCTCACCTCAAATAAAACACAGCATTCCTTAAATGCCTTGTTGGTCATTTTGGTGTCTTTTGCCTGCACATTTCCTACTTAACATGCAACGAGTTGCGAAACTGACGATTTCATGACAAGGTAAAATCAACCAGTGATGTTTCTCTTTATGCGCCCTTCCTAATGGATAGAAAATGACACAAAAACACAACTTGTAAGTAAAGTGTCTAAAATCTTGAAAAACAACAATCTACAGTTAAATGTATAAATTATGGTTGCATTACTGCGTGGAAGGTTGGTTCAGTTAAAACTCTATATAAGCAAATGCAACATACATGTCTTACTATCATGGTCATGGTGTCTGAGGCAACAATTATCAAGCAGTAGCTTATACCTCACGTGATTCGTGGTTAGGTACAAATTATGGACAGAACTTGCCCCTGAAAAGAAAGCTACATGCAGGCTCCGCGCTTGTCATTGATTACGTCATATTTTGATTAATAAACCCTGAAACTCTCACCAATTTTTCAATACATTATATACATTCTTGTTTTGTGTTCTCCAAAGTTCATTCTTGACATAGAATTCACTTTGGCGTAGGTTAACTTTATATTTGTGTTTATGTGTGTTTAAGTTCATCTCTTAAGATAAAAAAATGTTGCATCAGTTTATTCTATTTTTGTAAATATTAAAATCCCCAATATTTATTTCTTTTTAGAATTTTTAGATAATGTTTTAATTTCTGCGTTGATTTACAATGTAGTATACATTTTACAAAAACATTATCCATGAAATATAACAAATGTTATCCCTAAAAACTGGCTTTTTAATGCTCCCCGAAGAACAAGGATATAGCATCTGTTTTGTCAAGTGGTGTCTGTCCAAACAGTAGTGTAAGAACCATAACTCTATTTTGAATAATGATTAATTACCGGAGGTCCCCTGGTCTAAGATGCTGTCCTCTAATGAAAACTTCTCACACCACTGATGTTGTAGGTTCAAGTCTAGATCAGCCCAGCAAAACTTTATGTGAGAAAGTTTACCAGTTTCTTGCGGAAGGATGACGGTTCTGCTCAGATTCATTCTCTGGTCCTCTTTCACCAATAAAATTGGATAAATCATATGTGACCTGTCTGTTTAGAAAATTGGCGTTAAACCCAATTAAAAAAATATTTATGATAGAATAATCTCCCCTTATGTACTTTATTTTTGGTTATTTTGTTTGTTGGGAGCATATTTTTAAAAATATAGAAGGGAATCCAATGTGACTTGGAACATGGATAAAGGGCAATGTGTGGAAATGCAGAGCAAAAGAACTATATCAAAATAATGAGGCAAAAGTGTGACATAGGGGTTGAAAATTCAAACCTAGTCTTCATGATTCTCACCTATATTACATGATAATAAATACTTCAAATTGCACAGAAATAACTTTGGGGAAGTATCAGGATATACAAATCAGAAAATATTTCCACCTTTAATCCAAATATTGCGAACATTTCCAACAATATGAGTGATACATAAAAGTGTCTTATGACAGGAACATAGACTGAATCATATGCAATTTTCTGAATTATATAATCAGTAACTGGTATATGTGTATAGCCATGTGCATAATTAATCAGTTGTTCAAGGAAAATAGAAGAAATCACACTTTTTGTCCAAATTTGACCTAGAAAAAAACAAAAATAAAATTAGGATAAAATCTACATTTTCCTCACCTTATGCATGTTTTAAGACAACCTACCAAATTTCAAGAATATATTGTAACTTAAAATTGCCAAAATTTTCATTTCAAAATTGAACTATTTTTACAGAGATTTGATGCACACGGGACACCTAATATTGACAGACAATATTAGATGCATTTATAATTACTTTTATGGTCATAAAAGAACTATTTGTGATCTACTTAAGACATTTCTGGGTATAGAATATAGAATATTCCTCAACATTACTACAGTATCACACTTTTTCAGAACAATTACCTGAAAATTCAACAGCATATAATGATGCAAAGAGAAAATAGTGGCTAAGAGAACAATTTACAGCAAACAATCACATGTATAACATGTATTACTTCATATAAAGTATAGAAAATAATAAAATATCATGAATAGTAAAATAAAATGATAGAATTCATACATACTTTGTAATGTTATGGAAAAGGTGCACAGGGGACAAATTATAGCGCAAATATTATTTTTGTAATTAACAATTTTTTTTAACTAAATAACTTTTTCTTGTAAACATTTTGACAACTAAATTAACTGTAGTTACAGTAGAGCTTGAAACAATACTATCAATGTTTGAAAGAGAACATTAGACCCTACAAAAATATTTCTAAACAAAGGAATAAAATTTGTCTATAGCGTGAAATAAAGTTCTTAGTCTCAATGCACAGGCACTATCAATTACCATTAAACACTTTTGTCAACATAAAATTCAATAGTTCAATTCATGTTCACAGAATTTTAACCTAATTCCCCTACCAGGAAGTAATTCTGGAGTAGTTAGCTTTTTTATTAGGCATGACTCATGAATTATATTCAAGAAATTTCTCAACTTTTGGTTTCCACATGGTTTTAAATTCACCAGGCTTGGACATGGTTTTACTCTGTTTCGTCTGCCTGTACTTGAATTGTCAAAAACTTTTTTTGCTATTCCACAGATTCTTAACATTGCTAGTGTATGCTAGCTGCCATTTCACCTTTGAATTTGATTTAGTTGGTCTGCCAACTTTTCTTGTACTTATGACATCAGCAATAGTGTCATTTTCTTCATCATTCCTAATTTTAAGCAGAGACCTTCTCTTCAGTGTGGCATTCTTTACCAGATGGTTTATTGTGGATGCCCATGCCACTAGGGTACTCATTTTCTGTACAAAATTATAATCTGGTATACTTTCTATACATATTAAAATTTTAGCGTCCCCTGTGCACCCAATTGATGCGTATAATACATGGCATATATCAAAGCATAATATGAATAATTTTAATCTGTTTTAATGTTTTTTAATTGTGATAATAATTAAAATAAAATATTAAAACAGAATATGTCATTTTATATGCCTCAATGATGAAATTATTTAAAATGAATTTAAAAGCCTTTAAAAATACACCTTTCTAATAAAATAATAATTACCAGTATTTATAATACACTGAACCTCCAGTTGCTAAACTATCAAGTGATGCCTAAATATTATGTACACATTTCTCAGAATATGGAAATAGCACCGCAGCTGTCAGTTATGACATGTTGTTATCTCCCTGCCAAAACAGGGTGCACAGGGGACATTGCATTAAACCATGCAGATGCTTTACATCCCTGCATATGAGAAGCTGAAAGCTGTTTTTGCATCCCTTGTCACTTTCTTTCTAGGAAAATAAAGCAGAATGCCATTTCATTTAAAGAATAATAGAAATCTGACACCTAACAACTGAAAAGGTGCACAGGGGACATTTTTGAGTATCAAGACATGCATCTAAATTCTGGACAAAATAATGTATTAATAATAAAACTAGATTATTTGTTCAAAGCTGACAGGTAAAAGGGATTAAAAGAACATTAGGATTTTAGAAAAATATTGCTGAAATGGAATGGTAGCATTCCAAAAGTAAATTTAATATTTTATTTCTTTTTTTTTAATGAATGGGGTTCTGTCACATGACATTAAAATTTGGTTAGAATAATTTATTATTAAAAGTATGTTTTGTAAAATGATAAAGTGTTAAGTTACATAAAAAAGAAAAAAATATAACCATACAATTCGGTTTAAAAAAATAAAACACATATGAATATAAGCCTTCATGTAAAATGTCACACTTTTTTGGGTGCACAGGGGACAAATTTAGCTATATATTCTTACATAACTTTTTTACTGATTGAGCCATTCAGCAGAAACTCAACAAATTTGTTAACAAGATTGACTGGCCCATGAATTGCCCGCAAACTCTTTCTTAAAGCAAAAAGAATTAAAGTTAGGAGAGAAAAAAGAAAAAAACTCCTTATTTTGAAGAGCACCCATATCTCTGTCTTGAATATTGACAGAATTATCTCCCCTTTTGTAATTTATTTTTGGTTATTTTGCTTGTTTGGAGCATATTTTTCAAAATATAGAAGGGAATCCAATTTTACTTAGAACATGGATAAACGGCAATGTGTGGAAATGCAGAGCAAAAGAACCATATCTCTGTCTTGAATGACAGAATTATCTCCCCTTTTTGTAGTTTATTTTTTTAAGCACGAAAGGTATGTTAACCGCTCAAGTACTTGTTCGGAGAGCATCTTATGGATGGATACCTTCAGTTTTTTTATGTCAATATTTCTTTATATGACCCTATTTAAATGTTTTAATGTTTATCTACTAAGGTTTAAATCAAACAATGAGTACAATTTGTATGACCCCCTCCCGATCAGGAGATCTTGATTTTAGATGCCTCTTATGTCATTGTCCTAAGATGATAGAAGCAATGATGTTGTCTCTTTGCAGACATATCAAACAGGACTCCTGAAAAGAGCCCATCAAAGAGACCAAGGCCCACAGATTCTGCAAAGAAGACCCTCAAAACATTACATTCAGGTGAACTTAACGTTACAAGCGGTGCGCGTTGTCCAGTGGTAGAGCATTGGCACCATGATCAAATGGTTATTGGTTTGATCCTCTGCGACTGCTACGTGTGGTGTCCTTGAGCAAGACACTTTTTCAAAATAAGCTTAAATACTGGTTCTACCCAGGAAGTCTTTAAGCGTGATTTGTCTAAGTTTTAATAACTTGTTTCATAAACGAAGTAAAATAAATAAGGTTAAACTATCTAAAATCTGTTTCCATAAATTATTTTAAAAAGTTGTTTTTCTTTAAGTTACTAAATATTTAAATTGGATATCGCACAAGATTTGTTAAGTTTGCTATGACAATAAAAAAAACATGACCTCCCAAACAGGAGACCGTGATTTTACTTTACTACATAAGTTATAAAAGTTTATAATATACCTCTTATACCATTGTTCTAAGATGATAGAAATAATTGTGTTGTTCCCTTGTAGAAATATCAAACAGAACCCCTGAAAAGAGCCCATCAAAGAAACCAAGATCCACAGATTCTGCAAAGAAGACCCCCAACACATTCCAGTCAGGTGAACTAGCTGTTATTCAGTTTTGCCATTTTCATGTTGCCTGTTTCATAATTTCAGTACAATTCAGTAAAGCTGTTTAGTAGCTAGAGGTTTTACATAAATAGGTCACTTTGACTGGTTACTGAAAACAGGTTTAAACGTGTTAAATAGTGGACTGCAGGATCCCAGTGGATCCCAGGAACAATGATTAGGTGCACTTACCACCTTTATATAACTGAAATACTGTGGGGGTGGTGGCGGGGGGGGGGGGGGGGGGGCAATTAAACTTTTTATAAACAAACAAATTGATTTTCTATGAAATAGGACACATATTATCCCCAAAGCAGCTTGAGGAAAACTGACATTTTATGAAATGTTGTGCATATAGCTAACTGTATTGACCAGTATCTGCATAAATGACTTTCCTCCATTTCTTTTTTCTAAATAAATGTTTTAGTTAGAGTTTATCTACTAAAGTTTAAAAACTGACATTGATTAAGTTTTGTACCCAAACAGGAGACCTTGAATTTAATTTACTTCGTGTGTTTGTAATATTCTTCTTATACCATTGTTTTTAAAGATTATATGAGCATAATGCCGTTTCATTGCAGAAACTGAAAAGAGCCCATCAAAGAAATCAAAATCCACAGATCCTGCAAAGAAGACCCCCAAAACACCACATTCAGGTGAATGGGTATTTCAATTTATTTATGCCCATTTCAGCAGCCCATGATTCATAGTAAAATCACAGTTAAAACTACAGGTGCAAACTCTGGATCCTGTGATCACATAAAACATACTTTAATGGTAAATGTAGACTGGTGGTAAAGAACAGTAAGGAGAATGGGCATGTTATTTTAATTTTTTAGTTTGGTGACTATTTTCTTCAACTTCATTTAATTATTCCAGTAGTAAATCACACAAGTGGTGGATGTTATATTGCCCTGCTTTACATCAGCACCTTGTCAGTCTGATATCTCCTGAATAAGGTCTGTTTGATTCTAATGTAAAAACGGAATTCTATACCTGTTTAACAGTACTTTAATACTTACCAAACTGTGACATCATTCAACTTTTGCTGATGCAACTGACCAATTAACATGCTGAAATCTCATTGCTATGTGAATGACTCAGATGGGTAAATCTGAGTAAGTACTACCATTTGGCATCTAGGAAAATTCTTATTTATTACTTTACTAGTGCCATATTATATACTTTCGAGTGATTCTTAACCTATTAACTTGAATGTATAGTATAACAGTTTTGTTTGTTTACAGACAAATCTGAGACAACTCCGAAGAAAGTATTGACAGATCCTACAAAGAAGGCACAAAAAATGTTACATCTGGGTATGTTACAATGTATTCTGCATTATTGATTATGCAAGTATGAGATAATAATGAATAAAATAATGTGTCCATAGGGCATGGATGCCCTGCTATATGTTAGTAAATTTTATAAATAAAAACTAGAATAGGGGCCATAACTTCCGTAAGAAATGAGCAATGTTGACCAATATTGAACTCTACCTGTTTTTTATGATTATACAATATTGCTTAAATACATGGACTCTTTCAAATAAAATTGATTGGAAACCATTATTTTACCAAAAGATTAAATAAAAAAGGGGCTATAACTCCTGTAGAAGAAAAACTTTGACCTTTTTTTTTATAATTTTATAGCTACAAAAAAAATATTATTTAGGATTTATATGTTGGAAACCAATATGACAGACATGGACAAACAGACTGATTGGGGCAAAACTTTATGCTCCTTAACTATTTTTCTAATGGTGGGGGCTTAAAAATTAATAACTTTGACCAATGAAAGCTGTAAAATGTAAGCATAAATAATTCCAAAGAGAAACGAAAAGTGATAAATATATTTTTACTTTATTACTACCCCCCCCCACACACACACACACTCCCACCCACCTCTCCACAAAAAAGTTGTCACCTATGGATAAATTTCAGAAACACTTGGCTCAATTCATCAGCATGACATGAAAACATATCGCAGGTAACACCCTGACTTCCACCTCAAAGGTCAAGGTCACACTTTCATTTTTGTTTTAGTATGGGAATTCTTGTCCGATCTGTAACTTTTCACCTATGGATAAATTTCAAAAACACTTTGCTCAATTCATAAGCATGACATGATGACATGTCATGCATAAGACCCACACCTGTACTTCAATGGTGAAGGTCACACTTTGAGTTTGTTTGACAACACTTTAAGTCTGTTTGAGATTTCATGTCCAGTCTGTAACTTTGTCATACATGAATTGATTTTTAAAATAAATTGGTTTAATTGATCAACATGACATGACGACGTGTTGCATGCAAGACCCAGAATCTTACCTCAAAGGTCAAGGTCACACTTTCTGTTTGTTTGATATTTATGTCTAATCTGTAACTTTGTCTTACATGGACGGAATTTTAAAATATCTTGACACAAGTGATCAACATGTCATGATGATTTGTCACCTGCATTTACCTGTAGAAATACCCTGACCTTTACATCAGATGTCAGGGTCACTGTCACAGAAAGGTCAAGGTCACACTTTAAAACATAAAACTGTGTGTTCAGTCTGAAACAGAAGTCCATTACTCTTGATATTCATTTATGCAATTAAATCCTACCTATTACAAAATACATTGTTATTTTAACAGACCATGTGTGGTGCATGTGACATTTACTAGTGACATTTCTTGTTTTTAATATCAAGTACTAAGAAAATGTGAAATATCCTGTCTTTGTTATTTATGTTTTGTTTTGTTTTTGGCATGTACATGTATTGCACATTTTCTAGCAATTTTTATTATTTTAGAACCACCCAAGGAACCTAAAAAGGACCAATTTGAATTTTTCTACAGCAAAGCTTCAGTATTCAGTCAGTTTCACCCATCCAAGTTTACTGTTGATGGAATACAGTACAACTGTATGGAACAGTACATGCATCATCAAAAAGCAGGTGTTGTATTTTACATTGATATTACACTCTGTCTAGGGTGACAGTGTATGGATTAAGGTGACAGTGTAATACTATCAACCTGTCAGGAATTACTGTTACCCTCTACAAAATGAAATATTTATTTTTTTATACTGAATGAAATATTTACCTTTTTACAGTATTGTATATTACATAATTATTACATTCTGTCTAGGGTGACAGTGTATGTAATACTATCAACCTGTCAGGAATTACTGTCGTCCTCTACATAATGAAATACTTATTTTTTATAACGAATGAAATATTTACATGAATACCTTTTTCAACATATTGTATATTCTGTACATTAATCTTTCAGTCTATTACACCCATCAATACTGGTACATGTATCAACAAAGGATTTCTGAAAGTCCAATAGTTGGTGGCATGATTCATTTATAGTTTAATTTGCACTTTACATCATTTTCTTAAACCAGATATATCTGTAGAAATGTGAATCTTGGATTTTAATGAAACTTTAAAGGAAATTGTTGTAAACAGAAATCTTGTCCACACTTTATCTCTTTGGCCACTCAGTGGATTTCGATGAAACTTGGGTTGGAAGTTTTAGTATAAAGTTTAGTTGTTCATATTTGGTACAAGTGATTGTTTTAAGCAATGGTTTGCAGTTTAGTTCAAATGAAGGAGCTATGGTCCATTGCAGTCAAGTAAGAGGACTTTGAGAGGACTTCGAATTTTACATTGGATTGCTATAGGAAAACAGATAATTCTCATTTATTTCTCATCTATAAGTTCTTCATAGGCTGATAACATTAAATGTTATACTGAACCGTCTTGATTTCAGTCACATTTAAGGACGACATTAGTGCAAAATTGATAATGGCTACGACTGATCCATTGCAACAGAAAAAACTTGGCAGACAGGTGAAGAACTTTGATAAAACAGTGTGGGGCCATACGTCTATTAAAGTGGTGAAAAAAGGCAATATGGAGAAGGTACATGAATGTTAAATTACAAAGTCTTGACAATGTAATTTACCGCCTGTTGCTGTATTGGTACAGTAATGATGTTATTGATAATGAATAGTTATCTAATAGCTTTGTTTTAATATTTAGCATCATTTTCATGCCATCAAGGGCTAATAGACATTCAGTTAATATAACCTCTCTTTCCTGGGACCCTGGAAGAGTAACCAGTACTTGAGCACACCAATCTCCGCAAGTAACAAATAACTTTCCCACTTGAATCAGCTGTGAGGGACAAATGACGTTTAGACGCAATGTTGTATATTAGTCATCATGGAGCTGTGGTCGCATAGGGATTTAAACTCCCGACCTCTGGATTAATATTCTGATGTGCTACCTACTGAGTTAACTAGAACCAGCTTATCAAACAACAGTTTAATTAAGTATCACATATGAATTGTTCATTTAAAGAAGGGGTTATAGGGGTTTCACATACATTTTGCTCTAAATGTGTTAGTTCATATCTTGTTACTGTTCAAGAAATAACAATTGTTTCTTATATTTATAATATTGATGTAACACCACCATGTCCTGTTTCGGATTTCTCTGGCATCTTTACAGTGATAAATTGTTTGCAGCATTCTTAAGGTAAAATTGATGAACGAAATGGCATAAGTCACGTCTTTTGTTTACTGATGGTTGCTTCATGACATCAAAACCGTTAATAATTACGACGTTATAGATGTCATAACTAATTGTATATCTCGTACAAGGTTGATTTTATCCAAAATTATGCCGAAGCTGAAAGAAGTTACGTCATGAATATAAATATAAAATAGCATTCATGGACCAATTTCATATCTGCCCATAGATATTTTATAGTCATTGTTATGCCTCTACCATTCGAAGTCCTGTCTGTCTGATCATGTGTTCGTTCAGGAAAAAAATTGTGTTCTGCGATTAATAACTTGTGAAGGTATAAGATACAAAGTTTGTATTACAGTCAGCAAGAAATATAACACAATAAACATAAGCTATGAAGGAGGTCTATGAATTTAATAAATATTTCATGTTTACCTGTAAAATACAGGTCAAGTTTGATATTTGTCAACATCAGTCAGATTTTACAGTTATGGCCCCTTTTTGACTTGATTATTAGAAAAAAAAAAGAAATTTTCCAATTAACAGTGGATGCAATCTAGTAGTCATATCATAGAATTTTTTTTGCAAATAATTCATGATGGGAAGCTGAAAATTAGCAATTTTTGTTGTCCTGCAAGTAAACAAATGGAAATAATCATTGCTTTGCTAATATCAGATTAAGCTGGCTATATCAACTGAAATCAATAAAAACCTTATTAAATCAAATTTATAGCGAATTTTAACTTTTTTCTAAATTTTTATATCAAAATTTCATTTTTTAAAACATGAGAGTTAATCACATAGAACAGAATTGTATCATAACATATTTTATTCTCTATATTTTTGCAGTACGGTCAAAATCCGGAAATGAAGAAAATTTTATACGCCACATATCCAAAGATACTTGTAGAGGCCAGCCCCAGAGATAGGTTGTGGGGGATAGGAATGGGGAAATCTAACCCCAAGGCTCAAGACATGAAAACCTGGCGAGGCAAAAATCTTCTTGGATTTGCATTAACAGATGTTAGGAAAAAAATGATGGAAAATGACAAACAGAAAAATGAAGAAAGTTCCATATGAAATAAGATTCACATCAGTAGAACTTTGAAAAAAATTATGGAAAAAGACAAAGAGAAGAATGAAGAAAATTCTGTATGAAATTGGATTCATATTAATAGAAGTTGGAAAAAAATTGATTGAAGAAGACAAAGATAAAAACAAAGAAAGTTTAGTATGAAAAACAAACTAAATTGTTTTCTATCAAACAAAAGAAATATTTGTTTAACACAGAGATACCATTGGGTTAGTTTTCATCAAAATTTCAGGAATTATTGTTATAAAACATGTGGGAAGGTGTATGTAAAGCAAAGACTCTTGTTGGTTTGTGAATAGATCATTAGTTATAAAAGTCACAGTAACCAGGAGCAGATGGCAGTGTTGATTCATATTAGATACAAACTACTACTTTACTATTGCCTCTTTTTCTAAGCTTTGAACTCTGAGTAGGGACACATCTTAATGCCAAAATGACGCTCGTTGATTTGTGCTCGATCAAGGATAATGTCATTATTTAGCTTAAACGATCAATGAATCGTTGCACTGCTCTGTCTTCCTTTAGCATGTTTCTTTAATGAACTTCATCATTTACACATTCTCTGTACTATGTATGTAGAAGTTTTTCTATACCCTCGTTCTTTGAAACTTAGTCATTTTGGCTGTCAGGATAAGCTGGTTAGGAAGCCAGTGGACAGTGTTGGCAGGGTCGCTACTTCTCCCGGAGCTGCACCACTGGCTGGATAAGATGATTATTTCTATGTCGGTTCTGTTGTCTAAGTTGAATTATTGAATAAGTTGGTTCTTGAAAATAATTGTTTCTAGGAGGTTCCCTGTTGGTTAACTACACCATTGGTTAGTCGTGGATGTGCTGTTTGCCATTTGTTGTACCATTGGTGGTTGAGCTGTTGGTTACTTCTTTGCATGAAAACAATCCTGTCTTGGGTCACGTTAAAAACATAAAACCAATGATATTTTAAGATAGATGTCTCTATTAATCAGCAAAAAGAGATATCCACGGTTGTAGAAACTGTAATGTCATCACAGAAATTTGGAACCATCCTGTTGACCCACTTTGAAGGCTCCGGAAGACAAGTCCTTCTGCTTTGACAGCCGCATGTTGTCTGTACTATCATGTCAAATGTACTATATATTGAATAGTATTGAACTGTGGTGCTGTATACCAGTGTACACAAATGAATAATTTGGATTATTAAATAGTCGACCTGGAAATCAGTCAACTTTTTAGCTCACCTGAGCCAAAGGCTCACAGGTGAACTTTTGTGATCAACTGGTGTCCGTCGTCTGTCGTCTGTTGTAACTTTTAGCTTCTAACAAGTTAACTTCTCCTCTGAAACCACTAGGCCAATTTTGATATTACTTTACAGAAATGTTCCTTGGGTGATTCTCTACCAAGTTTGTTCAAGCCATCTTGATTACTCAAAAAACATGGCCGTCAGGGGGCGGGGCAAGTTTAATTAGTAAAAACTTAAAAATCTTCTTGTCAGACACTACTGGCTCGATTTTAAGATAATTTCACAGAAATGTTCCTTGGGTGACCCTCTACCAAGTTGTTCAAGCCATGTTGATTCGTCAAAAAACATGGCGGCCAGGGGATGGGGTTAGTTTACTATATAAGCTATAGTAAAAACTTAAAAAATCTTCTTGTCAGAAACTACTGGCTCAATTTTTAAAATAATTTCACAGAAATGGACCTTGGGTGACCCTCTACCAAGTTTGTTTCGAGCCATGTTGATTTGTCAAAAAACATGGTGGCCAGGGGATGCGGTTAATTTACTATATACATTGTAAACTATAGTAAAAACTTAAAAAATCTTCTTGTCAGAAATTACTGGCTCGATTAAAAATAATTTCACAGAAATGTTCCTTGGGTGACCCTCTACCAAGTTTGTTCAAGCCATGTTGATTCGTCAAAAAACATGGCGACCAAGGGATTGGGTTAGTTTACTATATAAACCATAGTAAAAACTTAAATAATCTTCTTGTCAGAAACTAATTGCTCGATTTTAAAATCATTTCACAGAAATGTTCCTTGGGTGACCCTCTACCAAGTTTGTTCAAGCCATGTTGATTTGTCAAAATATATGGCGGCCATGGGGGGGGGGGGGGGGGGGGGTTAGTTTACTATATAAGCTATAGTAAAAATTTAAAAAAACTTCTTGTCAGAAACTACAGGCTCGATTTTAAAATCATTTCATAGAAATGTTCCTTGGGTGACCCTCTACCAAGTTTGTTCAAGTCATCTTGATTCGTCAAAAAACATGGCGGCCAGGGGGTGGGGTTAGTTTACTATATAAGCTATAGTAAAAATTTAAAAAATCTTCTTGTCAGAAACCACTGGATCAATTTTAAAACAATTTCGCAGAAATGTTCCTTGGGTGACCCTTTACCAAGTTTGTTCATGCCGTTGTGATTTGTTAAAAAACATGACCGCCACAGTGAGTTGCTAGTTTACTATATAGGCAGCTATAGTAAAAACTTCAAAAGCCTTCTTGTCAGAATCTACTGACCTGATTTCAATGTAATTTCACTGACATTTACCATGGTAGAACCTCTATCAAGTTTGAACTCTTCTATGCATCTGTTACATCTTCAAAACAAATTAAAATTCTTGCCCATCTTGTTTTTCTTGAATTTCGAGTGTACATGTATTATATAATCTACTTACATGTAAGTTGGGTGACTCAAGGTCAGTCAGGTGAGCGATATAGGGCCATCTTGGCCCTCTTGTTTTGTTACTGATTTCTGAAGAAGTCGGTGCAGTGCCGTAATATAGGGGGGCAGTAATTTTTTAAATGAATAAGGAATATATATATTGTTAGTATGATTTACATAGATATTTTACATATGCTGATAATGACATTGTATTAATGATTCTAAATTTAATAACTAACAAAAACATTAAGTTTGTTATAATAGTTTGCTTATTATTTCAAACTGGGAGAAAAATAATGACATATCCTGGTATGTTTGCTTACCAATTACTGAAATATGATTAACTCAAATAAAACTGAAAAAGAAAACCAAGAACATTGATATCTGTATATAACTTGAGAACAAGAAATTTGTATCATGTATGGGGCAACTGTTGCTTTTATTATGTTGTTTTTAAGGAAGGCATAATCAAGCCTATTTGAATCAAGGCTGTATAAATGTTCACCCATTCAATGGCGTGCAATATAGTCCATACGACTTTTGATGCTTTGCATCATGCATGTTTTCTTGTTATTATCTTGTTCTACTGATAGCAAGGATAACCTTTCTGGAACAGAAAAAGACTGATAGTGTTATGGAGATTTTAAACCTTTCTATGAACCAATTATTTAATGTCCCCAGAATTCACCTCGGTACAATAATTAAAATAACCATCCATGGTTAAAATGGATGTTGCAGTATTTGATTATCAAATGTCATGAAATGAAAAAAATCATCAGATTGAGAAATGAATGGGTTTAACGCTATTTTCAACACATTTCGGGTTATATATGGCATGTCCAGTTTTATTAGTGGCGGAAAAACTCCTAGTAGAGCCACAGTCCTTATACAATCTATGGAGGGAGTGGGACCTTGAACCAATAAGCTTAGTGGTGAGAGATCAGTCATCATGAGATGGCACCTGAGACCATTCAGCCACGGCGGACCACTTGAGAAATGAAGATCAGTGTGCTTATAGCTTTACTTAGTGTAGTGTTCATTACTGTTAAAGGATTTTTTTTAAAATTGGCCAAAAACTTTTGTTTTCCAATCTACCATGCCTATATATACTCACTGTCCTCACATTGCCAATAGGGTGTCTGTTTAAACATACCAAAGTAATATATTGAAAAGGGCTTTCCAAACTTTTTTTATTAGCCTAGAGCCTGTGTGGTTCTGGCTAAGAATAGAATCACTGTCGATCTCTGCAGAGGGGTAGGAATACCCCGAATGGGTGTCATGTTCATTTTATCATTTTTTGTCATGTTCACTATTGTGGTTAAATTATTAACCCCTGTGTGGTTCCAGGGAGCCATGAGTGATGGCAAGAATAGGATCACTGTGGCTTATGCATGTCGTAAAAAGCGACAAATTGAGTAATAAGATAGAATATGCTGAAACTCTGCAGTTCTGCAGGTATCAAGGTTCTAGGTTCATTCTGCATATTCATTTGTTGATGTATTTTTTTTTTAATCTGTATGTTAATTTGTTGTTTTTGTACATGTAGAGTGAACCTGGATTTTCTTCCTTCCTGTTGGCGTCAAATAACCTATAATGTGTTGGTACGCCGTAAAACCCTATTCATTCTATTCATTATTAGGTTTATTTTTAGGTGTTTTTTTAGTAGTGCATTATTAATATATCATTTCACTCTAATATGTGCCTACTGGTAACAAGGGCTTAGTATTTGATTTTTATAATAAATTTTATGAAATTTCATTTTTTCACTTTATAAATCATTCCTTTTTTCAGCCTATCCAAGTCCATGCCTCAAGAAAAGAAATAAATAAAAGGTCACGAGTCTGTTCTCCATTAAACCTAAACTTTATTGAGGTCCAATTTTGTCCTATGTTTACATCATCTATCATACATATCAGGTTTCTGTTTCACCAATATTTTAATTAAATACTTCAAACTTAATTAAGTTTTGACTGGTTATTTGTCTATTATATAATCAATATCAACAAGACCATATGCAGTTTTTGCTGGAACCAGTCTTTAATCATGATCACCTGGCTGCTTTTCTTAAGTATATGTTGGTCAAACATTCTTTGTACATTGAGAATGAATCGGACTTGTTTTGCCAATATTTCCTTTATTTTTTTTTTAAATACTTAAAAACTTGACTTAATTTTGACTGGTTACTTTAGTATTTTTTAATTGATGTCTATGAAACCAAATACAATTTTTCTTGAGCCAGTCATTATCACTTGAAGCTTTTCTTTGATTTAAGTTTTTAAGTATTTAACTACATAGTTACTTAAATATGTTGGTGAAACAGGAGTCTGGTATATGCCTTTCTTTTGTCATAGTACAAAATTGTTTGTAATTGAATGCTGTAACATTTCAGCCGTCAGACTATGTCTGTGAACTCGCCATTACCATATGTACTTAGAAAGTATGTTCTGTTTACTATATTATTCCACTAATTTCAAGCGATCAGAACATAAGCATCACCTGTTGGTAGCAGAATTGAGTGGCTTCTGTTTCATTAACATATTTAAGTATATATATCTACTTAAATACTTAAAAACTTAAATTTAAAAAAGCATCCAGGTGATCATGATTTTGGACTCGTTCTAGTACAATT
Source organism: Panopea generosa (assembly GCA_029582155.1). Classification (NCBI taxonomy): domain Eukaryota; kingdom Metazoa; phylum Mollusca; class Bivalvia; order Adapedonta; family Hiatellidae; genus Panopea; species Panopea generosa. The sequence continues at coordinate 34,318,382 of CM055901.1, read as the reverse complement.
TCCTATGGTTAAATAGACATTCATTAAATAATTGATAAATAGCCAGTCAAAATATTTAAGTATTTAAGTAAAACTTAAGAAAATGTTGGTGCCAAATAATAGTTAAAGAGTCATTGCCTATATATTTTATGACCTTGAAATGATCTAACTACACCTAGTCTGAAAGACACCCATGTAACTTGAAGAAATTGGTGCAATTTTTTAAACAACAACACATGTTACTTTCTAGAGATAAGTGTTTAAATAAGTCATCTATAAACAATTGCATTCGTGATTGATTTTAGTGTGACTAATTCCGGATAGTTTTAGAACGCACTTCGCTGATTACCGGAAATCTGAAGATTTGTTATTGTTGCTCGGGAATTATCGGATTTAGGATAGTTGTTGTAGCATTTAGAGCGGGAAGTGATTTAATCAACAACAACAACACTTTAAATTCTGAATGTAAAACATGCGTTACAGATGCAGAAAAGAACACATGTTTCTGAAAAACAGGTTCATAAAATTTTCCATATATCTATGATAGCATTTAAATAATCAGTTTTAAATATTTATCCTAAAAATATCGGCCTGATATGTGATGCCTCTTCATATTCATGTTGATTCATGACATATGAAATAGCATATAGTAATGTTTAGGTTAATTAAATAACTAAGATTGGACATCTACCTTGATATTGGCATTCGGTTACTAGCAGTTATATCAGCTTAATCGTTTATTCAATCCACAATTGATTTGTCCTGTTCTAGGTCATGTTGACCATACGGCAACTGCAATGCACCCTTGTTCATTTAGATGAAGGCTAACCATTGTATCATATCATTATGTTTTAATCCACACAATGACTTGTATAGAGGGATATGAAACTTGTATCTCCCCACTAAATGTTGATGAAACAGCACACGAATGATTCATAATTTGCAAATTAATCATTCATAATTCACAGGCAACTGATTTTTTGTTCACAAACTGTAAGTTGTATGCAATCTTGCATGTTTAAACATGTTTTGATCACTAAAAAAGCTCTTGAACTAAAGATATTGAGGTTTGATGTTGTTGTATGGTGTTAAGCGTCGCTTTCAACAATTTTTCAGTCATATCGCGATGGTGTCTACTTGAGACAGTATTCTAAGCGCTGTCACACTGGAGTATCATACCGCAGACACATGGTATGATACCCCACCCAGTCACATTATACTGACACCGGGCCGACCAGACCTAGAACTCTCCTCTAAATGCTGAGCGTCAAGCGAGGAAGCTTCTAGTACCATTTTTTAAGTCTTTAGTATGACCTGGCTGGGAATCGAACCCACGACCTTCCGCATGCAAGGCTGACGCTCTACCACTAGACCACGCTACGGTCACATTGAGGTTTGAAGGAAAATTTATCGTAATTTGTCGTTATTTTAGCAAATTTTGTGTAAAAACAAGTACTTCAACAATTTTAAACCGTGACAAATTTCAGGCAATGGTATTGTATTGATGACAATTTCACTCTGCAAGGTAAGATTTTGAATTGTGTTCCTGAGATGAATGGAAGTTAAGATAATTAAAAACGAGATATTGCGAGATTTTGCGTGAAAACTGAGCGTTCACACAATCTCAATTAGCTGCCTTTCCTTTTCTATATAATTCATTGTTCCACATAATAAAGTAGTGTAAGATAAACTTTTTCTTTATAAGCAGGGAAGGTTCATCTTGCAGCAACACACACATTGATGATGTCATTGTTTTTGCCTTGTATTAAACCGATGTTGTTTTTTCGACCGTTGATGAACTGTTAATAATGTCAATAAATATAAACTAATAATTATAATTGAGTTGACATGTCCCAAATAAACTAAATTTTGTTTTGTTGTAATCGTTACCACAGATATTCACACGCATATTTGTTGACTGGACTAAAATCAGTTGTTGATTTTTAAATAAAAATTCTAGTAGATAACACACACATATAATGCCATAATAAAGAGAATATCATGTTAGTGTCTGATAGTTTAAATTTATCAGGTATCCAATCTAAATTTGAATATTTCGGAAACGTCAGAGATTTTTTTCCATGATAAGACTGGTAATGGATTTAATGTTTATGATTTCTGAAAAAAAAATTTGAGGGAACTATTTATATAGCAGCCGCTTTGTCCATTCATGTGTGCGTGCATCACCAAATCCTTGTCATTCCTATTTCTCTATAACCTCTGGTTGGAATTTTATTAACTAGATAGGAGCGAAAAACGGTAACTCTCTCTTGAATAACGACAGAATATCTTCCTTTTTGTTTATCTTCGCAAGTATGTCTGGGAATCTAACGCGACTTGGAACATGGATAGAGAGAGAGCAATAGGTGAAAATGTAGAAAAAAAACTCATCTTGACGAATGACAGAATCGTCTCCACATTGTTACTTGATCAAATTTTGGTTACATATCGTCAACAATATGTAAGGGGATTCAACAAGACTTGAGACATGTAGATGTTGATGTGCGTAAGTGAGAGTTATACGATTAAAACAATCGTTGTAAATGTAATTCATTTCCAAAATACCTTTGCTGCAGGTCTCAAGTTGAGTTACGCTTTGTTTAAGGCGACAGTAACTGTTGTTGTTACTCATTCGTCTGGTTCCAGAACATAATAATTATATTTAGTTTCTGGTTTATCTAATTAGCAATTCTCAATTGAACGCAACACGAGTGTAATTGTTTTCCTTCAAATTGATAGGATTTTCCAGAATGCACTTGATTATCATTTAATATTGTGAGTGACGCTCAATTTGGATTTCGACGTGGAAGGTCGACAGTTGATGCAATATTTGTATTTAATTCCATTATACAAAAAGTATTACTAAAAAATGACCGCTTAGCTTGTGCCTTTGTAGACCTAAAGAAAGTTTTTTTTATAGTATTTATCGAAATGGTTTATGGTTTAAACTTAATCGATTGGGTGTTAATGCTAAAATGTTACGAATTATTCGTGACATGTACTCAAATGCGAAAGCATGTGTTAAGGGATGTAACTCCTATTCCTATAACTGCTATCGGATTAAAGCAAGGGAAGTAATTTCTCCTCTGTTGCTTTCATTATTTTTGGAATCTAAACTGTGGCATGAACTTGAATGACATTACATTTATTTTAATGCTTTTTGCTTATGATATGGTGATGTTAGGTAAAAACCAGACTGATCTGAAAAAAAATATTAATCTTTTACATAAATATTGTGAAACTTGGGGGTTAGAGAAACCAAGATTGTTGTATTTCGAAAAAGCGGTCTTTTAAAAAGCGATGAAAATTGGACTTTTAATAGTCAACCTTTAGAAGTTGTGAATGATTTTAATTATCTGGGCACTGTTTTCAATTATACCGGTAACTATTCTCTTAATCAGGAAGCATTGGCTGGAAAGGGTCTTAACGTATTAAACATTTTACTGGCAAATACTCGTAAATATACATTGAAACCTAAAACTGTCTGTCAATTATTTGATGCTTTTGTTGGCTCAACTCTTAATTATGCCTGCGAATTATGGGGATTTTCCAAATCAAAAGAAATCGAAAGAATTCATCTGAAATTTTGTAAATATTTATTAAATGTTAAAACTTCGACAAGTAATATGGGTGTATGTGGAGGGTTAGGTAGATACCCATTGTATATAAATAGATATGTTCGTATGATAAAATACTGGACTAAAATTGTAAAATCTGATAACATTATAGTTAAATATTTATATAATTCATTACTTATTGATTGTAATAAAGGTGGTAAGAATTGGGTAAAAAAACATCAAAAACCTACTGGATGATTATGGATTTTCGTATATATGGTCAAGTACTGATGATGCAAATTTGTTTTTAAAGAGAGAGTTCTAGATAATTTTAAACAAAAATAGTTTAATGAAATCAAAAACAGTCGTTCACAATGTATTTATAAAATGTTAAAAACTACTTAAGAATTCGAAAATTATTTAGACATGCTTCCAAGAAAATTAAGAATTCCTATGTCAAGATTAAGATTATCTTCACATCAGTTGAAAGTTGAAACAGGTCGTTATGTACAAAACAGAATTGAACGTAACTTGCGTTATCGTACTCTATGTAACTTTAACGACATAGAAGATGGATACCATTTTGTGTTAATATGTCCTAGTTATTAGGATATCCGTAAAAGCTTTATTAAATCATATTATTATAAACGGCCAAGTATGATAAAAATTCATTGAAATTATGAAAAGAACCCCGCCCTCATACAAACACACACGTGCTGGAATGTGCATACCTTTACCCCGATATACACACTTGGACCCCCCCCCCCCCCTCACACACTCACACTTTGCATTTAATCATTTGAGCACCTCGGACTGCATAATAACTGACCCTCCCCACCTCACGTCTTCACCCAGGTATTGAAAATCCGGATCCGCTCATCAAATTCCAACTTGCCAAACAGCCCTCGTTAACGCAGTGTGCAAAATAAGCTTGAGTAAGGTACAATATGTTGATGCTTCACGATTCTACTTCATTCTTTCAATATATTTTGCAATTGTTTGCGCTACTGTTGCGTTGTTCATGCGCTGAGCAATCTTCTAGAAAACACCTACACCGTCTGCGTTCGTTTATAAAGGTAACTCGATAGCGTTCGCGCAGCAGTGGCTTTCCTATTTTTGGGACTACTTTCACGAGAACGAGACGCAGTAATTATCATTCGGCAAACGATTCTGCTTGAGCTATTGAATACATGAATGACTTTGAAATAAGGAATATAGCAGATTAATTCATTATATATAGATACATCATTATATAAGGTAAGAACTCTATTCTGTTGCTGTTGTATAGTTGTATTTTTAATTTCACTGTAATGTAATTTTGTTATATAATTTTTTATTTGTATTTTGCGCAATTTGAACTGAACTTTCGCGGCATACCAAAACAACGGTGACCCCTTTTTGTTTTGTTAATTACATTAATGTTTATAATACATTTACGATTTTTTTCTATAAATTATTGTTTTTTATATCCGATCATTAAATATTTCTAATAAATCAGTTTATATATATTAAATACCATTATAAATATTAAATAAATTAAATCATTTAAAGTATATTTGTTTATACACATATCGATACGGAATGCCCAAGTAGCTTACCAATGGAGACAAATATCATGTGATAATATACTCCATTTTGGCATAACTATTCAATATTGATTGATTGATTGATTGAATATTTAACGTCATTTTATGTCATCGAGGGCTAACGGTCAGTTAATCTAACCACTGATTCCAGGGAAACAAGTTCTCGAGCACACTCCATCTCCGTAAGTAACTGATAACTTTTCCACTTGAATCAGCGGTCAGAGACGAATGATAATGAGACGCAATGTCGTATATCAATCATAACAGAGACTGTGACCTGGCGGGGATTCAAACTCGCTACCCCTGGGTTGACTGAGCTAATCGGACCCGGCTATACAATGTTAAACTGAAAAAAAATAATGTGTAAACTAGTAAGGAGGTTGCATTGCGGATTATTCTTATTTATAGCACGTGGATACCTTAACTATTTGTATTATGAATTTCGAACCACGGTACAACAACTGAAATAAACTTCAACATTTGCTCATCAACAGTTGTCATGGCGTTTTAATTGTAGTATACATGAATATGAAACATATTCTGGGCACATTTTGGTAATGAGTTAAAATTTAAAATTACAAATACTTTAATTCATTAATGGAAGTGATATTTGCACTTATGATAATCCGTGTACGTAATTTTTTGTACTGACATTGGTGTAAGTAAGTGTGTATACTCGATAGTTAGTTTAATAACTGTTTAACACCTACTGGGTTATCCGTGTACGTAATCATGGTCTTCGATTATACTTATCATTTGTGATTTTTACACTTCTTCAAGTAATTACTAAAAGTTATTGTTTTATAATTACTTCCAGGTGTATATTCTTACCTGTAAGGTATTTATAAGTACTTCTTGGCACTTGCTATGCGCTTGTTAAGTAAACTATAGTGCCCGCTAGTTAGCATTGATTAATACTAATAATTACTAGCTGGTAAGCTGTTATAGCAGCGGCGTGAACTTTAAGGGGTACATGCTAGTCGAATGTTTAATGAAATACGTATGTACAGATGGTTAGATTTATAAATATTTGCTAATTAGCAATATGGGTATGCACGCTTGTAGACTAGAAAGCTTAGTTAATACTTCCGGGTCATTGCTATTAAGCAGTTCACGTACTCCCGAACTGATACTTTCTATTGAACTGTTTAATTACTAAACGGGTATTTGCTAGAAAGCTGTTAAAGTATTTATTAATACACGTACCTGCATGTACTGCACTGCACTGTAAACATAAGTAGACTATTGGACTATAGTAGAACCGATGAGAATATTTCTCTTTGTCGCAGCACTGGCCTGGATACGGTGCACCTGTAAAGGCCTAATATACTATGATACGATACGATACGAAACGATACGATACGATACGATACGATACGATACGATACGATACAAAATAATATATCACAATACAAAACAATAAAAAACAGCACAGCACAGCACAGTAATATAATAGGATACGATACGATATGGAACGATACGGTACAGTATGATACACTATGCAACGCAACGCAACGCAACGCAACGCAACGCAACGCAATACAACACAATACATTTACAATACAATACAATTCAATAGTTTCTGTATTCTATTCTGCCCTCCACCCGTGCATCCGTATTTCGTGTTCTAGAATGTTCTCCGACAAGGACCTCGTCATTGTTTCTCCCGATGGCATACCTATCATAAGAATTTGTGGTTTTCCTCATTAACATTCAGAGGCACGCTAAACCCGCAAAGGTAGGATTTAGCATGTACTACTAGTATATGATGTGGATAGGTACGCACGGTGGTAATGTACGCGGTGGCTTATCTCTCGGCAATGGTTAGTCCAAACCTTCAGTTGTTTGAGGTTTCTAGACTAAGAAATGAGGTTAGAATTTGGTAAGAATATAAAATATTGTCTCTTTATTTAAACCGTCGTTTTAGAGTCTATGAGCCAAATAGTACCAATTTGTTTGCAAGACGCTCCTAAACACTAAATACAAAAACATTTATTAAGACCGGCAGTGTCTACTGTGTTGGAGTATTATTGTATACATATATATATATTTATATATATATATATATATATATATATATATATATATATATATATATATATATATATATATATATATATACCAAATCATAGCCTGTAAAGAAGATAAGTTAACCCATGTAATATCAAACGAATGTCAAAACATGATCGCTTCAAACAATCGTTATGTGCCCGATATGTATATAATGTAAAAATAGTGTCAAACTACGCAGTATACTTCTACCCACATTATTCCACTTCTAAACACACTGCTTTATAAACTATTTGATCATATAAACTACATCAATGTCAAAATACGCTGATAACATATATCTAATCAAATCATACACATTTCATTTAACGTCGGCTTGATATAAAAAAGTAAGCATAAGCAACATATAAAGCTTTTGAAACTGCAACATGAGTGTCAAACTACTCTGATAATATATTAACTACATGAATGTCAAACTACTCTGATTATATAAACTATATGAGTGTCAAACTTCTCTGATTATATAAACTATATGAGTGTCAAACTTCTCTGATGATATTAACTGTATGAGTGTCAAACTACTCTGATGATATAAACTACATGAGTGTCAAACTATTCGAAGTTATAAACTACAACAGTATCAAACTACTCTGATGATATAAACTACATGAGTGTCAAACTACTCTGAGTATATAAACTTCATGAGTAGCAAACTACCCAGAGTAATATAAACTACATGAATGTCAAACTACTCTGATAATATAAACTACATGAGTGTCAAACTACTCTGATGAGGTAAACTACATGAGTGTCAAACTTCTCTGATTATATAAACTACGTGAGTGTCAAACTACTCTGATAAACTACATGAGTGTAAAACTACGCGGATATTATAAACTACATGAGTGTCAAACCACGTTGATAATTTAAACTACAGGAACGTCGGACTACGCTTATATATGGCATAAAATACATGCATTTTTGTCTACGCTTATTTTATATTTGAATGTCAAACTACTCTGATAATATAAACTACATGAGTGTCAAACTAATCTGATGAGGTAAACTACATGAGTGTCAAACTTCTCTGATTATATAAACTACATGAGTGTCAAACCACGTTGATAATATAAACTACAGGAACGTCGGACTACGCTTATATATGGTATAAAATACATGCATTTTTGTCTACGCTTATTTTATAAATTAAGTTTTAAACTACGCTGATTATATCATTTGTCTGTCAAACTACACTGACAATGTAAACGTCGAGGATATGAACTGTGTGTAAAGCCACGGTGATAATACAACAATATAAATATCACGTTTTGACACGGATTAAAATATAACAAAACATTGTGTAATGAAAACAATACCAAATGCCAATATTTGATATTAATATAAATGACTGTGACAGTTTGCGCAACACAGATTTACATCGATGATGCGTTTATTTAGTGGTTAAGTCATAACCTGGAATGCGAGATGTTGAAGTTTAATTATCTGTCAAACAATTTAGAAAAATGGGTACTTCTTGACCAAGTGGTAGTAGCCGTCTCTTGTTGTTGTATATAAGTTTAATTTACATCGTCACCGGTGTCCTATATAGGTTTGTGAGGAATGATAGAAACTTTTTCTTGTTCTTTAATCTTTTCTTGAATCGAATCGGCAACCTCAGATTGAAACTTTAGTGTGAAAGGGCACTTTTACGTGTGTCATCACCGGGCTGGCTTTGTCGTGATATGACGGAACCTCTGATGAAAAAGATTATAAATGATATTTTTCTTATATAGAGTTTATACCATACAAGTAAATATCCAATGACGGGTTAATCGTCTAGTTTGACCGGGTCAAAACCATTCGATTTTTTGCGATCTTTGGATGTAGATTCTATCTGGACGTGTACATATTTTTTTATTTTGTTATTTTACTACTGTTATTGTTTTCGTAAAATTATTTCGACCATACGGGTTTCGTAATTGATATTTAACGCCATCTTTATGCAATCGAGGTCTAACGGACTGTCAGTTAGCCCAATCACTCTAACCCTTCCTCTCTCTCTCTCTCTCTCTCTCTCTCTCTCTCTCTCTCTCTCTCTCTCTCTTATCTTTAAGACCTGTTTGTGATTATTCGTGCACGCCTACGCGCATGATCAAAGCGGTTTCCAACACGTTATTGAGCTGATAATTAGCCTTATTATAATTAATACAACTTGGCGCGGGATAGAAAACTAATTCTTGCTAGACTGAAAGGTTATGTTTCATGACATTTATTGTGGCAACGAGCCGACAGGGAAATGAAAATATGCAACATACATTCTTACTTCATACTGCTTACCTGGAATTCAATGATGGAACTACAAGAGAAATAAACATATACCAGTACATTGTAATACAAGTGTATAACAAAAGTAACTTGAATGATATGGGTTTTTTTTCGTTAAGATTGTCTGATTTGCTTTGCTAATCACGGTTCTTATAAAGCAAGCATTTAAAAAAATGCATTTGCGGCCGAATTCCTTGCAGCACGCTCCTATGTATTCAAATTCAAATGCTAAGAGTTAAAAATATCCATATAATAATTGAGTCAATTCAATTTCAACATCAATTCAAAAATAAAAAATAATGAATTAGTCCCATAATGATTTTGAACAAAAACACGGAAGCAAGCACTACATTTCTTGTTTATTATTGGATTCCAATTGGGAATTCGAAAAGACTACATTTAAAACGTATATTTAAGTGGGTTGAGACTTGGATAGAATCCATGATGTCTGGCACGAGTGTTCAAAATTGGGTTGAGACTGGGATTAAACAGGCATTTAAAAAAGAGTCAGAAAAGGCAAAAATCAAAAACTTCATGCATAGCAACTGAAATGGTTAAAAAATAATTCGTTGTTGGGGAACAGCAAAAGAAATAGTAAAAAATTAAATATGGTTTAAAAAAAAAAAACAAAGCTATACATATATTATCATTTAAAGATAACTACATTTCTAGTATTAAAATTAGACTTTTTAGAATTTTACTGTGGCAAGACCAGCCGTAAACTGATTTGGGCTAGTACTGGCTTTAACACAACTTGGTTGATATTCATTATTGATATTCAAATGAAAATATTTCTTTATTCAACAAGTCAATCTTCCATGAGGCCATCAAGCATATAATACATTATTTACATCAACGCCCTTAATAACGAAACCAGTAATAGTATATGAAGTTATTCAACGATTTAGGTACAAGAAAAAAATATAAACGTGTGTTTGGCAAAGCGTGTAATACTATTTTTTATGTGTCAAAGCAATACCGAAATTAACCACACGGTAGCTGTGGGCTATCTCCAACTCACTGACATTCCACCAATGAGGACTTGGGTTTGAGCCGGCGAGACACTTTGCCAGTTACTCGCGGAAGGACGACAGCTTTACTCAGATTCATATTTATTTCACTCCACCAATTAAACTGGCTGTCACATACATGTATATTACATGTAACGTGCTGAAAATGGCGCTCAACTCCTCAAAAATGTAAAACTATTACTAAGTATATAATAACCAACACGTTTTATACAATAGCGAAATCTTCATTATTCACATTTATATTTTTCAGACATTCCAAATATGGCAAGACCTCTGAAAGTATGTGTCTGTGGCGGTGGAAGAAGTGCCCACACAATGGCGGGTCTAGCTGCAGCCAACCCGGACACCGACGTTACCGTGCTGGCCCTCTACAAAGACGAGGCTGAAAAATGGAACAATGCAATCGCAAATTCACAAATGGTCATCAACACTAAGGGACCAACTGGTACCGCTCTTGAAATAAAATCAAAACCAAATTGCGTGTCAAAAGATCCTGCTGATGTTGTCCCCGAGTGCGACCTTGTTATTCTCGCAGTCCCGGCTTTCGCCCATGAAGAGTACCTGAAAGCAATAGCCGGTCACATTGATAAGAAATCCGTGATAGTAGGGCTACCCGGACTTCCCGGTTTCGAGTATTTGTGTAAAAGTTTGCTTGGCGAGCTTACCGATCAAATTACCATCATGTCCTATGAATTGTCACCCTGGATTTGTGAGCTTGTTGCATATGGACAAACAGTGAACATTATAAGAACAGCCAAATCGCTTAACGGTTCAATCTTACGCGGCAAGGCCATTCCAAGAAAACCGTCGCTCATGAGTCTGCAGACGCTTCTAGGATATGACCCGGCTCTGAAACAGGTGAAACATTTCCTAGAAATTCTTTTTACTTCATTTTCGTTCGTGCATCCAGCAATTATGTACGGTAAATGGAAAGATTGGGATGGAAAAGCAATCGCTGAAGAACCAGGCTTTTTCGATATTGACGAAAACACTGCGCAGATTATCGAAAACTGTGGTAAGGAATACCAGGATGTAGCCCATGCCATTTCCGGCAAGAAACCGGAAGTGGATTTGACAGAAATTCAGGATATCTATAACTGGACGATTGCCTTTTACAAGGATGACATTGAAGATTCTACCAATCTTCAGAACGCCTTTTGCACAAACAAGGCATACAGTAGTGTGAAACATCCCATGATTAAAAACCGGAGCAGATTTACACCGGAATTTAATTGTAGATATCTACAAGAGGACATTCCGATGGGTATGGTAGTCGTCCGTGGATTGGCTGAAATCGTTGACGTAGAAACACCAGTCTGTGATCAAGTATTAGACTGGTGTCAGAATAAATTAGGAAAGCAATATCTAGTGGACGGAAAATTGACGGGACCGGATGTTTCTAGCTCGCGTGCGCCTCAAAGATTTGGATTTACCACGTTAGAAGAAGTTCTTAGTGGTCGCAAAAATGGAAGTTAGTATAAGAAACAAGATGGCTGCAGCTTTAAGTATATATTATTGTCACGTGACACTCCTTCCCTATCACAACCAGAATGTTAGATCATTCATGAAGAACCATATTTACTTCAACTTTCCAGCCATTTGAAACTGAAAGAAGCTTAATGGCAAATTATTGTGTTTTCGCATATTGTTTTAAATGAATACCACAGGTGCCAGTGAGATATGTCCCTGGACTAATGTCACCTTAATATTCAGTGTGTTTATATTTAGAACCACTTCTAACACCTTTGGATTACCAGTATATACTTATATACTAAATTTCCTTCTTATTCGTCCGTTTTGGGTAAAGTTTATATCGGAAACAGCAATAGAACTTTCTCGGTGAAGTCGTCCATGGATCCTTTCGAGAATAATACCGAAGAATAGCGGAATCTGCCGAGTATATGCGATTGTAGACATAGCTTCTACGCACTTATTTGCGCAAAATAAATGCGACAGAAAAAATAGTACACAATGGCGGTTACCCATAATGTATTAATAATGATATCAGGAGCAACTTAATTAAAATCACTCACATGGCGATTAATCAGTGTATTTATCTAATATTCCACAGACAGCAGAATAAACAAATACCAGTTATCTTGCATTTTCCGTGACTCCAGGGTACCGCCATGTTTATATGATATAATCAGTATTCGCGATCTACGATTCAATGATATGAAAAAAATGCAGATGGACAATCCGAAAAGCATACGTGTGCTTAAGTTTGTGTTCTTACAAATTATTGTGTTTTCATGGCGTTAAATTTAATAATAAAGCTTGTTAAACGAAACTTGTTAACTTTTAAGATATTTATCAGATGTACAGCAATGCATATCGGAAAGACAGTTGTTGTTGTTGTGTTGTGTTGTGTTGTGTTGTGTTGTATGTGTTTAGCGTCGCTTAAACAATTGTTAAATCGCGATGGTGACTACTTGAGACAATACTCTAAGCGCTGCCACACTGTCATATCATGCCACGTGGTATGATACCATACACAGTCACATTATACTGACACCAGGCCGATCATCCTCTAAATACTGAGCTGGAGCGAGGAAGCTTCTAGTACTATTTTCAAGTATTTTAATATTACCCGGCCGGGGATCGAACCCACGACCTTCCGCATGCAAGGCTGACGCTCTATCCATAGACAGTGAGCAGTTAGTTTGATCATCGGTTTTCGAAGTGCATATCAGTGGCTGAGAAGAACGGGTCAGGGCCAGTTTCATGTTGACTAGCAAAACATGAATATCAAACTGACTTCAGACTGTCTATCCAAAACATGTGTTACATTGGAGGCATTGTGTATCTAAGAGAATGACACTAAAAGTACATTTTCAAAGTAACCATATTTATCCAACATTTTAATAGTTTAGTGTCAATTTATTCATTTTACTTGGATTGTGAAACAAGTTATTACAACATGTACAAATCACGCTCGAAGACTTCCTGGGTAGAACCAGTACTAAGCATTTGTGGTAAAATGTCATGCTCAATGACAACACTCATGGTCGTGGTGAAGGATCGAACCCACGACCCCCCTCCCCGATCTTGGGTTCGATGCTCTACCAATGGACCAGACACTTCACGGGCTCCCCCTTATAACCGTAGTAATAACTTTTGTACTAATTTACAGAAAAAAGCTTTAGTAACAATTCAAAGAAAACGTGCCGGTATCAGATTTATATTCCAATGGTTGTACTAATGGTATTTAACGACAAACAAATCTATCTTAAAGTGCTTTGCCATGAATTACTCATAAGTACAACAAACGCACGATTGAGACAAAAAAAGTTTAAATCCATATAGATAAAATTTATTAACAAGTTCTTTATATTGATTTAGATAACTAAGAAAAAATAAATAATGCATTAGAATGTAGGATATTACCAAATTTATAGACCTGTACTAAAGTGCCTTGTGCACCCATTTCTATGGACAGTTTAATTGGATTCTGGATTTTTAATATATTGTTTGTAAGAGAAACTTAGAAATGGTGATTCTGTCAGTATTATACTGTACGTCTTTTGAAAAGGCAATGGGGGTAGCTTACCTATTTTGCTCTACTAGTAATACGGAAAGTGAATTGTGTCGTTTTTACAGTAGAATATTTTTTCTTCGATATGCCACTCATTTGTATTTGTAAACGTTTACATGTATGTACGTGCATCAACATGCTTTCTCCCATCAAGCGTGTGTTCATACTTTTATGTGACTTGTTGGTGGATTGGTTTATGGTTTATGGTTGTTTGTGGGTGTACATTGGAGAGTGTATAGATTATTTCTATGTGATGCGTCGGAGAATTATGAGGGTTTAAGTGATGGCATATGGTGTATGGTATTATGTAGTGCATGTGCTGTTGTATGGTGTTGAGAGTCGCTTTCAACAAGTTTTCAGTAATGACACACTGGAGTATCATGCCGTAGACACATGGTATGACAACCCACCCAGTCACATTATTCTGACACAGGGCCGGCCAGACCTAGAACTCTCCTCTTAATGCTCAGCACCAAGTAATGAATCTTCTAGTGCCATTTTTCAAACCTTGATATTACCCGGTCGGAGATCGAACCCACGACCTTCCGTCCGCATGCGAGGCGGTATAATGTATATGACAAGTTATGTACGGGTGGTGGTGTGTGATTTCAGTGGTTTAATGTGGTGTATATGTATGTTATATGCGATTTGTATGTGAAATATGTTTCATGTACGTACGGGGGTTTGATTCTAAAGATTTGAGTCCCTCCGCCAAATAATCACGCGGTGGGGCCCTTATGTTTGTCATATGTCGGTAAGCATATATATATATATATATATATATTGAGATAATTATTTGTGAATAACCAAGACATAAATGTACAGACCAGACTACGGCGAGTGCGCCTAGCTACAATGCAAACCATAGATACGATATCAAGGCCTCTGCCAGACCAATAAATTTGGTGTCGACCATGACTTATATACTATAGAATTACATGCAACACATCTGGACAGGGTGGACAAATTTACATACATGAACTGATAGCTTTATATAATTAGGATCCAGTTAAGGATTCATGACTACTCAAATTCTATATAAAGGAAAGATTTGTGAACCCGTTGTATCATATAGATACAGTGAATTCATATATATTTAATTTCATAAAGGGAGATAATTAAATTCACAAACAACGAAATTTACGATTTTTGGGATCTTTTCAGATGCTCATTCACAATGCATGATATATATATGGAGATAATTATTTGTGAATAACCAAGACATAAATATACAGACCAGACTATGGCGAGTGCGCCTAGCTACAATGCAAACCATAGATACGATATCAAGGCCTCTGCCAAACAAATAAATTTGGTGTCGACCATGACTTATATACTATGGAATTACATGCAACACATCTGGACAGGGTGGACAAATTTACATACATGAACTGATAGCTTTATATGATCCAGTTAAGGATTCATGACTACTCACATGCTATATAAAGGAAAGATTTATAAACCCGTTGGATCATATAGATACAGTGAATTCATATATATTTAATTTCATAAAGGGAGATAATTAAATTCACAACAACGGAATTTACGATTTTTTGGAATCTTTTCAGATATATATATATATAAATGTGATGAATCTATAACTTAATATGGGGTACATGCATGTGATATGGCATGTATGTGTTATATGTTACATATGTGATATAGCCTATGTACTATGTGACATATGGTATGTGATATGTGTTGTATGTGGTATATCGGTAGTATAAAATAGACTGTTACAATAATTCATAGATTTTATCAACAAAAATGGTAATTATTGTTTACTTTTTGTAAGTAGACACAATAAGTTTGTTACAGAAGTAACATAATCTCACAATGATAAGATTGCGTAAGTTGCATGCAGTAATAAGGATGCATGGTTTGTTTAAAAGTGTCTATGTTTTAAGCAGTAGTCATTCCTAGCCTAGATTTTCCTGATATATGTTTATGCATTAAAAATGAACCTGGTATTCTCAGAAAAGAGCGGTCATCCTGTTTGCAATCATCAAAAATATCTGCTCATTGTCAATCGAAATCCGACAAGATTTTAAATGCGGTTTAACCCCGTTTTCAACTCATGACAGGTTATATATGGCAATGTCAAGTTTTATCGATTCAAGAAGACCTCAGATGGAACCTGAGTAGAGGCCTTCCGCAAGTTACTGACTTTTTTCTCACTTAACGTTTTTGGACCGAGCTTGGTTTGAACACATGGCCTTAGCGGTGAGAGGTAAATGATCATTAGACGGCAGCAACTTAAAACACTCGGCTGAGAGTCCCTTAATTCCGACAAATAAACACCTATTCACGTTACATGTTATATATGGCATCCATTTTTTTTGGAGGAAGACCTCATATACACTGATGTATGTACGCGAATCCGAGTAGAACCATCTTCCTTTCGCAAGTAACTGATAAACTTTCACACATGAAGTTTATAAACTGAGTTTTTTTTCGAACCGACGACCTAAGTAACTTTTCATCGCTGAAAGAAATCTTAAACCCATACTATACAAGGATGTTTACATGTGCAGAGAAGTCTCCAAAGCAGTGTATTATATTTTCCAAATCGTTTACCCAAATGTGTTATTTACATATCACTTTTAAATGTTTATTTAGTTGAAGTTGTTTGTTTGAGATTGTTTGGTTTCACACCTTTTAGTGTAACACAACTTTGTTAAAGGGGCATATGCCAATTTTAAGAAAAAAATCATGACATTAGAATACTCCAGTATGTGTACATGCCGTTAATTTTCTTTCTAGTCGCCGGAAACGGTTAGTTCAGTCGGTAACGCGTCTAACTACCAATACAAGGTGTGTGAGTTCGAATCCCCACCCGGTCACAGTTTTTATGATGAGTGTTATATGGCATTGCGTTTCATTGTCATTCGATCTCACCGCTGATTCAAGTTGGACATTTATCAGTCAGTTGCGGAGATAGGTGTGATCGAGTATTGGTTATAAAAATGACGTTGAATATTCAAACAAATCAAAACTTGTGTCTAGTTTTTAATGGGGCGTAACTCCTTTAAATGATTTAAAGGTCATCATTTATCGTATGGTCTCGGTCATGTGTGGCAAAAAGTGTAATAGATGTTATTTCCACCAGTTTTTTTTTTCTCATTATGATAGATAAACAGTCAAACCTGTCTTAAGTTGCCAGTCAAGAGAAGAAGTACAAACATGGCCTTTTAAGGCAGGCTGTTGTTTAATAATACAGGTTTATTTGCTGTGAGAGCGTAGATATGGCGAATAGCCGATGTGGCTGCTAAAGACTAATGGCTGCTTAATGGAGGTGATCATTTATACAGGTTTTACTTTAAAGAAAAAAAAACAATTTATATTGATTTAAGAATTTTAAACATATTTTCAAAACTAGAATCAGTTTACTAGTTTTATAAAACAATGCCGCATGATAATTTCTTAAATGTGACGTTTAAGATAATAATGCTAAGATATTTATACTTTCATGTGATTATACGTTCATTGGTGTAAACAGTGAGTACAGTCATGAGGTCGTCGGTACGAGCTTAAATGTGACGTTTAAGATAATAATGCTCTGTATTTAGAGGATAGTTCTAGGTCTGATCGGCCAAGTGGCAGTATAATGTGATTGGGTGGGGTATTATACAAGCTTAAAATACTGTCTCAAGTAGACACCGTCGCGAAATTACTGAAAAATTGTTGAAAGCGACGCTAAACATCACACAACAACACATCCTCCACATAGTATTCAACTGCCTATCTGCCATTACATTACCTGCCATGTGGTGAAAATGGCGTCAGTAGGTAATGCGTAATAATCATATTTGTACGTGGTATTTTGAATAATCACTTATCTCGGTTTCACAATTGAATTGTCATTCAACATTTGTGTAAAGTGTTTAAACATCTATTCGTCTTCAATCTGAAATAAATAAATAAACGTATGGGTACGATCAAGTAACAAACCGTCTGTCCAATCATAAACTTTATATGATTGATTACAGGGGATATTAAATAATATTTAATTCAATGATTGACAAAAAATGATCACTGATTCATAAATCAATATGTGCTCTTTCGATATCAACTCCACATTAAAAAGCGGAAACGTTAATGCAGATTTAAGACATTGATAATGAAAAGTCTTTCATAGAGACAGAACTAACTTCGACTCGCAAAGATAAAAAGAAAAGTGTATGTGAAATAGTTTACGGATTTCAATTGAGAAATTAATCCCAAGCCTGCTGTCGAAATCCTTACACTTGAATATGTATGACAAATTGAAATCGTACAAAGTGGCTTTTATTTGCATGTTAATTGAACTAAACTGAAATTTAATACAAGCATATTGACACCTAGAGCGTGAGTTGAAAGGGGTGAGACTTTTACAGCTGATAAAATGTGCATTACCCACTTTCTGTATGTATGAGTACCTGATAACTTCTACTAGTGTGTCACTTGCGTGTGTGCGAGTGTGTGCTTTTTCTTGTATATACGTATTAAGATACATGGAGATGACGGTAAAATAAAATAAAGTTATAAAGTTCAGCTATTGGGAAAAGTTGTTTGACAATATGAACAATTCTGACATGGAGATATTTGTAAGTATTAAATTCTTTAAATTTTTGTATTTTTGTTTTGTTTTATAATTTGACATTCTTTATCCTCCTCTTCATCGCCTCTCTTTTCTTTTATTTTTTCATAAAGCCGTCTTTCTTTTTTCCTTATTCTCTTTCACTTCTTCGTCAGCATGTCTCTTTGTCACTTGGTCACCATAGTTACATATTTAGCTACTTCCGTCTTCAGCATCTCTCTCAGTCGTTTGGTCGCCATAGTAACAGTTAATTTACTTACATTTATATGTATCTTGGTCACCGCCATAGTGACGCCTCAGTTAATCCCGTCTTCTACAGTCTCTTGAGATTACCATGGTCACCGTGACGTTACGCTCGTATTACTCGTATTACGATAGATTGATGAACGTAACGCTAATCACCGCGCTGTACAAATCAATACTAAATTGTACGATGGAATGCAATATAAACTGTATAAATGCAAATACAATTCAATACGATAAGATAATATGCGATTATAAAAATGCAAATGCAATATAATACATTATAATATAATACAATAAGACGCGATGCGATACGATACGAACTATATAAATGCAAATTCAATATCATACACTATAATACGATACGATCAGACGCGATACGATAAGACGCGATACGATACGATACGATGCGAAACATTGCACTGCACTGCACTGCACTGCACTGCACTGCACTGCACTGCACTGCACTGCAATGCAACGCAACGCAACGCAACGCAACGCACTACAACGCAATACAACGCAACGCAATACAACGCAACGCAACGCAATACAACGCAACGCAATACAACAATACAATACAATACAATGCAATGCAACAATGCAATGTAATGCAATGCAATGCAATGCAATGCAATGCAATTACAATTACAATTACAATTACAATTACAATTACAATTACAATTACAATACAACACAATACAATACAATACAATACAATACAATACAACACAATACAATACAACAATACAACAATACAACAATACAATACAATACAATACAACACAACACAACACAACACAACACAACACAACACAATACAAATACACATACAATACGATACGATACGATACGATACGATACGATACGATACGATACGATACGATACGATACGATACGATACGATACGATACGATACGATACGATACGATACGATACGATACGATACGATACGATACGATCCGATGCGATGCGATGCGATGCGATGCGATGCGATGCGATGCGATGCGATGCGATGCGATGCGATGCGATGCAATGCAATGCAATACAATACAATACAATACAATACAATACAATACAATACAATACAATACAATACAATACAATACAATACAATACAATGCAACACAACACAACACAACACTATACAACACAACACAACACAACACAACACAACACAACACAACACAACACAACACAACACAACACAACACAACACAACACACAACACAACACAACACAACACAACACAATACAATACAATACAATATCAGTTACTTTTGACTCTAATATTACTTTCACCCTCCTAACTTTTCAGTCATATCTTCCTTATCCTCGCTGGCTACGTAAAGCACATATTGGTAAACCAGCAAATTAAATAGCGACAAACACATAACCCTGCCGATGCTTGGCACACTAATCCGTTCTTTTTAAATGGCTTAACAATCTTGTAACAAATAGCCTGGCCAAACAATAACAACGTGTTATCTTATCTATTTAGTACAATAAAATCCCGCTTAATCACGCCAAAATAAATAATCAACATTTGATAATTTTTGGGTCCATTCCATTGAAAACCGTCTGCAATTTTACTATACATACGCTTTACTCCAATGTTGAAACAGTTACTTTGTATAGCAATGATTTATTTATTTATTTTATTAAAAGAAAATAAGACACTATTATGGAATAAACAAATGCAAAGTGTGAAATGCTTAACGTTATTAGATGCGATTAAATAAACTGCAGTGTGTGGACATTTTTTACATAATTGGAAAGAAAGCTGAAAATAACAAATAGAATAATTATCTCCGAAGCTGTTGACGGTGTATCAGAAAAATACAAGGATATTTGATACTATTTGTCATACTGTGTTTATGTCGCTAACCACGGCGCCTTCATAGAAGAAGACAGGTTATTCCTATCACGATGTTAAGTACAGTTGATGAGGTAGGTTGCAACTGTAATATGAGTATGTAATGAGGCTCCTTTTGCTGTTCACTACTCAGTCCAATACAGACTGATATTTTTCAATAACGTTTATGTTTGGTAGTGCTAGTATCATCGTTTTTTTAATAAACCAGTATATGACATCCACCATTTTTGGTGAAGGAAGACCTCAGAATTAATCTAAGTAAGTCAACGTCTTTCCGCAAGTAACTGACAAACCTTTTGCATAAGAAGTCTTAGAAGTGATACGTGTATTGAGTAAAGTGAACCTGAAACAAATATTCGACGTTTAAGTCATTAGAGTTTAGAAGTGAAATCTCAATGGTGCCTTCCCACCCAACATAGTATAAAAAAAATAGCATTTTATTTCGAATTTTGCCCATACCCAACTCCCCTGCAAAAAAACAACACCAACGAGAAAAAACACCAAAACAACAAAAAACATCAACAACAAATAAAATATATTTATATACTCTCTCTCTCTCTCTCTCTCTCTCTCTCTCTCTCTCTCTCTCTCTCTCTCTCTCTCTCTCTCTCTCTCTCTCTCTCTCTCTCTCCCTCTTTCCTCTCCCTCTCTCTGCGTGCGTGCGTGTGTAGCCTAATCGTTTGATTTCGTAGCAAGCCTATTCGCCAGCTGCGACGATTGCTTTTCTGGAAATACATTTATGCAGACAAAATTAAATCCGGAAGTAACATTGTTTGGCTTAAACAAACAAACCTCTGAAACGGATATGTTTAAGTAAATGAAGACATACTTTTTTGGACGAAATTCACTGCAGAAATATTTTTAAAGAATACATCTCTTAGCAAACACCCACAGAAGATGTCTACTGAAATACTTCGGAAATGGTCGATATCGTACGATTTGAATCATGACAATTTCGATAAAATATCACTTACCTCTTACCTCTAAAATTTGAAATTAGAATACCCCAGTATGTGCAAACCCGCATTTTCATATACTATTATATCCATAGGTGTAAGATTGAATTACTGCGTGAGTATGAGTATAGTGGTTTGCTGTATGCCCCTTAAATGTACCAATACCTAATGTTCTTATTGCTTTAAGTGTAATTATCAATTATATTCTATTGCCAAATTTTTACGGTGAACACGGTTAAACTCCTTCAGCTTTTGCCTTTATTTTCAATTTCTTTACACGACGGTACTAAAATGGAGTTTAATGCTCATTTATATATGCACAATGGATCGATTGTCCCTTCACACTAGAGACCAAGGGTTCAACCCAAGGTTCGACCAAATAACCCCTAAAACAAAATACACTTCTTCTACCTAGAAAACGAATTCAAGAGCACAACAAATAGGCTCTGAGGTTATAATGTTGCGAACTGAAATAAATGGATATAAGAGAGAGAAAAAACGTGACTTATCGGATAAAAAATGTATGAAAAAAAATCTAGCAGAGCGAGGTTTCGATCCTCGGACCTCTGGGTTATGGGCCCAGCACGCTTCCACTGCGCCACTCTGCTTGCTGTATGTTATGGCGTACATGTACAATGTGTTTACTATACTCAGTCTGCCTAAGGTGATATTTCATAATTATAAGTAAGTCAAAGATACTAAAACAATGTATAGATATAGATCTATAAAACCGTATCCATGTCACACCCTTGTGTGCTCATAACATGTGCATGTCTAATAATGCATAACCGCTTTCACTTATTATCACACAAACTAGCAGCTTTTTGCGACTTGCAAGTAGGCACTACTTAGGCTATGTTCAAAAAGCACATAAGATCACACAAGTGACAAACTAAATACAGCTTACGGTTATTAGTATAATTAGTATTATCAATTTTTCTTTGTTTTAATAATTGTTCATTATATCTGTTAGATAGAGAAATGTCTGGGTAGCGGTGAATTCGTACGATTTGAATCATGACAATTTCGTTAAAAAAATATCGCTTACCTCTATTTCTGGAAGTAATTAACGTGACGAAAATTTGAAATTATAATACCCAAGTATGTGCAAATCCGCTTATTTCCGTTTCTAGTTTACAAAGGGACGTAACTCTTGTTAATGATTGACAGGTATCATATTTTGCATATTCGTGATCATATTTTGAAAAAAAGTGTAACAAAATAGTTTTGTTTTCATCCTTTTGATAGATTTGTTAGATAGAATTCCAAAATATATGAGTGCATGTTTTACTTATATTTTCAAAAGTGAAATGACTTCACAAGTTTTATGAAAAAAATGCTACATGTAATAAATTCTCAAGAAAGTAAAGTAATAGTTTTACTTAAAGGTTAATATTTTCATACACCACAGCTGTGGTCTAGTGGTAGAGCGCCCGCATCGCACGCAGAAGGTCGTGGATTCGATTCCGGACTGGGTCATACCAAAAACTTGAAAAATGGTACAAGAAGCTTTTTCACTGGGCGCATAACATCTAGAGGAAATATGTAGGTTTGGTTGGCCTGGTGTCAGTATGATGTGACTGGGTGGGGTATCGTACAATGCGCCTGTGGCATAGTACACTGGCAAATGTTGCAGCGGTAAAAAAGAATGTTGTTTCAAAAAGACGCCGTCGCGATATGCGTGATAAAATGTTGAAAACGACGCTAAACACCGTACAGCAACAACAACAACAAGTTTGCATATACTATCATGTACATTGGTGTAAGATTGGATTAATGCGTGAGTAGAGGTAAAAAAGGGGTTTCAAAATGTCTGTGTGACCCTTAAAGGTATCAATACCTAAGGTTTTTATTGCTTAAGTGTACGCGTAATTACCATTAAGTATGATTATTGTTCAAATTTGACGGTGAACACGGTTACACTCCTTCAGTTTTTGCATATCTTTTTTCAAGTTCTTTACACGACGGTATTATAATGGATAAAGTGTCATTTCACACCAGAGACCAAGGCTTCAACCTGTGACTCGATCCCAATCACCCATAAAAACAAAAATACAATTCTTCTACCCAGAATAAGAATCCGAGAGCGCATCACAATGGCTTTGAGTTTATTATGACATGCAGAGAATTGAAAAAAAATGTATATTACAGAATAACAAGTGACTAATCGAATAAAAAAAATCAAAAAAAAATCTAGCAGAGCGAGGTTTCGATCCTCGGACCTCTGGGTTATGGGCCCAGCACGCTTCCACTGCGCCACTCTGCTTGCTGTATCATACGGTGTACATGTACAATGTGTTTACTACACTCAGTCTGCCTAAGGCCAAATCTCATGATAATAAGCAAATCAAAGATACTAAAACGGCAATGTATAGATCTAAACCTACAAAACCGTATCCATTTCACGCCCTTGTGTGCTCATATGTGCATATCTAGTAATGCATTTATAATCGCTTTCACTTATAATCACATAAATTAGTAGCTTTTTACGACTTGCAACTAAGTTACTACTTTGGCTATGTTCAAAAAGCACACGAGTTAACACAAGTGATAAACTTAATACATCTTACGGCTATCAGTATATAGTTTGTGTTATTAGTTTATTTTTGTTTTAATAACTGTCCATTATATCTGTTTTATAGAAATGTCTTAGTAGCGGCGAATTCGTCTATCATAACCTTAATATCATAAGGTTCTTTTTAACATAAGCAACAAAAATGAATACTTATATAAGAATAGGGATTTAGTTCATAGCCTATGTTGTATTATGCCCAATAGTGAACAATTATAATTCAAAACTTATGATAGGTTCTTTTCCAAACGAAAGAACAAATAAAATAGCTAACGACTATGTACAACTTGCAATTTTCGATTAATCTTTTTTAACGAAACATAAGAAAATCATATGGATATGAACCTGGCCGCGGTACATTTCACATATGTATATATATATGAATAAAGACTACACATGAATATGACCGAAAAGCGGGAGAACGGAAAATATTGAACGTTTATTCATGGTGCTCCCATTATTTTCGTCATTTACGATTTATGTAACCATAATTTAAGGGAAGTAACTCGTCACGGTAAATTATGATTTATTATATACGAATTATGTTTCTTGCTGTGTGATATAGTTAAGTACCTGCAGACTCGCAACATTTTCCATCGACTCCGTGGCGCAACGGTAGCGCGTCTGACTCCAGATCAGAAGGTTGCGTGTTCGAATCACGTCGGGGTCAAACTTTTTTTTTTATTCAATTTTTTTAACATTTATTTTCTTTAAAATGTTCCATTTTACAAAACAAGACATCATCAATGAATATCAAACTAAAAAACAAGTACATAAATAAAAAGAAAAAATACAAGAAACGGCGTTTGACTCAGTCAGTATAGGTTAGTTTGTGTTTAAATAACAGTTGAGTTCATATATTATCCATCGACTCCGTGGCGCAACGGTAGCGCGTCTGACTCCAGATCAGAAGGTTGCGTGTTCGAATCACGTCGGGGTCATACTTTTTTACCCCAATTTTTCAACATTTTTTTTCTTGAAAATGTTCCATTTTACAAAAAAAATCAACAGCGATGAATACCAAACTAAAAAAACAAACAAGTAAATAAATAAAAAGAAAAAAATATAAGAAACGGCGTTTGACTCAGTCTCAGTCAGTAAGTGTGTTTAAATAGCGGTTGAGGTCATACATTTTCCATCGACTCCGTGGCGCAACGGTAGCGCGTCTGACTCCAGATCAGAAGGTTGCGTGTTCGAATCACGTCGGGGTCAAAATTTTACCCCATTTTTTTTTAAAATAAATAGTTTCTTAAAAATTATTTCACTATACCAAAAAAATCAACAGCGATGAATACCAACTTAAAAACAACAAGCTAATAAACAAAAAGAAAAAAATACAAGAAACCACGTTTGACTCGGTCAATATAATTTTTTATGGTTAGTTTGTGTTGAAAAACCGGTAGAGTTCCAATATCACCCATCGACTCCGTGGCGCAACGGTAGCGCGTCTGACTCCAGATCAGAAGGTTGCGTGTTCGAATCACGTCGGGGTCAAACTTTTTTATCTCCAAATAACAAAAAAGGTCAACTGCAATAAATACTTCCAAAATTTAAATCAATTAAATAAACCTAAAATTGTATAAACGGTGTTTGAACCGTGCAACTCTTCAGTTATCTCGTTTTCAACTATACACAGGCAAATAAAATAAATGGATTTAACTGAAGAATTAAAACGTCTCAAATTCCATTATCAAATTTAGAGAATTATTACAAATCAATATATTATATATAATCATGTTATATACATCGACGAAACATGCGTTGTTTTCGAGCCCGGTGTCAGACATACTATATGTGTAAGTATCGCAGTCAACCATAATACACATGTAATAGAACAGAACATAAACTTCTTTTCATTTGCCTATTTTAACTGCGTTATTTCAATATGTCTATCAATTCAAAGTACACATGTTATACTTATAGTTTATATATGGAGCGCGTGGCCCAGTGGTAGAGCATCGGACCAAGAATCGGAAGATCTTGAGTTCGATCCTCCGCCATAGCTATATGTAGTGCCATTAGGCAAGACACTCTGACGGCATTTGCCACAAAGTACCAGTTTTACCTAGGAATACTTCGATCGTGATTTGTCTTAGTTGTAAGAACTAATTTCACAATCGATGTAAAATGAATAAGACTTAGTATAAACAGTCATACTGATAGCACGATCTTCAGCATTAAATCCTAATTAAAGTTGAAATTGCCGTATTATTTATTTTCTAATGGGACCTGCAAATTCTTTCGAATTATTAAGATAATAAGAAGCATTATATTCTATTAGTCGCTTTTGAATTTGAACATATTTGACAAGGAAGTACTGTTTTTCAACAGTCGCTGCATATGAGGACCCCTCTTTATGGTTATAGAACGCTTATGGAAAAAATGGAAGAGTCTATTTTTAAATTATGGAAGTTCAATGTTAACTGCGCTATATTCAATACCGTTAAAACAGCAAATACAGTGTTTGCTGTTGTTTGTTTGCCTCCTGGTTCCCTAAAATTATCGCGTACTGTGTGCTAATTTGAAGTTGAGCCAGTGTCAAGGAAAATAAGTATACGTTTAACTGAACTGAACAAAGGCATGAACTACATGAATCCAACGCTAAAACAATTTTAATGCAGATAATTATCGTCTTTGAAGGCAAGCCGCAATAACCTTTGAACCCTTGAAATATCAAACAAAGAAACTCCAGGCCGTTATCATTACTTCCGTACTTAATCATGCTTTTACAGCCAAAAACCCAAAATCTTCAATACTAATATTTATTTTTGTAATACCCGTAAGCTAATCTTGATTATTTCATTTACAGATTAATTTGCACTGATACCAAAGATCATACTGCACGTATCGGTTAATTGATCTTGATTTATGAAGTTTTCTGTTTATAATGCTATTGAATAACACTGATTCAGTCAATTATATATTTTTTATAATTATATCGACCTTTATGGCGTGTCATGTGTCCATATAAACCACCTAGAAGGATTCGATCTGCTTATTTTCAACAACTTTATAATTTTGTAATCAGGCGATGTGCACTGGACTATGTTCAAGAAAAACGTGACAAAATTGATATTGCATTAATTATTTGTTAATGTCGTTTTAAGGAGACAAAAAATACGCGTTTCATGTAAGGATGTAAAGTAAAAGAAATTGGAGAAAATATCAAATAAAAATATTATTTTATCTGAAAAATAAAATACAAATATTTTGTGACTGGATTAATTTATGCGAAGTCTATCCTACACCGTTATTATAATGGCAGTGGCGACGCGTTTTGGGACAGTTGTTAGTGCAGCAGTGCAGGTATAGAAACACTAGATTATTTCTAAAATGTTAAATGTTTATCAACTTATATCGGTATGACAAAAAAAAGCTTATTTATATCAAACACATGAAAAATGAAAATCGAAGAATAAAAAGTAGTTCTTGCAGCGTATGAACATCATGATTTTGGCGGTGATCATCACTACACCACTTGATCACGACGATCTAAACAGGCCTATGCCTTTGGCTTAAAAAACAGCTAAAATAGACTCAGTGGTATCTAAATAAATAACTTTCTTGATTAATTTCATTTAGTTAAAGAGAATGGTCAGTTACCTCCCTTTCTTTACAATATCATTTTTTAAATTGATATATACTAATTTATTACGTATAATTAGCTGTAAATATGACTAATATCTGAGTGTTCCGATGGTTCGTTAATATAATATACCCCAAAACAGAGCAGAATAGAACGAAATAATTCAACATTATAGAATGATTCACTTATTAAGAACGCATACGCAAAAACCATAATTTTAACTGTAAAATAGCCGGCCCGTCTATCTCTTAGCTCATCGACAACACAGTTGACTATCAATCATAGGGTCGTGAGTTCGAATGCCGCCAGTCTCGCTGTTGATTGATATACGACATTGCGTCTCGTTGTCATTCGTCTTTCACCGCTGATTCAAGTGGGAGAGATATCAGTTGCTTACGGAGATTGGTGTTTTGAGTACTGGTTAGGACCCCAGGAAAGCATGGTTAGGTTAACTGACCGTCTATTAACCCTCGATGACATAACCATTATGTACAGTTCTAAATGTTAAACATTTTTTAATAAATGAAGTTTCAGACAGTGACATTTGGAGATTAATCCTAAAATGTTTATACGTCCTTTGGTGCAAAAGATGTGCTGATGCGTGTGTCCTTTAAATTTGGCATCCCTTTTGTATACACATGTGCGGGCAGTTCAAATAGGTATATATTTTATATGTCATGGGTCCTCCGTCTCAAGATCACTTAACTCTTACCGCTGAGATTATAGATTCGAAACCCGCTTGGTCCAAAAACATTATGTAAGCTGGAAGTAAGTTTCAAGTCCCGATCAACCAAAATCTTTATATGAGAAAGTTTGCCAGGTTATTGCAGAAGGACGATGGTTCTACTCAGATTCATTTTGAGATCTTCCGCTACCAATATAACTTGATATAACCTAAAAATTATTAAACCCCACAAAAAATAGATTACAAAGAAATGTTTTTACTAACCAGTGATATATATATATATAAAGAATATAAAGAGAGAGAGAGAGAGACAGAGATGAAAAGACAGAGAGAGAGAGAGAGAGAGAGAGAGAGAGAGAGAGAGCGAGGGAGAGAGAGAGAGACGTGTAGTATTCATGTTACTGCCATGGCGTAGGCAAGCAGATAGCAATGGAAGCGTGCTGGGCCCATAACCCAGAGGTCCGAGGATCGAATCCTCTGCTACAATTTTTTTTCTTTTTGTTTAAAATCGAGATTTTTGTAACAACCGCTTTAACCTAATTAGCTCATTGTGTCACTTATCAAACTGTTTAAATGAAGCACAATTATGTGATTTTTAAAGCATGCAAGTATCGATGTATTGCCTGATTAAAATTTATTACTAGTATATCGTCTAAATGTTATCGTGATTAAAGCTAGTCACCTACTATATAAATCGCATACTCGTTCTAGTTTGGTTAACACTACACACAGCAGAGTGGCGCAGTGGAAGCGTGCTGGGCCCATAACCCAGAGGTCCGAGGATCGAAACCTCGCTCTGCTACAATTTTTTTTCTTTTTGTTTAAAATCGAGATTTAAGTAACAACCGCTTTAACCTAATTAGCTCATTATGTCACTTATCAAACTGTTTAAATGAAGCAAAATCATGTGATTTTTAAAGCATGCAAGTATCGATTGATTGCCTGATTAAAATTTGTTACTAGTATATCGTCTAAATGTTATCGTAATTAAAGCCAGTCACCTGCTATATAAATCCCATACTCGTTCTAGTTTGGTTAACACTATGCGCAGCAGAGTGGCGCAGTGGAAGCGTGCTGGGCCCATAACCCAGAGGTCCAAGGATCGAAACCTCGCTCTGCTACAATTTTTTTTCTTTTGATTGAAATTGAGATTTTTGTAACAACCGCTTTAACCTCATTAGCTCACTGTGTCACTTATCAAACTGTTTAAATGAAGCAAAATCATGTGAATTTTAAAGCATGCAAGTATCAATTTATTGCCTGATTAAAATGTATTACTAGTATATCGTCTAAATTTTATCGTGATTAAAGCTAGTCACCTACTATATAAATCCCATATTCGTTCTAGTTTTATTAACACTATGCGCAGCAGAGTGGCGCAGTGGAAGCGTGCTGGGCCCATAACCCAGAGGTCCGAGGATCGAAACCTCGCTCTGCTACATCTTTTTCATTCGTGGTTTTTGTCTCGATAAGTCACGTTTTATATTCATTTATTTTAGCTTGTTTTAAAGGTCAATGGGTCAAGCCTCGTGTCAAACTCGTAGTCTCTGTTTAAGTGGGCACTCTGTGGTGGTCTACATATACTACGTTTTCATCCTTTCTAAAAATCACATCCTTTTTTTTCAAACTGATAAAATAGTTACCCTGGATATTCAGTCATGATGTGATCCACTGCAATTTTAGGATATCAGTCATTGAGCTCAATGCGTTTGGGAGGATGATATCTGGGTCGATGTTCCATGTATTCAAATGATTTATTGGATTTTAAAAGTATACAAGTTAGATTGGTGACATATCCTTTATGTTCAACGATTTGAAATCATATGCTCGTTTTTTAGATGCTATGCATAGCACAGTGGCGCAGTAGATGCGTGCTGGGCCCATAACCCAGAGATCCGAGGATCGAAACTTCGCTCTTTGTTTCTTTTTGCGATTTTTTGTCAAACCAAAAATTTCAAATTTCAAAATATTTAAATCATGACATCAAAAGCATGTCACCCGTTTATCACTTGTATAAAATTTATGATACTGTCAAAATGTAATGCCATAATTAAAGATTACATATTAGATTAAAGATAGTCATTGGCGATTTAGATATGATATTCTTTTTGTTTTATTTATGCAAACTATATAGATGAGTGGCGCAGTGGAATCGTGCTGGGCCCATAACACAGAGGTCCGAGGATCGAAACCTCATTTTGCTACAATTCTTTTTCTTTTTGTTTAAAATCGAGATTTTTTTTTTCAGCTTTTCAACTTTACCTGATTAGCTCACTACTACACTAATTAAACCGTTTAAATGAAGCAAAAAAAGCGTGCAAGTATCGATTTATTACCTGAATGATATTTCTTGTATATCGTCTAAATTTAATCGTGATGAAGGCCAGTCACCTGTCATTTTAATGACATATTCGTTCCAGTTTGTTTAACACTATGTGCAGCAGAGTGGCGCAGTGGAAGCGTGCTGGGCCCATAACCCAGAGGTCCGAGGATCGAAACCTCGCTCTGCTACATTTTTTTTTTGTCCTTAAGAAAGTCGAAATAGTTTTCTTTTTGTTTCAACTCGATACATTGAATTGCTGTTTTGTCAAGAAATAGTTTGAATTAATAAAAAGAATGTTTTCAAAGGTATGCCAATATAGAATATACAAAATATTTAAATCTGACTTAAGGTAATTTTCAGCGATTTATTTGGCTTTATTCAAAACGCTGTGGGTTAAAATATATATTTATATCCACATGCTTGAATGAAGAAAAGGTGTGTGGCCACTGTCAGTTTAAAGATTGCATAACAGTTTAAACTCCTTATCAAATAAATATCCCGACTAAAGGTAGCCTTTAGAGATATTTCAGTTAACATTTATTTCATTTCGTCTCATTCAAAAGCTGTGAATATCAGTAGCCAGTGCACTACAGTTTAAAACCCTTGCCAATGTAATATCCCGACTTAAGTTATCTTCAGCAACATTTCATTAAACATTTATATCATTTTGCCGCATTCAAACGTTGTGAATAGCAGAGTGGTGCAGTGGAAGCGAGCTGGGCCCATAACCTACAGGTCCGATTTAAAAGAAGGAATAGAAATCCTGACATCCGTTTATCACCTGGATAAAATTTATTATACTGTCAAAATGTAATATAATGATTAAACACAGCCTTCTGCGATTAAAATATAATATTCATTCGGTTTTGTTGTACACAGTATACAGCAGAGTGGCGCAGTGGAAGCGTGCTGGGCCCATAACCCAGAGGTCCGAGGATCGAAACCTCGCTCTGCTACATTTTTTGTCTTTTGTCGATTAAGTCAATATCGTTTTTGTTCAAACTGAATAAACTTGAATTGCTGTTCGTGTATTCACATGCTTGAATGAAGAAAAAGTGTATGATCTCAAAATCGAGCCAATATCAGTTTAAATATTGTATAAACTTTTAAACTCCTTGTCAATGTAATATCCCGACTAAAGGCAGGTAGCCTTCAGCGGTATTTCATTTAAAATTTATTCAAATCGCTTCATACACACGCTGTGAATAGCAGAGTGACGCTGTGGAAGCGTGCTGGGTCCATAACCCAGAGGTTCGGGGAACGAAACTTAGTTATGCTAGTTTGTTTTTTTTCATAGTCAAAAAAGAGAAAGGGGGATAAAATCGGCGTGTACACACATTTTGTACACCTAAAATTCAAAGACATTGTAATCCTCAAAGGTTCATTTTTGTGCAAAAAAAACAAACACAATAAACACAAACTATGTGATTGATTTATCATACTACCTAAATTTAAACCGCAGCGGTGGTCTAGATAAAGAGTGTCCGCGTCGTATGTTCGATCCCTGGCCGGGTCATACCAAAGTCTTGAAACTTTGTTAGGATAGTACTTGGTATGGTCGGCCCGGTGTCAGTAAAATGTGACTGATAGGGGTTCTTACCATGTGTCTGTGGTATGATACTACAGTGTGGCGGCACTCATAAACTATGTCAAATAGACACCGTCGCGAAATGACTGAAACATTATTAAAAGCGTCGCTAAACAACATCAACAACAACAGCAAAACCTCAATCAAAGTAGTGTGTGTTACCCTTAAACTTTTTCAAACTAGTTATGCATTACTCCAGTGTATTTGGGTTAGGTACAGAAGCACTTAAACTCTGTTTTAGTTTATTTACTTAAAGGGACATACTGCAATGCTAATATTGATTTTACAAATGATCTCGCTTCAAAACAACCTTTACTTTTATAATTGGTATGAACATATTAATATCCGTAACAATTCTATCTAAATTTTCATATTCCAGAAAATTATTAACAATTTTTCACAAAACTAGTGGCGTAACATTATTTCTATAAATATGGCAAATATTTATAAATACAATAAACGGTATCCCGCTGGGGGGCATCGCGGCATATTCATTATTTTAAGTAAAGTCGAAACAGCGAAACAACGAAACAAAGATGGTAAAATGTCGAAACAACGAATCAACCATGGTGAATAGTTGAAACTACGTTGGTGAAAAGTCGAAAACACGATTGTAAAAAGTCGAAATAATTTGTATTTTCATCATCATTGTTTCGACTTTTCAAAATCGTAGTTTCGTTGTTTCGACTTTTCATAATTTAATAAATTTGTCGCAATGGCCCCAACGGGATACTGTTATAAACTGTTTTTTTTTTTATCTCACACCGATTACAGCTGATGCTATTAAAACATGTTTTAGATTCCTTCCTTATAAATGACAACGAAATAGTACGTTATCTCAAAGCAGAAACAAAATGGTTGATTTTTAATCAATTTTGCTTCATGAAGATAAATATTTATATATATATATATATATATATATATAAAAAATAGTAAAAGTTCACTAAACTAGCTGTGTGTCCCTTTAAATTCGTTATGTTTATTGTATCGACCGACTAACACCTACTTATTTTTTTGTGTATTTGCCTTTCAAATGTATCTAAATTAAAAAAAAAAAGACAAACAAATACGATACCAATTGTTACAATTTATCGGGAAAATTGACTGCTCTCAAGTAATTTAGAAGGCCAATATTTGGATTGTAAAATTGATCACTTAAATGCAACAAAAGCTTAGCGATATTGTTGACTTTACGGAAGCCTTTTATTTAGATCCATACTCAGTTTAATACGTTTGCATAGTGGGAAAATCAAAACTTAATGAATGTAGTAAATCTCACTGAAGAATGTACGTTGTTTAGACCTATACCGCATTATCATTTAAATGACAAATCATAAAAACTTCGGCGGCGCGTATTGGAGTCAAATAGCTCAACAGTAATGGAAACACTTCAGTTGCAAAAACTGATTTAATGCGTGTAATAAAGGTGGAAGTCAAAGCGATAATAATTTCAAATTTCAAATTTAGGTTAATTTTTTTTAGAAACGCGAAAGTGAATACTTGTGATAGCCATTAAATACGAGAGTGTTGTGATTAGAATATTTAAATGCCGGAATAGGTTAAAGTTTTATTTGATTAACAAATACAAGAGACATAAAGATTTTGTTCATCTGAAGAAATTCACCAACCGCAGGAATGTTGTCGTCTGTTATCTTATCAATATTTCTGGATCAATTTTTAGTTATAAATACGGAGTTCTGCCGGTTTTAACTATCGATTTATCTTTATATTTTAAACAAAGTGAACTTAAGAATGTCATTGAATGTGAAACTATAGTATAGTTATTCGTAAAGCCAGGATATGACTCTTTTATAGTATTGATAATTTTGTGTTCTTGTGTTCTAAATCGAAAACTGTATACAGAGTCAATAGAAACTGTTATGATCGAACGTCAACTATTGTGCGGAACATATATGGTGGTGTAAACGGTGCTTTATAGATGGCATATTGGCTAATTTTCCTCATTTTCCAACAATTTAATCAAAATGATAATTGTGTTTGACAGTCATAGACGACAGTATTGAACGTTAATTCTGTTGATACAAACATTGGCTAATTCTGTTATTTTCCGAGGAGTTTATTGTTTTTAAAATATTATAAAATCGATAATTAAAATGCAGTCTCGTATTGCTTCTTTAAAGATGCCGTCGTCATGGAACGAGTACGTTACCACAGTGATGACGGACAGCGGCTTCGTAACCAAGGGCGCTATATACGGGACAGAAGGTCGGCATTGGGCGTCGTCTAAAAGCTTTGATGTCACCGGCGAGGAAGTGAAGGTTTTGGTTCACGGGTTTACGGACCCTACAAAGTTATGGACAGATGGAATTAAATTGGGCGGAAATGTATATACGTGTACGAGATCAGACAGCGGGCTTATTGTGGGACGGGAAAGCGCAGAAGGATCGGGGTGTATTATCTATAGATGCAATAAATGTGTTGTGTTGGCTGTTCACGAGGAGGGAGCGCACCCTGGCGGCTGTTTTAACCTCATCATGAAACTCGGGGATTACCTCAAGGACGTCGGTGTTTGAATCAAACTTCCGGATGTGGACTAAATGTTAAGATTTGGTTGTGACGATATCGTGTCATTATCGATATTTATAGAGGTATCGGCGTGTTAGCGGTTATATCGATACTAGGGAACTGTGCATTATGTGGATATGCGTTATACTAGTAGGTGGTCAAAGTTCTGTAATATATGTGTTTGTTTTCATTTGTTGGATGACGTAAACAAATAATAATGCGGCGGTTTGATCTGTCAATATTGACAAAATGAAGACAGAACACTGAGAGATGTTATACTCGTACATGCAGATATATGGCAAAATAATCGACTTGTTAGTTATATTTATTTACTTGTGTGAAGCGGGTGCTCAAGTGGGAGAGCATCGAACCCAAGATCTGAGGGTCGTCGGTTCGATCCTCTCCCAGGGCTATGTGTGGTATCTTTAAGCCAGATACCTGTTCAGCATATTCTATGGAGCGTTGTGAGAACGTGTTTCACCATCGAAGTAAAATAAATACGTTTAAACAATTTATTAACCTTAAGCTGGGCTACACTGGAATACAGCATTTATCATCTAGTTATCTCAAAATCGGCATGTGGCATACTTTTAATAAATACTACCAATATAGGGAAACGGGAACTTCTGTATAAAAATTATGATCTTGTCATAAATAATATAATTGTAATTGTTCAAAATCTCTAAACCTAGATAAACTCGCAGTAGTTTGCGGAAAACAATGAGCTTGTGCATACTGCCTGCTCAAAATGATTATTTCTTTTTTACTATACACGTGTAAAGGAACCGAGAACTTATATTGAGAAGGATAAGTAACTTATTCAGTTGGTATGAATGTTCGTGTATTCATGCACAATCTCTCGAAATCTCATTTTCAAATATCCCAACTTCCATAAATCAAATTCTGTTTTTAGCACAATGGATTTGTATACAAAACGAGACCTTTTCTAGCAAATTGCGTTAAAATTGTTGAAAAACTTATGGTCACAAAATGTGTATCCAGCAATTAAAAAAAGGGGAAGTACATGTACTTGAAATTTTACTCCAAACTCAGTGCAATATTTCAAATATTCAAGATCATTTTGAAGCATTATAAAACATCCAAGGTTACATACACCTTTCATTTCATGTAAAAGAAACCAGTTGCCTGTAGTATTTGAATGGTTAATTTGCCAACATATTAATTCTTAGCATGTTATTTTATCAACATTTATTAGAGAGATGCAAGATTCATATCCTTCTATATAAGTCCCTGAAGTTTGGTTTTCAGTATGATTTAAGTTATCAAAACATGTGCATGTTACCATTACTTAATTATAGTTAAATCTATGCTATTAAGGTTGTTTTGTTTTCATCGTCAATTACATTTTATCTCATTTGTCCGGATGTTACGATTGTCAGGTTCGGATATAAACACATGGTCTCGCTTAGATATTTACCACCGTCAGTGATTTTGTATTTAGTGTTTTTATTGATTTTTTTATGTTTTTCAAGTTTTAAAGTTTTGATGGAATGGTTTTAATTAGTTTTTGTCGTTTTTTTTATTATTGTGATAACTGTCATTATTTTTTTTTAAAAATCATATCTCATATTTTGTTTTTTCATCAAGTTAGCAAACAAGGCAATTCTTAGTTGCATTCTGACTGCTTACTCTCATAATATCTTAACTTGAATATACACATCAGCTGAAGTAGAGACTTACGTACACGTACGTGTTTATAGGTTTCTGGGTGAAATGTAAAAAAAATGCCTCATTAGAGAACACCCATACGCACTCTTTACTTTTTACAGTTTGCACAAGTCACGTTATATGCTTCATGTTGGTAGTAACCTCTGTACAGAAATGAAAGTTTCTAGGCTAGACAAAATATGGCAGAAAAAAAATGCGTTTTTAAAAAAAGTATGAGGTTAACTAAGGGAATATTTCTTTTATTTCTGATTCTGCACGATTTAACCCAATAAGATTTCAGCCATCTTTTTTCACTGCGAATCTGGTATATTTGTAAACAAGAAAAAAATAGTTGATATGCAAATTTCGTCAGCAATGTCCACTTTTGTGTGTTTTAAATGATATGATTTGACTGTTTCTTGGATATAACAGTGTAATATAGGCAAGTTTGTGTCTAGACATTTTAATGGGCTGATGCAACTTTTTGTACAGCGACCTCCGGAAAATGGAATAGTGAAATACTACATAAAATCAAAACTCATGCATATTAAAGAAAACTTGACTATTATTCTGAAACTGTTGAGAAATAAATAAGTAAATTTCATATTTGAGCTTCAGTGGGTACTTAGGTTGTAGGCCTTAAAACCGGAACCCAGCTCTCCTTGCTTGAGTCCGTCACAAAACTGAAATTGGAGCATTTGATTGGCTAGTTGCTTTAGCGAAAGTTGAACGGCATCGTTGAAGTACTATGAATTGTGGGACAGGCATAGAATTCCCTTTTCTTCCGCTGATGTTTAACAGACGTGATTCGGGAGATATCAGGGGCCGGGATAGACAACTCAGGTTGAGATGTTTTGCAAATGCATAATCTGCGATACCAACAGATCTTTTTTAAACGTCACATACTATTAACTATCCCAAAAGCAGTCTTAAGTGCTTTAAAAAGTCGCCCCGTATCTTGATTCATTGTTGTTGTTGTTGTTGTTGTTGTTGTTGTTCCTGGTTCTTTGGAACCACGGAGCTGATTCAGTGATGCTCGGAAATCGCATACTGCTTAAGTTGGTGCTTGGGGTTGGGGAAGGGGCGGGGAGGGGATGTACGGAGTGTTCCATTTTGTATTACCCCTCGTGAACAGACGCAATAACACGAGTTTGCTATCGTTATACGTTGCGCTCTGTGTTTTCAAGACAACCTTTTATTAGGTATTGTTTGAACACGTGTGTACTTATTGCACGTGTATACCATCGTGTTTAAATGTTTTATATATTTACATGTGATTTTGTATAACATTGTCTAGTGGTTTCTAATTTTGCATTTTTTTCCGGTTATGATATATAAAACTAAGATGTGTAATATTGTGTTAAATCCCATGTGTATATATAGATACCGTACACTAACGGAATAAAGTTCAGTTTTTTAAAGTTTGTGCGCTATGAATTTGCACGTACCACGTGCAAAGTAAATGACGTACGTCGAAGGGGGTCTTTCCATTTAATTTCATATTTCATGTATGTTCAAAATTTTGCATTAATAGCGAACCTGGTAAACAATTGTCAATAACCTAGCAACGTTTATCGGCAACGCGGCTAAGGTCATTGGTTCGAGTCCCGCTCGCTTTAAAAAAACTTTATGTGAGAAAGTTTGCAAGTTTCATGCAGCAGCAGGGTAGTTCTACTCAGATTCATTCTGAGGTCTTTCTCCACCAATAAAACTAGAAATGCTATACATAACCTGATATGTGTTGAAAATGGCGTTAAACCCCATTCCAAAAATACCGGCAAATTAATTGATCAGTCTGCATAGTTAAATTGGTAAATGGAACAGTAAATATAGTGCTTCAATTTTGCCATTGTGGTTAAAATGAGTTACTATAGGAGGATTGGGAACCAGATTTATCAAAGACCTATCGTAATATCTCGGTAACGACACTATCGTTATAGTAAAATGTATCCAAATCTAAACATGTCCCTTCGCTGACATGTGTTCATGGTATATGAATGCTACAATTGCTTAAGGTTCGATGAAGGTGTTACGTCATGAATGTATATATTTCAGTTTGAACTTGTTATAACAGTTTTCATTATGACGAACAGCTTCTGTGATTTTTGTATAATGTCTGAAAAAGAGTCTTTAAAGCTTATTTAATGATATTTTTAATATATGTTCAAACATTAAGTTAATCATCTTTCTTGTATTTATTTATGCCAGATTAGACATACATAGTTATTTTTCCCAAAATATATATTTTTTTTTTTCGATGATTTTCAATAATAATTATAACAACAAAAATAACAACGACAACAACAATAACAACTACGACGACGACCACGACGACGATATAGACAACGACAATCAACAATGGCAACAGCGAAGGAAATCGACAATGACAATTATAGCAAGTACAACAACGTTGTAAACACAAAAGCAACAGCAACTTCAACACCAACCATAAAAACAGCAGAACCATAAGCATCTACACAATTAGCAACATCAGCATACAAGTGGGCGAGTGTGATTTCTCACTCTAGAGGTCGCACGTTCGATCCAGTACATGTTACAGTCCACGTAGTATATGGAACGGTCTCGGGATCGATTTAGAAAACCCACGAGTTTACTTCGCAAACTAGCGTAACAAATATTATTATAACACCATCAGTAGCAGTTAGAGCAGCAGCAGCAGCATCAACAACTACAAACAAACGAAATAAATGATCTTATTTTGTAAAACTAGGCTAGGCCTATAATCAATAAGGTCAACGTTCGAGTATGGTGTATATACATTGTTATTCAAATGACATCGGATCATCCACTTATCTATTCTTCGTTTGAAATAATTTCGATATTGATTTATTATAATATTTATTCAGTTAATGCATTCTGTCTTGTACAGGTAAAATAGAACCAGTTTATAAACGTCTATATGATTAATGGACCATCGGTGCCCAATAGGTCGACTTGAAAACATGCTTAAGTCATTTTAAATACGCAAACCGCGCTTTATAACTATCGAGTTCACGACAGCAAAAGATTTGTTACGAAATATGATAAGGAATAGCGGTTAGTAGTTAGTTTGATATTCCAGCGTGTTCAGTGTCTGTTAGTGTTAAATCCATTGATAGGGATTGGAGCGTTTTTTTAAACATATTTCTTTTCAACATTTAACATAAACCTGTTAAGAAGTGCATTTTAGAAATCTGAAACCCGCTCGTGCAAACTTTATTACTTTCATTCTCTCGAAAACCTCTATCCTCGAGGTTTTCATTATGAACATACACAGTCACTCAAATCTTGTCTAGTTGTCTATATAAATGTTCCTTTCTTTTTTCTAACTCTTCAGCAATTGCTTAAACAGATTCTTTATATATTTCATTCTCACCAAGATGTGCATTTTGACAATATTATAATCTATGCTGCTTTTGTTACATTAAAGTAAATCTTAGCTAAGCAAAAATTTGACTCTCAAAGATGGCTATGTACAAACCATAGAAACAACATAATTCAAGGGCCGTAACTCTTTGCGTATGATAATAGTTCAGTGTAAATATACATTTATATCAAAACGACAATTTAGTTAACTTCCCATATACAGACAAATTAGTCGCAGTGATGAATAACGAACACAACATATTCATGATATAAACATTGGATAAACAATATAATTATATTGGTACGAACTCGTATTAGTCCTTTAAAAACTACTCAGCTACCTTAGTGCAGAAAAAAAAGTTTGAATCAGGAAAAGTCATATTTCATTCCGACGAAGTAATTGATTACAGATATTCTGTATTTGGCATGTATCAAATAAAATTCATCTAATAAGTAAACGACGAAAACAGACATAAATCGATAGCCTGTGATGTAATACAATGAAAATGAAAATCACCGAGATAGTATTAAACAATCAGATACTTCATCAGAATTCCGTTACATTTTTTTTTCTTCAAAAAATAAATTGTAAAGATGATTTATTTATAAAAACAGCAAGCGTCAAAGATGATCAAGAATATAATAATTATCAGAATCCCTCTCAAAGAAAAACATGTCTTGATTTTGTCTTGAAAAATAAGCGCTGAATATGATTTAGACTAATTACATATATATCCGATTTCGAAGCTGTAACTGCTCAGGTAATACCGCTGCATTATTATCTACTGATCTTTATGAGACAGGGTTTCAGTATCTCACTTACCAATAGCTCCCCCCCACCCCACCTCTTGGTGACGGTCGCAAGATTGTCGCGCTCAAGAAATTAGAACTGTGTAAATCGGTTGGGCATTATTTTTGTTGAAAATGCAAAATGCTTAAAATGGTTATATTTCGTTGTACATATGAAAACATTGGAACATTTTCACGAGTTCTGCTAATTGTGGATGGCATTGAGTCCTGTTGAATGAAGATATAACAGTTTAAAGAAGCGTAGAGATACACTGCAGCAAATGGGCAGAATTGTCCAAATTGAAAGTGTGTAATCAAAACATCGAAATTGTGAAAAGATAATCTGGTCAACCGCATGTTTTTTCCCGGCATATTTTGACCAACAGAGGGATTTTATGGATCAAGGCACTTTAAGAGTCATTGACAATATGTTCAGTGTCCCAGAATTGCATGTTTCTATATGCAGAACAGTACAATATTAATTGTGGAGCGCGTGGTCCAGCGGTAGAGCACCGAACCCATGATCAGAGGGTCGTGGGTTCGATCCTCCGCTACGGCTATGTGTGGTGTCCTTGAGCAAGGCACTTATTTCGCATATACTTTGTACTGGTTCTACCGTGGAAGACTTTGAGCGTGAAGTTGTAAGAATTTGTTTCACAATCGAAATCAAATAAATAAGTTTAAAACAAAAGATACAAAATCAATTGGTGTGTGAGACGTTCAACTTTGTTAGAAGATATGGGAGCGTTATCAAGCTACACATCCTAGTTTACACATGTGCACATGTTCCTGTCGTCTCGGTATGTCCTAAAACTTTATTAGAAAGGTACTTGCGGAAGGACGGTGATTCTACTCAGATTCATGCTGAGGTCTTCCTCCACCAATTAAACTGGATATGCCATATATAACCTGAAATGTGTTGAAAATGGCGTTAAGTCACTCACTCACTCACTCACTCACTCACTCACTCACTCACTCACTCACTCACTCACTCACTCACTCACTCACCCACCCACCCACCCACCCACCCACCCACTCACTCACTCACGGTATGTTCAGCATTAAGATAGGACTGATTTAATATTTAAAGGGCAAACCTTAAAATCAAACAAGGGCAATAACCGTGCAATAAATACCGAATATATATATAACGGAATGCTGCTTATCACATCTGAGCCTTAGAAGTTAATAATAATTTAACAAGTCTCAACTGTACAGGAAATCCAGGAAGAAAAAAAGCAACCTTTGTATTAAAAAGTATGAACTCAAAAAGAACATTCTAGAGGGGAAAAAAATTATACCAAAATACGGATAATTTATTTTGTTTCTATTTCTTTAAAAAGGGTTCAATACCATTTTAACAAGTAACTGGTTATATACATTACATATCTGGTTTATTAATGGAGCGAGACCCCAGTATGAAGTTGAGTAAAATAATCGTTCTTAAGCAATTAAGTAACTGACAAAGTTTCTCGCATAAAGCTAAGTTCGAACCCACGACCTCGGTGGTGAGAGTTAGGTAGTCATCGGATAGAGCACCAAAGACCACTCGGTTGAGGTAGTCCCTTATAATATAAAACAATGTATGTATACATTCATTTATGCATGAGGGTGTGCGTACGTACGTGCCTGCCTGCGTTTAAATATATGCACAGAATTTAATGATTGAATGACCACATCGGATCTCCCTTACCGTAAAGAACCGCGACAAACTGTCAAGCAGTTAACAACAACAACAACAACAACAACAACAACAACAACAACAACAACAACAACAACAACAACAACAACAACAACAACAACAACAACAACAACAACAACAACAACAACAACAACAACAACAACAACAACAACAACAACAACAACAACAACAACAACAACAACAACAACAACAACATAACTACTGTTCATGTTAAATCGAGCGAAATATCTGTAAAATAGTGTATTTATAAACTATTTGCCAAGCAGGCAATCTGTTGACAAGGTCTGCATGTGCCTGCGTATTTATTTGCCGGTGGAAGTGATGAAATGTAATCTTAAAGTGCTAATAGCCAACAGTCTTTAAACGAATAGAAATTGCTACACATTGGGTGACAGCGAAATAACATCGTTTTTCATTGAAGTTTATGGAATATTTGTGGATCCAAAATATGCAATATTCACATATATATTAATATATATTCATACTTAATATAAGCATGTCGTTATTCAACAAATTTTAGCTGGAGCAAGCGAATGCTTTCAATATCGCCCGTATTTTGAGCTTAAAATCTTACACCAGCTCATTAAAAATATCGAAAGCAAACGTATATTTGCATGTACTTGCATAATCTAAACTAGATCAACTTATTGACCACATGTATATCCATCATGTTCAAATTAGAATCTATGGATACAGCAATCAGTTTCTAAATATATATATGTAGAAAGAACATTATATTTGTTAGCATGACATACGTCACAGAGGCCTCAAGTTCGATTCTCGGTGAGGTCACGTCCGTTTTTCTCTGACTCGTTCCTACATTAGACAGGCTGACGGACGGACGGACACTGCGATGACTTTATGCCACCCCATTTTTTTTAAATGGTATGTCGACACATTAATTCAAAATATATAAAATCACAATAGTCAATTTTAAAGAACATAGCAGTTAATATGTTAGAACATACATAAAGTAAGTTTGTTTTTTTAAATATGCAAAAGGCAATGATTGAGATTACTATTAGTGTATATAAACATTAAAGTTAATGAGTGTAAAGTTGGTAGGTAGTTGGTTATTCGAATATCCATCTACCGACCAGATGCCAGTTGACGATTCGAGTTCGTTATTATAATCACTATTTGATTTCATATTTTGCTAGTGTTTAAAAATATAACCAATAGAGAACG
The DNA here is from genome assembly GCA_029582155.1 of Panopea generosa. NCBI lineage: Eukaryota > Metazoa > Mollusca > Bivalvia > Adapedonta > Hiatellidae > Panopea > Panopea generosa. Next base: position 34,274,715 of record CM055901.1, on the reverse strand, counting down.
GATGTATATTAATTTAATTCTGAATCACAACTGTCAACTGGTTGGTAGTTTTCGGCCAAATCCATAACTGGAAATCTGGTGAATATTCTCGATGTATTGAAGACAGAACGCGGGATTGGCGTTTATTTATTGTTATAAACTGTTGTTTTTTTTTATATTGAATTGTTTTGTTCTATAAGAAATAAATTATCAATTGAAAAAAAAACGAATCCCCAAGTAGCAGCTGGTTGGCAGTTGGCGATTAACACTGGATCAATAAAATAACAGTTTAAAATAATAGAAAAGCCACCAGAGCGGCATTGTGTCTTCAATATACCGAGTATACGACCATGAAGGCATTACAAAACGTCCAGTTCGGGACTGGTGAATGGAATCCGCAACTACCAACAAGTTGCCAGTTTAGGATACGCATTATTTTATTTAAAATCGCTGTTTCATTTTTTAACAAATAAATTCAATAGAAAACAGTTGATTACAATTAATAACACACCAATGTCGCATTGGGTCTCCAATTTACAGAGTATTCTCACAGGAAGGCGATTCAAAAGGTTCAGTTGGAGAGTCGGCATGAACCCCAACTACAAACAATTGCCAGTTTGGGATTTAGATTTTTTGTAAAATCGCTGTTATCTTGTTTTGCAAACCAATTGAATAACAAAAACAAAGTATAAGAATAAATAACACACCAGTACTGCGTTGGTACTTCAGTACACCGAGTATACTTACCAGAAAATGATTCAAAGCATTCAGTTGGGGATTCGGATATTTTTTAAATCGCTGATTTATTTTATTAACAAATCAATTAAATAACAAAACAGTTTATAATAATAGATAAACACCAGTGAAAGTTCAATGGAAAAACAGTTAATAACAATAAATAAACACCAGTTCCATATTTTTCTTTCTATACACTAAGTATACTCAAAACGTTCAGTCGGGGATTCGGCGTGAATTGTCAACTACCAACCAGTTGCCAGTTGGTGATTCGGATTTTTTTCAGTCGATTAATTATTTCTTATAGAACAAAACAATTCAATATTTGTTATGTCTATTGATTATATTTTTTAACATATAAACACCAGGAATTAGAGATAGAAGTAGTTTCTTCTATAGTTCCTTGTATAAACACGAGTAAAATGTAAATTAAATAGAAAATAATAATAATGAGTCCTATATCCCAACTGGCAACTAGTCGGTAGTTCGTTATTCAAATATCCAACTACCAACTTCGAACTACCTACTTACTTTACAGCTATAAAGCACACCACATTTGCCTTCTCCCTGCAGCCGGAACCTCACCTGGTGTCACACCTGTACAAAATCCCTCTACATAACTTATAGTAAATTGTCAATATTGTCCTGTCTCTGACCAATTCCCAGACCTTCCGATCCATATACTGGTACCGTTTCCTTGTAGGGCAAATATATGTCTCCAGAACACTCCACAGAAAATGATACTATTTTAGTTTAACTTTTCTACAAATTTGAAATTTCTCAGGTCACTGTCAATATTTACACTGCATAGCTGACACTTCCGCCGCATTACCCCACATGCCTGGAAAGTAGTTCTGAAATACAATAAAATAATACCTCTGATTTATCAACAACACCACTATTTTAGCTTACAGACATATATATCTGCACTTAATCAGCATTTTCAATAAAAAATATGATTATGAAACCTACACTTCAATTTTTCTATGGACTTATTTCAGGCTCCCATACGACCCAGAAGCACTTCCGTAGTGGTGTGACACCACCTTTGTAATTAGTAATCTGTGTGCGATTGTTGTTATATTTCGTGATTTAGATATGCCCTTCCACTCAAATATTGCAGCTGCACACCGATAAACAAGCCTATTTCGTTCAAACCCAAACTTACACCTTCATGCACTCTAATTGTCACTTCTTTATAGGACCTAATCATTGGATGCTTTTTAAAAGCAGCCAACTTGTTTGTTTAATATGTTATGTCGAAATGAATATGTCACGCGGGTGTTGTGAAAAATGGTCCAGATGCAGTGACGTTCGTCGCCAATATGTACAAAAATTCGGTGGTGAATATGATCTGGTGTATCAAAAACCCCGACACTTGTGACTGTGTTCAACAGGTATGACGGGTGTGTCGACTTTGTTAGGCTGACATTTTATGTATTCATTGTTTGATTCTCATGTTTCGCTTTGGTAAGAGTCGTCTTTAGCGAATTTTTAATTTAAACAATATATGCTATAATGTGAATTTTATACAACGAGAGATAGCGAAGATACAAAAAGCAATGTAATCGCATACTTTTGGTTATTTAATATACATATGCTTCGTTGTAATTTATACCTAAGTATGTGTTAATAGTCTCGCATTTGTGATTTATTTTCTGCACACTTGTATATACGGTATGTTACTGTTATAATCTTCTACTTGGAGGAAATAAAGATAGTGTTAGTTTATATGCATTTTAGGAATAGCAGTGACGGTAAGATTAGTTTGACATTTTGGCAAATTATTTCGAAATAGTTTATCGAAATTTTAACTATTGCAGTTTAAATTGAATTTCATCATATTTAAGAGATTTAGAATAAATATATAGCACATATTCGGCAAAAAAAAAACTAAGTACAGTATGCATTATATTGTTGTTTTTCCTTGCGGGGTGTTTGTTTGTGGCAGGGTGCGTACTAATATATTTGTTTCTACTGCTGTTTTTGTTGGGTCAGGTAAAAGGGTAATCCAAACATTGATACTGTTGCCTTTATTTAAATGCAGTTTAATTCATTTCAATACATTTAATTGCATAACATAGCATAAGGCACTAAGAGCAAAGTTACATAACCAATTTACAATGTACAAAGGAGACGCACGCACCTACGCACGCACGCACGTACGTGTTTATGGTGTAAAGTCACTACATGTTAATGAACACTGGAAACTCACTACACCACTAAGCAATTGGTTTAGAGTGTTTCAAGTGTTTCAAACGTCCGAAAACCTCCCTTGAAAACGAAGCTTCCTATAATAATCAGAGACTGATTGCTGTGTGATAACCCTTAGTGTAACAAAAACCTTTAATGGTGCATTCGCAACCCTTAGTGTAACACAATCAAGTTTTGTCGTACTATTATGGAGTGATTTTTATGAAAATATCTTTAGCAACTTTTTAGTTTATTTATAAATATTTTATTACATTTTATCTTCAAATGCAACTTGTCAATGCTGGTTAAACCTGCTCTCACATATGCTCAATGCCAACATCTTGATATCTTAATTACTACTGTAAACACTTATTAGCTTAAACTGATTATTAATCCAGTATTATGTGAAATTATTCCAAACTTTCGTTTTATGTATATACTGTTGAAGCCTAATTGATTATAGAAATTGAAGGTGTGAAAACATTTTGATTTTGGTGTACATAACATTTTTACCATGTATTGTCCAGTATATCTTGTTTGCCTTTCTGTTTTCTTTTAATGATTAAGTATCTAAACCATACCAAAGCCATGTATGTGCAAACAAAGCAATTTTAGTATTTTAGGAAGAAGTTAATAGTGGATGAAGGGAGAACAACTTTTTAGGACAAAGTAACTGTCTGGATAGTTTACCAGACAGATTGGAAAGCCGTCAGTACTTTGTAAAATTTAATTTAACTTTGTGAACTTAATATATATTTGGATGTTATCCGATATTTGGACAGCGTTTTTTATCTTAGTTATTTGCAAATAGTCTATGTTATGGACACCGCTTTTATAGTGAGATTTTAGTGAATGGTATAACAACTTTGATACAATACTGTGATTTTATTTATATCTATATCTTTGGAACTATTTTATTATAAACTGTGTGACTTTAAATTATACTAAAACTGATAGAAAATTGATAAGTGTCGTCGTGTTTGCTGTCTATGACATTCAACGTAATAAATTTATTTTAGTATATTCAACTTCATCAACACTTCTCTAACATTTGCTCATTCGTCAATAAACAACGCTCAACGCACCGGCACGTCCGACAACGCACGTTACGTTGACGACGAACTGTCCATTATACGTTCATAATCGTTACGTAATAGTACTAGGGATCATAACCGTATCCTTTAGTGTAACAAAAATTGGTTTTGTTTCATTAAGGGCTACGATACTAAGCGTATGTTTTGTACACGTTTTGACATTGGTTTTACAATTGGTTAATTTAGTGTAACACATTATTTTCCAACTAGAAATGTATTTGTCCCTACTATGAAATGGGAGAATGTAGTGTTACCCATGTTTGTCCGTCCGTCCGTATGTTCTGTTTTGTAGTGCTTCTAACAGGCCGGTTACATATCAAATTACACACATTTCATCTAAATGATATCAAAATATAGAAAAAAAATATTCAGAGGTCAAGATCACTTTTACCAAAATTAGAGCAATGCATAAACATTGTTATTTGTTTCTCATTAATTGTTCTCTATTTTTCTCAGATTTTCAATTCTAAGAGGTGACAAAGCACCTGAGACAGAATTAATTCCCGTGAATAAAGTTTATAGGATATAAGGTCAATCGATGAGGCTCTTACTGCCCTCTCAGTGTTCTAGTTTTATTTTGGTTCCAAAACTATAGTTCATTTAATCACCATCATTACAATTGCATCTTAAATCATGCAGATGTTGCAATATATTATTAAATTTACCGTGCCCTTATCTTGGACATTTTATGCCCCCCCCCCCCCCTCCAAAAAAAACAACAATCCATATGAGTATATATATTTATATATATATATATATATGGAGATAATTATTTGTGATTAACCAATTATAACCATAATATTTGTGTACTGACCAAACTACGGCGAGTGTGCCTAGCTACAATGCAAACCATAGATTCAATATCAAGGCCTCTGCCAAACCAATAATTTTGGTGTCGACCAAGACTTATAAACTATGGAATTACATGCAACACATCTGGACAGGGTGGACAGATTTACATACATGAAGTGATAGCTTTATATGAGTAGGATCCAATTAAGGATTCATGACTACTCACATGCTATATAAAGGACAGATTTATAAACCCGTACCTAACACCCAGGCACCCACTTCAAAGGTCAAGGTTACAATTTAACTTTGTTTGACGACACTTTCAGTCTGTTTGAGATTCCGTTTCGGGTCTGTAACTTTGTCAATTATGGATAAATTTAAAAAACACTTGGCTCAGTTGATCACATGAAATAATTAAGTGTCGCATTAGTTCATCAGCATGACATGACGTAGTGACACGCGTAAAACCCACACCCATGCCTTAAGGGTCGAGATCACACTTTGGGTTTGTTTGACAACACTTTGTGTGAGATTTCGTGTCCGGCCTGTAGCTTTATCATGCATAGATGGATTTAATAAATACTTGCTACAAATGATCAACATAATATGACGACGTGTCGCAAGTGACACACAGACTCTCACTTTAAAAGTCAAGGTCACAATTTAACCTTGTTTGACGACACTTTCAGTGTCCAGTCTGTAACTTTGTCACCTATGGATAAATTTCAAAAACACTTGTCCAGTTGATAAGCATGGCACGATGAAGTGTCGCGTGTAAGACCAAGAACCTTTCCTCAAAGGTCAAGGTCACACTTTTAATTCGTTTGATATTTCGTGTCTGGTTGGTAACTTTGTCTTTAACTTGGCTTAAGTGATCAAGATGACATGACGATGTGTCGCACGTAATAACTAGACCCGTAACTAGATCTGAGTTCGTTCAACAACACGTCCGGTCTGTAACTTTATCATACATTGTAACAAAATAGTTAGGTTGTTGTGGCCTAAATAAGTAGTGTCAGCTAAGCTAGTACGTGTCCATTGTAATGATATAGGCTATATTTAGAACAGGTAGCGTGGAATTGTTTAATCGTATCGATAGGAGCAACGTTTTTAAGATCTTTTTTATTTCATTTTAATTCTTTGATTAAAGAATAACTTATTTTGAAGTTTATTTCATCAAATTCCATTAAGTTTTAAGAAAGTTAGAATAATAAAACAGGTTTATTTGTCATAAAACTAATTTAAGTTTACATTTGGTTTAAAAGCGTAAAATCCGCATCGTACGCTGTTTCATGATTTGCACGAAATTCACTCAGGGGTGTGGACTGTTTTGCTTTATATTCTGACTGTATTATGGGGAAACTGTCCAGTATAGCAAAACATCTTTGGAGTTGGCGTGACGAGAAGGATTGAGCATGCTACTGCATGAATGTTGTCTCAAAACTAGAAAGGTTTTGTATTATCACTTTCACGTGTTAACATTAATTCATAAGCTTTAATGAAATGTTACATCTTTCAATTGAATGGGAGAAAGGCAAAGATAATTGAAATAAATAACTTTTTATACCTCTCCACGATCCCCTCTCCTCCTTCCCCCCCCCCCCCCCCCCCCCCCCCCCCCCCCCCCAGCAACATCATCTCTTAAATAGTTTAGGGTCGACGGGGAAAATAAGGTCAATCAAGTAACCTGAATCACAGTGTTTTTTTTCTCTAATTAGATATGTATATTTGTATATATATATATATAAGAAAAAAGCAGATGGCTCTGTTTGCTAGAAATAATTGTATTTGATGCACTAAAGAAAGTATTTCATGAGTATGTAACGTAAACGACTACACTTGTTTATTAAAAAGCAAACAAATTAGGTCTTAAAAAGGAGATGAAATTAGAGTGAATGAAGATGTTAGTTTGGGTTTGTACGAAATATGCTGGTAAGATGCAATATTTGACTAAATGTACCAACCGCGCACCGGGTACTACGTGCATGAACGATATAAAAACCCGATCAGGTTCCAGCTGACCCGGTAAAATTCCGATCAAAGGGCAAATGGGGTGTGTTTAATAGAAATTATGGTGTTTAAATGCACAAATCTGAATCACTACGCATTTTCATTTGGATATTCAACAAGAAACTATCTGGAAAAATGTCCCAAAACTTAACTTATAGATGTTCAAACTTATTTACTAGTATTGTAAAAGTCTCTAAAATTAATGATTAAGATCAGTCCTTGCTAAAATTTACTATTGTGAAAATATATTTTCAAAATAATTTATTAATTAAAAAAAAACAGTTAAAAAATTGTGTTTTTCAAAACTTGTGCAAGTTGGACGATACGTCTGATTCATATACAGTCAAACTTGTCTTAAGCAGCCAGTCGAGGGAAGGGGCAAAAGTGGCATTTTAAGACAGATTGTTGCTTAATACAAGTTAATTTGCTCTAAAAGCATATAGATGGGAAATAACAAATGTGGCTGTTTAGGACAAGTGGCTACCGTTTGCACAGGTTTGACTGTAATGTGCTGAACGCCATACCAGTATAAAACCACACTGATTAAACTGCTTTGACTTTAAAGACAATATATCATATCCTTTGTACGGAGTAAAATAAGTAATTGTAGCTTTTCGATATTATTTTTATTGTCCTGGGTTCAGCATATCATAATCTTTGTAACAGTTAATTAAAAAACATGATTATGTGAAAATGATTTATACTAACTCAGCAGGAATTTGTCACAAAGCCTAAATATTTTTTTATTTTATTTTTCAATATTTTGTTATTCAATATACAAATGGCAATGCATAATGATTTCAAACTCGTGCATTAAAATGACACAACCATTATAACACACACAGCATTTGCCTTTTAATTGCAGTCGGAAAATGACCGGTAAGCCGGAACTTGGCCTGATTTTAGTACCACCGAAATCCCGTAAGACACTATAAACCTGCTTATGTGGAAAAGAAATGTTTATAACACGAGGTCGTGACATTTTAATATGGCAGCGTCCACAATCAATTTATAAAGTGGCCCGTATATAGGGTCCGGTCGCTCGTGCAACCTAACCAATAAAGGAAAAGATTATTTTGCCTCTATAACATTGTGTTTTAACTGTTACAGTACATAATGCCTGAATTATTTTTTCTTTAGGCTCAATGTCTGTGTTATTACCAAAGAATGCAGCTGTCATGTTGCTGCTGATTGCATCTGCTGCTGAAGCCGGAAATATATTATTTCTGCCTCTACACGCATACAGTAGCATGAGACCAGCATTCAACGTGGCCGAAGAGTTGGGAAAGCAGTATGGACACAGATCAACTTTTGTAGTAAATACTTTTTTATCAACTACATTCCCGGAAAATCAATTTATGGATTATATTATTGCACAAAGTTTTAACAACTTTAGTATTGTTAACACTGTTTACCGCTCGTTTCCAGATGTATGTTCACCAAATAGCAATATATTCGGTATTCTTAATATAATGAAAGAAATGAAGCGTTTCTGTCAATCGATCTTATCAGATGAAGATTTGATTCAAACACTGAGGAAGAAATCGTTCAAGATGGCAGTTATACAAATTTCACCAGTCAGTGGCTGTTTCAACATTTTGGCCCAAAACTTATCCATACCTCGTATACAAGTTGGCCTGCCTTTAAATATTATACTTTGGAGGCTTCCTTTCATGCCTTCTATATCGTCGCCACTTCCCGTATTTGATCCTGTAGCAGAGTATTCATTTACACAAGGATTAATCAATGTGTTGTCTACAGTTGCAATTGCAGCAATCGGCGATACCATCGCTCCACCTGATGAAACAATAACTTACTTAGATAAAGTAACGCATAAGACAAACGAAGAACTGCATGCTACAAATGAACTCATTTTAATAGACACTGATCCCATTCTTGACACTCCATTACCGATGATGCCGAATATGGTACAGGTAGGAGGATTAACTACACGTAAACCTGAAGTACTAACAGACCCTTTATTGTCCTTCATGGATTCAAGTCCAGATGGCGTTGTTATCGTAGCATTCGGAAGCGTTTGGTCGACATTACCAGCAAACATATCAGGTGCACTGATTGCAGGTTTTAAGCAAATACCATCGCTTAAATTCGTGTTTAAATACGGTAACAGTACCAAATATGATCAAAACGTTATGATGCTACCATGGCTACCGCAAAACGACTTGCTTTCCCACGGAAACACAAGAGCCTTTATAACACATTGTGGACACAATAGTATATATGACGCTATATACAACGCGGTGCCAATGATTGGTGTGCCGTTGAATAGTGATCAATTTTATAACGCACAAAACATGCACGCAAAAGGGTTTGGTGTCCAAATTGACGCGTGTACAGCTAACGAAACAACAGTCATTGAAAGTGTTAATGAAATTCTAAAACACAAATATAAAAATACAATTTCAAAAGCTTCACACATTTTCCACAGCAGACCGATGGCACCAAGTAAGAGCTCGGCATTTTGGATAGATCACGTGATTCAGTATGGCGGGGAACACATGCGACCACCGTACCTGCCATTTTACCAATACTACCTTATAGATGTGTTACTGTTTTTAGCAATATTGGGCATATGTGTTTTGATACTGGTTGTTCTGGCATGTCTTAAGACGTTTCGGTTGTGCTCGAAACAGAAAAGAAAGCAAGATTAGCACAATAATACAGTCAGATTAGGGTCTTCTCAAAGCTAGTGTTCAACAGGTCTCTATTTTGGAACCATTACTTGTATTGTTCTTTTGTAAATTAATGCTATTGTCAAAACAAATGATTTGAACAATCGTTTTTTTTTTGCGTGCGACACAGGTCTTTTGTTAACCCCATTCAAGCTGCGAATTCTCTTAATAGTGGCTAAGTTAAAATTATTAAATTGAAATCTTAAACTTTTAGTTTCTAGCAAGATAACGGTACACCGTTATATATACCAATATATATGGATAATCGCATCATTAGAGAACAAAACAAACATCTTGGTATTTATTTATTCAATAATCTATCGTGGCATAAACATATCGATTTTATAAAAACGAAGGCTTGGAAAAGAATTAACACCTTGAAACAAACTTAAATACCAACTTGGAAGAGCGTCTCTCGAAAAAATTTCATAAAACCGCTTTTAGAATAAAGAGATCTTCTCTTTGATAACTGCATCCAAATTAATAAATAAAAGATAGATAAAATACAAAGGTTTGTTTCAGGAACAACAAAACTTTTGCTTGTTGAAAAACTTTATATTGAAACCGATTGGGAAACTCTTGGAAATCGGAGACATACACATAAACTGGTTTCAATTTATTTTATAAAATAAAAAAAAACCCACCTTACTCTTGATTTTCTACCTAAACTTGCTCGTGATCTTGTCGGTAAAAATTGAAATAATATACAAACATTAAATACGCATTCATTTCTTACTACAACTCATTTCGGTCGTCATCTATAATAGAATGGAATGACCATCCAGATGAAACAAACGCGTCTTAAACTTTTTTTTTATCTTTTAACAAGTTAATATAAGTAAAGAGCTGAACTATTTTAACAATTTTCCGGTGAAAGGTGTATGAAAGTCAAACATGCGAGACTCGTACCAGTTATAGTTATAGTTATCTCAATTATTTTTTAAAAATATGTTGAAATCTTTCCCGAGCTCGTGTCGTGGTATGATAAGCAAAGAGCACTTCATTTTTCATTGTAATAACTATAGAGTCGCGAGGCAAGTGCTTTTCAACGCACTCACTGACTTGGGCAATGCAAACCATAATTCCCTTCTCTTTGGAGAACAACTTTTTTTACATTGAGACAAATATTCGAATTTTCGACGCATTACATACTTTATAAAGAACACAAAACGGTCTAAGCAGACTTATTTATATTGTTGAGAGCATATTGTTGTTTTTTTCCCTCTACACCTGTGTCACTCTTACATATATTTCTAATTTTCTTTCAAATTCACGGTTGTTTTAAAAAATGTATCACGCATATATGTAACAAGCAGCTAAACCCAATTGTAACCATATCTTTCTCTTTTCGATATATTACTACTGGTAATTTAGTTTCACATATTTATGTATAAATTAGTTAACTTTTGCCATGTGTAATTTATAGTACGACTAAGAGAAGAACTTAACAAGCGGTATGTTTCGTTATTGTCCCTTTTCTATTCTTGTTCACCAATGTTTTGTTTACACATTATATATACATTATATGGTTAGACGTAAATTATTTCCAAGTGTTATTATAAGTATAATTATGTAAATTAAAAGGACATGTTTCAGCACATTTTCTATATGCGGGCCTATCCGTTAACGCACCTGGTTCTTTTCAATTCCAATACGTCACTCAAAATCGCTGAATCTTTTACATTAATTTAATACTAAAGGCACACCTTGATAATGACTTATGTCTGCACCATAGAGCGAGGACATCGTTTTTATCGTTGTAATGTTAATCTTGTACATACGTGCGCCTCACAATCAGCTTGTATTATACACCAAATTGTACGACGATGCCCAAGAGTGGAATTTTGTGCAGTAACGGAAGAAGAAAAAGAACACCGTCAACATAAGTACTTGCACAATCACTTAAGCACTTATTGATTGTACAGTGTAGAACATGATTTAAAATACAATGAAATATCTTGACATTTTAAATATCAATATTAATTAATGTCATATCTTTTGCTGAGTTAATATGCAGAGTTATACAATGGTTTATGCATTTACTTTCAGGCATTGTAACAGTTACATTTTCAATACATTCAAAATTAGGTGTATCACTATTTTATAAGATCAGTTAATAGCACGTGCATTTATTAAGATTCAAGAAAAAAAGAACTTCATGTGGACACCTCTAATATAGAAGGCTTTTGAAAACAGTGTTGAACCAGCAATCAGAACAGGTTCTGCAATGTTTTCTGCTTTATCAGAATAAATAGGTAAAATGTATCGATTCATAGAAATTGACTATGTGTGGCTTTTGAGTTTGGAAGAGTCCAGTTAAAATGTATATGGAGTAAAGAGTTAACTCAGTTAACTGAGTGTTTGAGTATGTAGGAACTCCCATTAACAAAACTGCCACTGGAGAATTGAAACCTGGTAAGTTTATACTAATTTATTTTAGCTCGATTGCGATAAAAGCTCAGAGCTTATATAAACCGCTCTCGAGAACCTGTACTGAGTCTTATTTTTTGAGAGGCAATCGTCGAGCGGCGGATTCTGTTAAACCTGGTTAAAGGTGTATTAAAATTAGAAATATATATATGGCCAACATGAGAGCATTTAAATATCACAGTTTACTAGAACAGCATAATAATGAATATGTAGAATAGTCATGATATGTACAATACATACAGAACAAATACCAACTGTGGTTTCACCTTGGAAAGTTCAGTAGCAAGGCTGGCTCTGTGGAGGGAAGCAATAGCTGTTTTGTTTTTGAAGGGCAATATTCTAGATGCTAGCTTATCTTAAAACTGACTATTTTCACCTTTGCAATGCTGTCGTTAAAGAGTCCGGGCTGCGGAGTAAAATGGTACTGTGGGTCCTGACTGTTCACAGTTTTGCACATCATGTTGGCTTTTTTAATTTCTTGCCAGACTATAATAAACGGATTTATCAATGAGCTCAATCATACAGATCTAATGAGACAAAATATTTTTTTTAAAATAACGAAAAAATATTTTTTTTAATTAAAATATTTATATTTCTATTTTTTTTTAATTTGTGATGACACAGTTATATACAGTTTTGGTTCTGTTTTATTGTATGCCTTTTTCATATCGCAAACCAACACATTCATGAATTACCTATCAAATTCATGATCATAGTTGTTATGTTAGTTGCAACAATAGTCCTCTGTATAATGTGGCTACGAGCATAAAATCACATATTACAAAATATTTGAAAGACAATTTATTTCATAATAAAACAAACAACTTGGACAGTGGTTGGGTATATAGAAAGAAACAAACAAACAACATAGTACCAGTGCCCCAGATAAGAATAGACTGAATAGTGTTAAAACATTTTAAAATAAACTAATTGAGTGAAAACTTATAACCAAAGAATTATTTGGATGATTTCACTCATTAAGTTTTCAATAATTCAGTGAATCATGGAATATTGTCTAAATGAAAGTAGTTCGTTCAAATGTCTTACTTTGATTAAACTTGTATATTTTAAATGCAAAGTATTGTAAAATTGTTGCTGCCTGCAGCTCTTGATTTACACTATCAGTATTGTACCAAATATTGTTACCTAAAACTCTAAAACAAACTAGTTGCTTCTTGCACACAGGCAGCTTTTTACCGTTGCTATAGTAATGCGCAGTAGACGTCTGCATTTCCTGTCCTTTTAGTTGACTACCATATATTTGAAGTGGTGATAGAATAAAAATCGCAATACAAACTTGGATCTCTATTTCCCTTGCTATGGTTATTATATCTTAAAACTATTTAGAACTATTTTAAAGGTCGGAGGAAAAGAAACTGTCGTCAAAAGTAAAACAAAATTATAGAACAAAATCACAAATGCGCCACACGATGACTATAGAAGGCATCGCTACACTCGTTTTCCAATAACGATCAAAAGCAAAACAACGGTGTAGTTTTGAAAACAACTATCTTATTCTTACACGTTATACATACATTGGAGAGTACTAATTGTGGTACTAACGAGGCAAAGGTATCCATACCTTTCAGGTCTCGCTTACAAATTACCTCCCCTTGATGGCGGTAGCAAGATTATTGTGCCAAAGAAATTAAAGATGTGTAAATCGGATGGGCATTACTTCTGTTTAAAATGTTAAAATCAATTGTTACAAAGATTATGGTATGTGGAACCCATCACAATGAAAATAATAACAAAATCAAGAAGCTACAATTGTTTATTTTGCTCAATACAAAGACAATTTATTTTCTTCAAAAACAAAGCGGTTTAATCACTTTGGTTCAACTGCTGTAGCGTTCAACACGTTATAAAAATCAGACATATCGCCCAACCTGGACATGTTTTGAAATATGCATTTATTGAAACTGTTGTTGTTTTTTTTTTAATTTATATATTCACAAATTAAAATATACATTTTTACAATAATTATAGTAAATTTTATAGAACATTACAGTAAATAAGTGTGAAAATATATAAGGTAAGTAACAAGGCATTTTGCCAGATATTTTCTTATTGAACATGCAAATGGAAATGCACAATGATTCAATGCATTTAAACACCATACTTACTATTAAACACACCACATTTGTCTTTTCCTTCCAGTCGGAATTCGACCAGGTTTTTGGTATCACCAATGTATAAAGTACCCAGTGTGCGGTCCTACATTCACTCAAACATTGCATCTTACTCAATTAAACAAGCATTTTTAGTACAAACCCTAACACGCACCTTTATTCATTCGCTGTGATTGCCACCTGCTTTATAAGACTGAACTATTGGATGTTATTTTAAAAGCAGCCAACTTGTTTTAAACTTATTTATTTTACGTCAGTTGCGAAACAAGTTCTTACATCACGCTCGAAGTCATCTTCATCTCAATTGCTCAGTTTGTTATCACAGTAATCATCTTCATCTCTTGTGCTCAGTTTGTTATCACAGTAATCAACTTCATCTCATGAGGTTTAGTTAAATCGAAACCTCAAGAGTCCAAATAATTTTTTATACAACCGACAATTAAAAAACACTAACAATATTAATATTATCAAACCTTATATTAAATGAGAATCAGAAATCACGAACATTAACTGGAATGTTGTACACACCGTACCTTTTAGATCCTCAATTGATACAAAAATAAGAGCTTTTCAATACAAATATATTATGCGAATTGTACCAAACAACAAATTCCTGTATAAATGCAACATATATAATACAAGTTTATGTGATTTTTGTGCCATGAATGTTGAAACTAATAGACATATATTTTGGGAATGTCATTGTTCTAGAGCCTTTTGGACAAGTCTTGAAGGATATCTTAATGAAAAGCAGTTTACAATAAAGTTAAATTATATGATAATATCTCTTGGATATGTTGAATGGAGCAGTTATTCAAACTTGTTAAATACTATATTGATTTATGCTAAATATTTTATCTACAAAATTAAGTATGCAAAGACAATTCCAATATTTATCAATTTTATAAAATATTTAAAACATTGAAAACATAGAAAGAATAATAGCAACGACAAAAGATAAACTTGAACAACATAACGGAAAATGGGAAAAAATACAACTGTATTAATGACGTCATCAAACTGATTTCAGACTTAGAGTGTCGAGTATTCCTCCTCTTTATCTTAACCTCTATTTCGTTTTTTATTTCTTATCTACTCTCCATTATCTACTGTCTACAAACACCAACTTATTTCTCAATTAATGCATAAAGTATAGTATTCTTATAAAGACCATTGTGACAATGCTTCATTATAAAAACACTTACAATATTATTGTTAACATATAAAGACAGCCTGAATAGACTTGTATATCAGTTATATATCTTAACATGCTAGTATAATATCCACGCTAATCCTTCTTATTGTGTTATGTACAATGCGTTGCTATTTACTTGAATGTATATGTATTATGAGAAATAAAATATTTAAAGACAAAAAAAAAGTAATCAACTTCATCTCTTTTGCTCAGTTTGTTCTCACAGAAATCATCTTCATCTCTTTTGCTCAGTTTGTTATCACAGTAATCATCTTCATCTCTTGTGCTCAGTTTGTTATTACAGTAATCATCTTCATCTCTTGTGCTCAGTTGTTATCACAGTAATCATCTTCATCTCTTGTGCTCAGTTTGTTATCACAGTAATCATCTTCATCTTATGAGCTTAAGCTAAATCAAACTCAAGTGGGGAGTAGAAAAGATTTCGGAATTAATTATCAATTAAGTCACTACTTAGAAAATATTTGTTAATTTTTAGAGATTCGATTTTTATTAATTGAATTTCAAAATGTTCCAACTAATGTGTAGAGTTATTACTGGTTGGAATTTTGAACTTTATTTCCTTAAACAATATATTACAGGAAACTGCTATTTTGTAAATCTCCATTGAGCATGAGCGATATGAAACACCCAATGACAGCGCATGTTGGTAACCTACACTGAGCATGCTCCAAAATATGACGGAAACTTTAAAATGAGTGGTCTTTTAATTTTGGCTTAAGGATATCTTTCCGACCGAAAATTCCGAAAAGTGAGGTTAGCCAATTTTATTCATTTATCTGGGCTTACTCTATCAACTGTTGAAATTTTATTAGGTAAATTGTCACACTTAGAGTCAATGCATCAGTAAACCAGTACATAAGCATGCATACGTGGTCAAAGCCTAGTACACACCTACATTCGTCAACCGTATTACAGTACATCAGTATACAAACGTGGTCCAAGCCTTGTACCCACCTACATTCAATACATCAGTAATGCAGTACATAAGCATTACACGTGGTACAAGCCTTGTACACACCTACAGTCAATACATCAATAATGCAGTACATAAGCATACAAAGGTTGTCCAAGCCTTGTATCCGCATACAGTCAATACATCAGTTATGCAATACATAATCTTACACTAGTCGTCCAAGCCTTGTACCCACCTACAGTCAATACATCAATAATGCAGTACATGAGCATACAAACGTGATCCAAGCCTTGTATCCACCTACAGTCAATACATCAGTAATGCAGTATATAAGCATATATACGTAGTCCAATCTTTGTTCAAACCTACAGTCAACACATCAGTAATATAGTACATAAACATACAAACGTGATCCAAGCCTTGTACAAACCTTCGGTCAATACATCAGTTACGCATTACATAAACATACACACAAAGTCCAAGTCTTGTACCCACCTACAGTCAATACATCAGTAATGCAGTACATAAGCATACACACGTCGTCCAAGCCTTGTACCCACCTACAGTCAATACATCAGTAAGGCAGTACATAAGCATACACACGTAGTCCAAGCCTTGTATCTACCTACAGTCAATACATCAGTAATGCAGTACATAAGCATACACACGTAGTCCAAGCCTTGTACCCACCTACAGTCAATACATCAGTAATGCAGTACATAAGCATACACACGTAGTCCAAGCCTTGTACCCACCTACAGTCAATACATCAGTAATGTAGTACATAAGCATACACACGTAGTCCAAGCCGTGTACACACCTACAGTCAATACATCAGTTATGCAGTACATAACCATACACACGTAGTACAAGCCTTGTATCCACCTACAGTCAATACATCAGTAATGCAATACATAAGCATACACACGTAGTCCAAGCCTTGTACCCACCTACAGTCAATACATCAGTAATGCAGTACATAAGCATACACACGTAGTCCAAGCCTTGTATCCACCTACAGTCAATACATCAGTAATGCAGTACATACGCATACAAACGTGATCCAAGCCTTGTATCCACCTAGAGTCAATACATCATTAATGCAGTACATAAGCAAACACACGTAGTCCAAGCCTTGTATCCACGTACAGTCAATACATCAGTTATGCAGTACATAAGCATACAAACGTGATCCAAGCCTTGTATCCACCTACAGTCAATACATCAGTAATGCAGTACATAAGCATACACACGCGATTCAAGCCTTGTATCCAAATATAGTACATACATCAGTAATGCAGTACATAAGCATACACACGTGATCCAAGCCTTGTTTCCACCTACAGTCAATACATCAGTAATGCAGTACTTAAGCATACACACGTAGTCCAAGCCTTGTATCCACCTACAGTCAATACATCAGTAATGCAGTACATAAGCATACAAACATGATCCAAACCTTGTACCCAACTACAGTCAATACATCAGTTATGCAGTATATAAGTATACACACGTAGTCCAAGCCTTGTATCCACCTACAGTCAATACATCAGTAATGCAGTATATAAGTATACACACGTAGTCCAAGCCTTATATCCTCCTACAGTCAATACATCAGTAATGCAGTACATAAGCATACACACGTAGTCCAGGCCTTGTATCCTCCTACAGTCAATACATCAGTAATGCAGTACATAACCAAACATACGTAGTCCAAGCCTTGTATCAACCTACAGTCAATACATCGGTAATGCAGTACATCAGCATACAAACGAGATCCAAGCCTTGTACCAACCTACAGTCAATACATTAGTTATGCAGTACATAAGCATACAGACATGGTCCAAGCCTTGTATCCACCAACAGTCAATACATCAGTATTGCAGTACATAAACATACAAACGTGATCCAAGCTTTGTATCCACATACAGTCAATATATCAGTAATGCAGTACATAAGCATACAAACGTGTTCAAGCCTTGTACCCAACTACAGCCAATACATCACTAATCCAGAACATAAGTATACAAACGTGGTCGTCATAGCCTTGTACCCACCTACAGTCAATACATCAGTAATGCAGTACATAGGCATACACACGTAGTCCAAGCCTTGTACCCACCTAAAGTCAATACATCAGTAATGCAGTACATAAGCTGACACAAGTGGTCCAAGCCTTGTACCCACCTACAGTCAATACATCAGTAATGCAGAACATAAGCATACACACGTGGTCCAAGACTTGTACCCAACTACAGTCAATACATCAGTAATGCAGTACATAAGCATACACACGTGGTCCAAGCCTTGTATCCACCTACAGTCAATACATCAGTAATGAAGTACATACGCATACAAACGTGATCCAAGCCTTGTATCTACCTACAGTCAATACATCATTAATGCAGTACATAAGCAAACACACGTAGTCCAAGCCTTGTATCCACCTACAGTCAATACATTAGTAATGCAGTCCATAAGCAAACAAACGTGGTCCAAGCCTTGTACCCACCTACAGTCAATACATCAGTAATGCAGTACATAAGCATACAAACGTGATCCAAGCCTTGTACCCACCTACAGTCAATACATCAGTAATACAGTACAAAAGTATGCACACGTAGTCCAAGCCTTGTACCCACTTACAGTCAATACATCACTTATGCAGAACATTAGCATACACACGTAGTCCAAGCCTTGTATCCACCTACAGTCAATACATCAGTTATGCAGTACATAAGCATACACACGTGATCCAAGCCTTGTACCCACCTACAGTCAATACATCAGTAATGCAGTACATAAGCATACACACGTCGTCCAAGCATTGAACCCACCTACAGTCAATACATCAGTTATGCAGTACATAAGCATACACACGTAGTCGAAGCCTTGTATCCACCTACAGTCAATACATCAGTAATGCAGTACATAAAGCATACACACGTAATCCAAACCTTGTACCAACCTACAGTCAATACATCACTTATGCAGTACATAAGCAGACACACGTGATCCAAGCCTTGTATCCACCTACAGTCAATACATCAGTAATGCAGTACATAAGCATACAAACGTGGTCAAAGCATTGTATCCACCTACAGTCAATACATCAGTAATGCAGTACATAAGCATACAAACGTGGTTCAAACCTTGTATCCATCTGCAGTCAATACATCAGTAAAACAGAACGTAAGCCTACAAACGTGATCCAAGCATTATATCCACCTACAGTCAATACATCAGTAATGCAGCACATCAGCATACAAATGTGGTCCAAGACTTGTATCCACCTACTGTAAATACATCAGTAATGCAGTATATAAACATTCAAACGTGGTCCAAGCCTTGTATCCACCTACAGTCAATACATCAGTAATGCAGTACATAAGCATACATACGTGATCCAAGCCTTGTATCCACCTACAGTCAATACATCAGTAATGCAGTACATAAGCATACAAACGTGATCCAAGCCTTGTATCCACCTACAGTCAATACATCAGTCATGCAGTACATTAGCATACACATGTGGTCCAAGCCTTGTACCAACCTACAGACAATACATCACTATTGCAGTACATAAGCATACACACGTGTTCCAAGCCTTGTATCCACCTACAGTCAATACATCAGTAATGCAGTACATAAGCATACACACGAAGTCCAAGCATTGTATCCACCTACAGTCAATACATCAGTAATGCAGTACATAAGCATACACACGTGATCCAAGCCTTGTATCCACCTACAGTCAATACATCAGTAATGCAGTACATAAGCATACAAACGTGATCCAAGCCTTGTATCCACCTACAGTCAATACATCAGTAATGCAGTACATTAGCATACAGACGTGATCCAAGCCTTGTATCTACCTACAGTCAATAAATCAGTAATGCAGTACATAAGCATACAAACGTGGTCCAAGCCTTGTGTCTACCTACAGTCAATACATCAGTAATGCAGTACATAGGCATACAAATGTGATCCAAGCCTTGTATCCACCTACAGTCAATACATCAGTAATTCAGTAAATTAGCATACACACGTGGTCCAAGCCTTGTATCCAACTACAGTCAATACATCAGTAATGCAGTACATAAGCATAGACACGCGGTACAAGCCTTGTACCCACCTACAGTCAATACATCAGTAATGCAGTACATAAGCATACACACGTGGTCCAAACCTTGTACCAACCTACAGTCAATACATCAGTAATGCAGTACATAAGCATACACACGTAGTCCAAGCCTTGTACCCACCTACAGTCAATACATCAATTATGCAGTACATAAGCATACACACGTGATCCAAGCCTTATATCCACCTACAGTCAATACATCAGTAATACAGTACATTAACATAGACACGTAGTCCAAGCCTTGTACCAACCTACAGTCAATACATCAGTAATGCAGTACATAAGCATACAAACCTGATCCAAATCTTGTATCCACTTATAGTCAATACATCAGTAATGCAGTACATAAGCATACCAACGTGGTCCAAGCCTTGTATCTACCTACAGTCAATACATCACTAATGCAGTACATTAGCATACAAACGTGGTCCAAGCCTTGTATCCATCTACAGTCAATACATCAGTAATGCAGCACATAAGCATACACACGTAGTCCAAGCCTTGTACCAACTTACAGTCAATACATCAGTAATGCAGTACATAAGCATACACCCGTAGTCCAAGCCTTGTACTTACCTACAGTCAATACATCATTAATGCAGTACATTAGCATACACACGTAGTCCAAGCCTTGTACCAACCTACAGTCAATACCTCAGTAATGCAGTACATAAGCATACAAACGTGGTCCAAGCCTTGTATCCACCTACAGTCAATACATCAGTCATGCAGTACATTAGCATACAAACTTGGTCAAAGCCTTGTACCCACCTACAGTCAATACATCAGTAATGCAGCACATAAGCATACACACGTAGTCTAAGCCTTGTACCAACCTACAGTCAATATATCAGTAATACAGAACATCAGCATAGAAAAGTGGTCCAAGCCTTGTATCCACCTACTATCAATACAATAGTAATGCAGCACATTAGCATACACACGTAGTCCAAGCCTTGTACCAACCTACAGTCAATACATCAGTCATGTAGTACATAAGCATACAAACGTGATCCAAGCCTTATATCCACCTACAGTCAATACATCAGTAATGCAGTACATAAGCATACAAACGTGGTCCAAGCCTTCTATCCACCTACAGTCAATACATCAGTAATGCAGTACATAAGCATACAAACGTGATGCAAGCCTTGTATCCACCTACAGTTAATACATCAGTAATGCAGTACATAAGCATACACACGTGATCCAAGCCTTCTACCCACCTACAGTCAATACATCAGTAATGCAGTACATAAGCATACACACGTGGTCCAAGCCTTGTATCCTCCTAAAATCAATACATCAGTAATGCAGTACATAAGCATACAAACGTGATCCAAGCCTTGTATCCACCTACAGTCAATACATCAGTAATGCAGTACATAAGCATACACACGTGGTCCAAGCCTTCTATCCTCCTAAAATCAATACATCAGTTATGCAGTACATAAGCATACAAACATGATCCAAGCCTTGTATCCACCTACAGTCAATACATCAGTTATGCAGTACATTAGCATACACACGTGGTCCAAGGCTTGTACCAGCCTACAGTCAATACATCAGTAATGCAGTACATAAGCATACACACGTGGTCCAAGCCTTGTATCCACTTACAGTCAATATATCAGTAATGCAGTACATAAGCATACACACGTGGTCAAAGCTTTGTATCCACCTACAGTCAATACATCAGTAATGCAGTACATAATCATACAAACGTGATCCTAGCCTTGTATCCACCTACATTCAATACATCAGTAATGCAGTACATAAGCGTACAAACGTTATCCAAGCCTTGCATCTACCTAGAGTCAATACATCAGTAATGCAGTACATAAGCATACAAACGTGGTCCAACCCTTGTATCCAACTACAGTCAATACGTCAGTCATGCAGTACATAAGCATACAATCGTGATCCAAGCCTTGTATCCACCTACAGTCAATACATCAGTAATGCAGTACATTAGCATACACACGTGGTCCAAGCCTTGTACCAAACTACAGTCAATACATCAGTAATGCAGTACTTAAGCATACACACGTGGTCCAAGTCTTGTATTCACCTACAGTCAATACATCAGTAATGCAGTACATAAGCATACACACGTGGTCCAAGCCTTGTACCAACTTTCAGTCAATACATCAGTAATGCAGTACATAACCATACACACCTAGTCCAAGCCTTCTACCCACCTACAGTCAATACATCAGTGATGCAGTACATAATCATACAAACGTGATCCAAGCCTTGTATCCAACTACAGTCAATACATCAGTAATACAGTACATAAGCATACACACGTTATCCAAGCCTTGTACCAACCTACAGTCAATACATCAGTTATGCAGTACATTAGCATACAAACGTGGTCCAAGCCTTGTATCCACCTAGAGTCAATACATCAGTAATGCAGCACATAAGTATACACACGTAGTTCAAGCCTTGTACCCACCTACAGTCAATACATCAATAATGCAGCACATAAGCATACACACGTAGTTCAAGCCTTGTACCAACCTACAGTCAATACATCAATAATGCAGTACATAAGCATACACACGTAGTCCAAGCCTTGTACCCACCTACAGTCAATACATCAGTAATGCAGTATATAAGCATACAAACGTGGTCCAAGCCTTGTATCCACCTACAGTCAATACATCAGTAATGCAGTACATTAGCATACAAACGTGGTCCAAGCCTTGTATCCACCTACAGTCAATACACCAGTAATGCAGTACTTTAGCATACAAACGTGGTTAAAGCCTTGTACCCACATACAGTCAATACATCAGTAATGCAGCACATAAGCATACACACGTAGTCTTAACCTTGTACCAACCTAGAGTCAATACATCAGTAATACAGCACATAAGCATACAAACGTGGTTCAAGCCTTGTATCCACCTACTGTCAATACATCAGTAATGCAGTACATTAGCTTACACACGTAGTCCAAGCGTTGTACCAACCTACAGTCAATACATCAGTCATGCAGTACATAAGCATACAAACGTGATCAAGGCCTTGTATCTACCTACAGTCAATACATCAGTAATGCAGTACATAAGCATACAAACGTGGTCCAAGCCTTGTATCCACCTACAGTCAATACATCAGTAATGCAGTACATAAGCACACAAACGTGATCCAAGCCTTGTATCCACCTACAGTCAATACATCAGTAATGCAGTACATAAGCATACACACGTGATCCAAGCCTTGTACCCACCTACAGTCAATACATCAGTAATGCAGTACATAAGCATACACACGTAGTCCAAGCCATGTATCCTCCTAAAATCAATACATCAGTTATGCAGTACATAAGCATACAAACGTGATCCAAGCCTTGTATCCACCTACAGTCAATACATCAGTAATGCAGTACATAAGCATACAAACATGATCCTAGCCTTGTATCCACCTACAGTCAATACATCAGTTATGCAGTACATTAGCATACACACGTGGTCCAAGCCTTGTACCAACCTACAGTCAATACATCAGTAATGCAGTACATAAGCATACACACGTGGTCCAAGCCTTGTATCCACCTACAGTCAATACATCAGTTATGCAGTACATAAGCATACACACGTGGTCCAAGCTTTGTATCCACCTACAGTCAATACATCAGTTATGCAGTACATAAGCATACAAACGTGATCCTAGCATTATATCCACCTACAGTCAATACATCGGTAATGCAGTACATAAGCGTACAAACGTTATCCAAGCCTTGAATCTACCTACAGTCAATACATCAGTAATGCAGTACATAAGCATACAAACGTGGTCCAAGCCTTGTATCCACCTACAGTCAATACATCAGTAAATCAGTACATAAGCATACACACTTAGTCCAAGCCTTGTACCCATCTACAATCAATACATCAGTAATGCAGTACGTAAGCATACACACGTGATCCAAGCCTTGTACCCACCTACAGTCAATACATCAGTAATGCAGTACGTAAGCATACAAACGTGATCCAAGCCTTGTATCCACCTACAGTCAATACATCAGTTATGCAGTACATACGCATACAAACGTGGTCCAAGCCTTGTATCCATCTACAGTCAATACATCAGTAATGCAGTACGTTAGCATACACACGTGGTCCAAGCCTTGTATCCACTTACAGTCAATACATAAGTTATACAGTACATAAGCATACACACGTAGTCCATGCCTTGTATCCACCTACAGTCAATACATAAGTTATACAGTACATAAGCATACACACGTAGTCCATGCATTGTATCCACCTACAGTCAATACGTCAGTAATGCAGTACATAAGCATACAAACGTGATCCAAGCCTTGTATCCACCTACAGTCAATACATCAGTAATGCAGTACATTAGCATACACACGTGGTCCAAGCCTTGTACCATACTACAGTCAATACATCAGTAATGCAGTACTTAAGCATACACACGTGGTCCAAGTCTTGTATCCACCTACAGTCAATACATCGGTAATGCAGTACATAAGCATACACACGTGGTCCAAGCCTTGTACCAACCTACAGTCAATACATCAGTAATGCAGTACATAATCATACACACGTAGTCCAAGCCTTCTACCCACCTACAGTCAATACATCAGTGATGCAGTACATAATCATACAAACGTGATCCAAGCCTTGTATCCACCTACAGTCAATACATCAGTAATACAGTACATAAGCATACACACGTTATCCAAGCCTTGTACCAACCTACAGTCAATACATCAGTAATGCAGTACATAAGCATACAAACGTGATCCAAACCTTGTTTCCACCTATAGTCAATACATCAGTAATGCAGTACTTTAGCATACAAACGTGGTCCAGGCTTTGTACCCACCTACAGTCAATACATCAGTCATGCAGCACATAAGTATACACACGTAGTTCAAGCCTTGTACCTTCCTACAGTCAAAACATCAGTGATGCAGTACATTAGCATACACACGTAGTCCTAGCCTTGTACCCACCTACAGTCAATACATCAGTAATGCAGTACATAAGCATACAAACGTGGTCCAAGCCTTGTATCCACCTACAGTCCATACATCAGTAATGCAGTACATTAGCATACAAACGTGGTTAAAGCCTTGTACCCACCTACTGTCAATACATCAGTTATGCAGCACATAAGCATACACACGTAATCTTAACCTTGTACCAACCTACAGTCAATACATCAGTAATACAGCACATAAGCATACAAACGTGGTTCAAGCCTTGTATCCAACTACTGTCAATACATCAGTAATGCAGTACATTAGCATACACACCTAGTCCATGCCTTGTACCAACCTACAGTCAATACATCAGTCATGCAGTACATAAGCATACAAACGTGATCCAGGCCTTGTATCAACCTACAGTCAATACATCAGTAATGCAGTATATAAGCATACAAACGTGGTCCAAGCCTTGTATCCACCTACAGTCAATACATCAGTAATGCAGTACATAACCATACACACTTGATCCAAGCCTTGTATCCACCTACAGTCAATACATCAGTTATGCAGTACATAAGCATACACACTTGATCCAAGCCTTGTACCCACCTACAGTCAATACATCAGTAATGCAGTACATAAGCATACACACGTCGTCCAAGCCTTGTATCCTCCTACCATCAATACATCAGTAATGCAGTACATATGCATACACACGTAGTCCAGGCCTTGTACCCACATACAGTCAATACATCAGTAATGCAGTACATAAGCATACACACGTAGTCCAAGCCTTGTACCCACCTACAGTCAATACATCAGTAATGCAGTACATAAGCATACACACGTAGTCCAAGCCTTGTATCCAACTACAGTCAATACATCAGTAATGCAGTACATATGCATACACACGTAGTCCAAGCCTTGTACCCACCTACAGTCAATACATCAGTAATGCAGTACATAAGCATACACACTTAGTCCAAGCCTTGTACCCATCTACAATCAATACATCAGTAATGCTGTACGTAAGCATACACACGTGATCCAAGCCTTGTACCCACCTACAGTCAATACATCAGTAATGCAGTACGTAAGCATACAAACGTGATCCAAGCCTTGTGTCCACCTACAGTCAATACATCAGTAATGCAGTAAATAAGCATACAAACGTGGTCCAAGCTTTGTATCAATCTACAGTCAATACATCAGTAATGCAGTACATAAGCATACAAACGTGATCCAAGCCTTGTATCCACCTACAGTCAATACATCAGTAATGCAGTACATAAGCATACAAACGTGGTCCAAGCCTTTTATCAATCTACAGTCAATACATCAGTAATGCAGTACATAAGCATACAAACGTGATCCAAGCCTTGTATCCACCTACAGTCAATACATAAGTAATACAGTACATAAGCATACACACGTAGTCCATGCCTTGTATCCACCTACAGTCAACATATCAGTAGATATATTGCCAACTAACGTGTCCCACCAGTATATATATTGCCACCTAACGTCTCCCACCAGTAGATATATTGTCACCTAACGTCTCCCACCAGTAGATATATTGCCACCTAACGTCTCCCACCAGTATATATATTGCCACCTAACGTCTCCCACCAGTAGATATATTGCCATTTAACGTCTCCCACCACTTTTACATTTCCCATAGGACTCTATTGTTACATTTATGTCCACAGGGAATCTGCAGCATGTGTCTGGGCTCAAATTCTTCACTGATTCAAGATATGCAAAGATAAAGGAAAAAAACACACCTTGATTAGTTTTTGTTTTAATTTAACGGTTTTGTGATACCTTACACTTTCCAGAGTGATAATATGTCATCTATTCGCCCACAATGCGGTTCGAACCAACAATACCAAATTGACACAG
The DNA here is from genome assembly GCA_029582155.1 of Panopea generosa. Lineage (NCBI taxonomy): Eukaryota > Metazoa > Mollusca > Bivalvia > Adapedonta > Hiatellidae > Panopea > Panopea generosa. Next base: position 34,247,507 of record CM055901.1, on the reverse strand, counting down.
AATTGCCCAGAAATCTGGTATAAGCATCAAATTTTCAGTTGTGATTTCTAAAATACTGACCATTTAACACATAGTAGGAAAAAAAAGTCACTGAGCACAATTCTTTACAAAATTGCAGGTAATTCAAGCCCAGCATGGAGTGCGTAAGTAGTTACCTCCCTTTGTAAATGTTAAGAAATATTAAATTCGCATTAATCACATTTTTTTTTATTTTGATACATTTATTGTACACTAATCAAGTTTCATAATCGGTTATTTGGATTGATCGAAATTTTGGCAACATGAGGTTGTAAATTTCATATTGTAATCTTTTGTCTAAAAACCAATTCATTATGCCTATTTTCCGAAAATTTCATTTAAATTCGTAGAGAAATGAACATGTAACTGTTTAAAATGGACCACCCGCTAAATCAATGTTCAGCATTATATAATGTATGTACACAATTTGAAGCGATTCGACCTCACTGAAACAATGAATCTCTGCCAGTATCTTTGGACAATATTTTCTCATTTCTGGTTAACGTTCTGATACAAATGCATCAAAATACGTGGTTGTATAATCCGGTACATACTCAATAGGGTTATAGCCAATGAGGTCAAAGTGTATCGCCTTAATCGCTGCAAATGGCGGACAAACAAGATACTGATGCATTTGTGAATTTGACTTTGCGTGGGGGGTGCATGTTAGAATTTCGAACATTACATTCTTATTTCTGTCTGACTTTGTGAAAATATGCTCAATGATATTGTTCACTACATTGTAGAATACTATATGAAATTAACAAACTCGTGTTGACGAAATATCAATTAATCCAGTTGACCTATTACAAGAGTGGATGATCCCATATGTTAATCACATAACAACGGATATGTTACGGGTATTTCCAAAAACAAGAGTAGACAAGTTTCGTTTTCTCTCAGATATCGTTTGTACAAGCTCTACTGGTCATAATTGCTGATAAACAGTAGACTAAGTTGGCTATCTTTTGAATTGTACCAAGGTCAGTTAGTCCGTCCGTCTGTCCGTAACACATTGTGCCCCAGCTTACATTGACAAACTACTAAAGGGTTATCTTGAATGTCAAGTGTTATCATCATCCTCATCATCATCATCATCAGCAGCAGCAGCAGCAGCAGTCTTCATTTTTTTCCTCATAATAATCATTATTTGTATCATTCTTATCACAACGATACTACAAACATCACAAATGCCTTTGTCTTGAACGTCACTGTTATCCAAATACCTTCCGCAGTGTTATGACCAATATCATCTTCGTTATAATTATGATATTACCACAATATGAGAAACACAACGACAGCAACTACAACGACAATGAAAACAATGGAAGAAGAAGAACACCAACAACAGCTGAACGAATGTACAACCATCATAAATCTTGAACAAAGATAAACACCCGCTTGGTTCGCGGCAGACTCAGTAGATCACCAGCACTTGTGTTGTATACTCCTGTTCTTTATCCTCGCAATACACTGTACTAAGTACAATCATCTATGTATTGGTATTAAGTGAGAAAGGTAGTGCGGATATCAAAGTTGGCGGAAGATTCTCGCGTCGTTGTATGTATCATTATTTTTTTATACAACTTGCATTTTAATATCTTGCATTTGCATCTAAATTAAACAGGCGATACTAGGCCATACTGCTGCATTGCGTAATCGTTTAGAATTAGAAATCAAAGCGTACCCTCGAATAAAGTATCTTTGTTGAACAATTTATAGCTCAGGGGCCAATCATGTTTGCTTAACGGTTTAATATATAAATATCTTCACTTATAAAATATTTATGATTAACTTATGAATGAAACGCTTGCTGTCGTCTTTGAACCATTATGGTATACTGGTATATAGTTTAGTATGGTATACAAGTATATTGTTTGGTATGGTAACCTGGTATATAGTTTAATATGGTATACAAGTATATAGTTTAGTATGGTAACCTGGTGTATAGTTTAATACGGTATACTAATATATAGTTTAGTATGGTATACCGGTACATAGTTAAGTATGGTATACTGGTATATAGTTTAGTATGGTATACTGGTACAGTTTTTAGTATGGTATACTGGTATATAGTTTAGTATGTTATACAATTATATTGTTTAGTATGGTATACCGGTACATAGTTAAGTATGGTATACTAGTATATAGTTTAGTATGGTAACCTGGTATATAGTTTAATATGGTATGCTAGTATATAGTTTAGTATGGTAACCTGGTATATAGTTTAATATGGTACATAATATATAATATAGTATGTATACCGGTACATAGTTAAGTATGGTATACTGGTACAATTTTTAGTATGGTATACTGGTATATAGTTTAGTATGGTATACAAGTATATTGTTTAGTATGGTATATCAGTACATAGTTAAGTATGGTATATTAGTATATAGTTTAGTATGGTAACATGGTATATAGTTTAATATGGCATACTAGTATAGAGTTTAGTATGGTAAGCTGGTATGTAGTTTAATTTGGTATACTATTATATAGTTTAGTATGGTATACCGGTACAAAGTTAAGTATGGTATACTGGTATATAGTTTAGTATGGTATATTATTACAATTTTTAGTATAGTATACTGGTATATAGTTTATTATGGTATACAAGTATATTGTTTAGTATGGTATACCGGTACATAGTTAAGTATGGTATACTGGTATATAGTTTATTATGGTATACTGGTACAATGTTTAGTATGGTATTCTGGTATAAAGTTTAGTATGGTATACTAGTATATTGTTTAGTATGTTATACCGGTACAAAGTTTAGTATGGTATACTGGAACATAGTTAAGTATGGTATATTGGTATATAATTTAGTATGGTATACTAGTATATTGTTTAGTATAGTATACCGGTACATAGTTTAGTATGGTCATCTTGTATATTGTTTAGTATGGTATAATAGTATATAGTTTAGTATGGTATACCGGTACATAGTTTAATATAGTATTCTAGATTATATAGTTTAGTATGGTATATTGGTATATAGTTTAGAATGGCATACTGGTATATAGTTTAGTATGGTTTATTGGTATATAGTTTAGTATGGCACACTGGTATATAGTTTAGTATGGTATACTACTATATAGTTTAGTATGGTATAACGGTTTATTTGTGTTTAGAATGGTAAACTGCTATATAGTTTAGAACAGTATACTAGTTTATAGTTTAGTATAGAATACTTGTATATAGTGTAGTATGGTATACCGTTATATAGTTTAGAATGTTTTACTAGTACATATATTAGCATGGTATACAGGTACATACTTTAGTACAGTATACGGTATATAGTTTAGTATGGAGTTTAGTATGGTATACTGGTACATAGTTCAGTATGGTATACTGGTACATAGTTTAGTATGGTATACCAGTATATAGTTAAGTATGGTATACCGGTATATAGTTAAGTATTGTATACCGGTATAAAGTTTAGTATGGTATACTGATACATAGTTTAGTATGGAATACTGGTACATAGTTAAGTATGTTATACCGGTATATACTTAAGTATGGTATACTGGTACATAGTTTAGTATGGTATACCGGTATATAGTTAAGTATGGTATACCGGTATATAGTTTAGTATGGAGTTTAGTATGGTATACCGGTATATAGTTAAGTATGGTATACTGGTATATAGTTTAGTATGGTATACTGGTATATAGTATAGTATAGTATACAGGTACATAGTTTAGTATGGTATACCGGTATATAGTTTAATATTGTTTACAGGTATATAGTTTAGTATGGTATACTGGTATATAGTTTAGTATGGTATACTGGTTTATAGTTTAGTATGATATACCGGTACATAGTTTAGTATGGTATACCGGTATATAGTTTAATATGGTTTACAGGTATATAGTTTAGTATGTTATATCGGTACATAGTTTAGTATAGTATACTTGTATATAGTTAAGTATGGTATACTAGAATATTGTTTAGTATGGTATACTGATGGTATACTGGTATATAATTTAGTATGGTATAATAGTATTTAGTTAAATATGTTATAGTGGTATATAGTTTAGTATGGTATAGTAGTATATAGTTTAGTATGGTATACTAGTAGGGAACATTCATAAGTGTCAAATAAACCTTACGGACAATAGCAAGTACCTAATAATTCATGACACGCAGAGCTCGACTAACTATAATAAAGTTGTAATTGAAAGTAACCATATTTTTGTACCATTGGCGTCAGCTTTACTTATTTACGTTCTGTGTTTTTAAGATACTAATATATTATATAGGCGTAGGTGTCATTCTCCCCTTTACATTAGTCATAGATAACTATCATAATGTCAAAGTACAATACAAAATGATAGTAGAAAGCGAAACTAGATACACACTCTACGTTCCTTTCTGATAACAGTTTATCTTTCATCTACAATATTGATCATATTCGTTATTCATATTTTCCAATATTAAGCAATAATTATTAAAAATGCACCACCTGTTAAATTAATTTGAACAATTATACCAGTATTGTGCATGTGCACCATTTTCAGCGATTCGGCCTCATTGAAACAATGCATCTCTTCGTATATCTTAGAACAATGTTATCCCATTCCTAGTTAACCTTCTTATACAAATAGAACAACATATGCGGTTGTGAAAGTTTTGTTTTGTTTTTTTGTTGTTTTTTTTTTTTTGTTTTTTTTTCATTTTTAAACAAATCCTATACATACTCAAATGCGTTAAGGTTAAAAAGGTCAAGATGTATCGCAATGATCGCTGCAAATGGCGGACATACAATATAGCGGAGACAATTTTGCGGATGGTTCATTTCAAAAGGTTGTTACATGCTTATTTCTAACAATATTAGTGACTCTATTACAGTAACGAACTAGCAGATCATGGGCGAAAAGAAACTGTACCGAGGCCTACATACTCGGAATACCTTTTGGATTAGTTGGGGCCCATAACTTTTATCTGAAGCGAACATTCTTCGGTATATTGTATGCCTGTACCTTGGTTTGTTTGGAATCGGGTACATAGTTGATCTGATCCGGATGAAATGGCTGGTTGTGCACGCAAATCGATATGGAACCCAAGAAAAAGATGGTATCCGACGGTTATATTATTTGTATTGTGGCTGGCTGGTTTGGTAAGCTGTTTCACTGTTTTATAGTTATATAAAGGCCCGTAGCACCTTTTATGTTTATAATTCTAACGGGGTACGGTTCAAATAACGCTTGCAATAAATTTCAAACATATTGTTTGGCCTACCATACGAGTAGAATCTAGCTATATTAATGTGAAGAGGTTCATTAATAAAGTTCAACACAGGGATCATGGATAGTGTGATTAAATGGTGTGACCTTGAATGATGTACTGACAACAGTATCGGTTTGTGATGCATGGACACTGGAAGTTATGCCGCAACTCGGGATCGAACCGATGCAGTAAAGAGTAAAATTCAGTATTGTTAAATTATACACATGACCATAACATTAAATCCACAGTATTTTCCAAAGTAAACAAGCATATCGAGGGAACGGGGGTTAGGCCGTCCATGAGGGGATGTGTCCTACTCTTGCAAAATGTATAAATGGCTTTGTCCACCTAGCCAAGTATTATCCAGGTATACAAACATGACTGTGAGGTTTCTGACATTCCATAGTAGTAGTATTTTTGTTCAGACAGACAGACAGACAGACGGACGGACGGACGGACGGACGGACGGACGGACGGACGGACGGACAGACAGGCAGGCAGGCAGGCAGGCAGGCAGGCAGGCAGGCAGGCAGGCAGGCAGACAGACAGAGACAGATTTTATTTGAGCTCCTCTGTACTTTATAATACATTATACTTATTTAACGTTGATATTGGATCCTAACCCACTACATATAAGTTACCTGCAAAATTGCGAGGTTTTTGTATAGGGCTCTCGAAAAACAAAATAGTTAAATATAATTGCGAGGTCATACTTTAGCTTGTATAATGATATGTAAAAAAACAAAAAACTCATGAACACAATCATACATGTACATGCATATGTTGGTCATTCTTGTGTTTGTTCTTATTGTATAGTTGTATGATAGGCCGGAGACCTAAATATACGTGAATTAACCTCACTCACTCACTCACTCACTCACTCACTCACTCACTCACTCACTCACTCACTCACTCACTCACTCACTCACTCACTCACTCACTCACTCACTCACTCACTCACTCACTCACTCACGCACGCACGCACGCACGCACGCACGCACTCACTCACTCACTCACTCACTCACTCACTCACTCACTCACGCACGCACGCACGCACGCACGCACGCACGCACGCACGCACGCACGCACGCACTCACTCACTCACTCACTCACTCACTCACTCACTCACTCACTCACTCACTCACTCACTCACTCACTCACTCACTCACTCACTCACTCACTCACTCACTCACTCACTCACGCACTCACTCACTCACTCACTCACTCACTCACTCACTCACGCACGCACGCACGCACGCACGCACGCACGCACTCACTCACTCACTCACTCACTCACTCACTCACCCACTCACTCACTCACTCACTCACTCACTCACTCACTCACTCTAAAGCAATCATTTTTACATCTATGAACGTAACCTTTGATATATGGATCATGGATAACAGCAAATTGTCTCTGTAACTTACATGCAGTACATATTTTGTACATTCCATGCCAATGATTAAGGCATATTATCTCTGCATTGCAGGTCATTGATAACAGCACACTGTCTCTGTTTGTGCATTGCTTGTCTTTGATAAAGGCATATTGTCTCTGTTTGTGCATTGCAGGTCGTTGATTAAAGCATAGTGTCGCTGTTTGTGCATTGCAGCTCGTTGATTAAAGCATAGTGTCACTATTTGTGCATTGCGGGTCATTGGTAACAGCACATTGTCTCTGTTTGTGAATTGCAGGTCATTGATTCCAGCACATTGTCTCTGTTTGTGCATTGCAGGTCATTGATGACAACACATTGTCTCTGTTTGTGCATTGCAGGTCATTATTAACAGCATATTGTCTCTGTTTGTGCATTGCAGATCATTGATAACAACACACATTGTCTCTGTTTGTGCATTGCAGGTCATAGATTACAGCACATTGTCTCTGTTTGTGCATTGCTGGTGATAGATTACAGCACATTGTCTCTGTTTGGGCATTGCAGGTCATTGATAACAACACACATTGTCTCTGTTTCATTAGATTACAGGCACTTGTCTCTGTTTGTGGCATTGCTAGGTCATAGATTACAGCACATTGTCTCTGTTTGTGCATTGCTAGTCATAGATTACAGCACATTGTCTCTGTTTGTGAAATGCAGGTCATTGATTACAGCACATTGTTTCTGTTTGTGCTTTGCAGGTCATTATTAACAGCACATTGTCTCTGTTTGTGCATTGCAGGTCATTGATAACAGCACATTGTCTCTGTTTGTGCATTGCAGGTCATTGATAACAGCACATTGTTTCTGTTTGTGCATTGCAGGTCATTGCTAACAGCACATTGTTTCTGTTTGTGCATTGCAGGTCATAGATAACAGCACATTGTCTCTGTTTGTGCATTGCAGGTCATAGATTACAGCACATTGTCTCTGTTTGTGCATTGCAGGTCATAGATTACATCACATTGTCTCTGTTTGTGCATTGCAGGTCATAGATTACAGCACATTGTCTCTGTTTGTGCATTGCAGGTCATTGATTACAGCACATTGTCTCTGTTTGTGCATTGCAGGTCATTGATAACAGCACATTGTCTCTGTTTGTGCATTGCAGGTCATAGATTACAGCACATTGTCTCTGTTTGTGCATTGCAGGTCATTGATTACAGCACATTGTCTCTGTTTGTGCATTGCAGGTCATTGATAACAACACATTGTCTCTGTTTGTGCATTGCAGGTCATTGATAACAACACATTGTCTCTGTTTGTGCATTGCAGGTCATTGATAACAACACATTGTCTCTGTTTGTGCATTGCAGGTCATTGATAACAACACACATTGTCTCTGTTTGTGCATTGCAGGTCATTGATAACAGCACATTGTTTCTGTTTAGTGCATTGCAGGTCATTGATTACAGCACATTGTTTCTGTTTGTGCATTGCAGGTCATTGATACCAACACACATTGTCTCTGTTTGTGCATTGCAGGTCATAGATACAGCACATTGTCTCTGTTTGTGCATTGCAGGTCATTGATTACAGCACATTGTTTCTGTTTGTGCAATGCAGGTCATTGATTACAGCACATTGTTTCTGCTTTGTGCATTGCAGGTCATTGATAACAGCACATTGTTTCTGCTTGTGCATTGCAGGTCATTGATAACAGCACATTGTTTCTGTTTGTGCATTGCAGGTCATTGATTACAGCACATTGTCTCTGTTTGTGCATTGCAGGTCATTGATAACAGCACATTGTGTCTGTTTGTGCATTGCAGGTCATTGATTACAGCGCAATGTCTCTGTTTGTGCATTGCTGGTCATAGATTACAGCACATTATCTCTGTTTGTGCATTGCAGGTCATAGATTACAGCACATCGTCTCTGTTTGTGCATTGCAGGTCATTGATAACAACACACATTGTCTCTGTTTGTGCATTGCAGGTCATTGATAACAGCACATTGTTTCTGTTTGTGCATTGCAGGTCATTGATAAAAGCGCTTTGTCTCTTTTTGTGCATTGCAGGTCATTGAAAACAGCATAGTGTATTTTGTGCATCGCAGGTAGTTGATAAAGACATATTATCTATGTTTGTGCATTGCAGACCATTAATAACAGCATACTGTCACTTTTTGTGCATTGCAAGTCATTGATAAAGGCATAGTATTGCTTTTGGTGCATGCCTCCGCATGTACAGATTGTCTAGACTGTATCACGTCGTGTCTATGCGATGTCATTCTATGTCTTGCGTCGTGTTGTAAAATGCATGTGGTCGTGATATACAGTTATTTCTTCATTTATTTCAGGTGGACACCATTATTACCTTGGTAACAAGAAACTGGGTCTATTTTACACGTTTACACTTGCTGTGTTCGGGGTCGGCTGGATTGTCGATCTTATTCGGATGAAATATCTCGTGCAAGATTATAATAACAAACAGGAAGAAAAATCACTCGGTACTGCCTACATATTGGGATTATCGCCCTTGGGGATTTTTGGTTCCTATCATTACTATTTAGGGAACGTTAGACTGGGATTGATATATACATTTACGTTGGGAATATTTGGTATCGGTTGGATAGTGGACTTGTTTCGTATGCCAAAACTAGTACGAAATGCTGGACATGACAGAAAATCGGTACGAACTGCATTTATTATGTCAATCCCGCCGTTTGGATTATTTGGCGCGTATCATTATTATTTAGAAAATTATGCATTAGGATTGACTTACACCTTAACGTTAGGAGTTTTTGGAATAGGATGGGTGGTGGATCTCTTCAGAATGAAGCGACTCGTGAAGGCGGCGAATGATCCTACCAGTGCTCATGGTATGACCAAGATAACGGCTTATGTGCTGTGTGTATCCCCTCTAGGTTTATTTGGCGCGCATCATTTCTACCTGAAACGATATTTAAATGGAGGATTTTACACCGCTACGCTTGGATTATTTGGCTTCGGTTGGGTGTTCGATATATTACGTCTTCCGGTTTTGTATGAACGCTACACTAAAGAAGATAAACATAAATATGCGGATGAAGCTTACGTTTTCTGGCTGCCATTCGGTTTATTTGGACTACATTATTTCTATTTGGAAAATAAACTTTGGGGTTTCTTATACGCATGTACATTAGGTTGTGTCGGAATAGGTTGGCTTGTTGACGGGTTTAGGATGATGTCCCTTATAAAAGAATATAATGAGAGAATTGCCGATCAGGACGTTGCACAGTTTAGAATATGTAGACCCTACTGTAAAGCGTGTTCCACCTTCTACCAGTCAGAAGATGCTTACGAAGACGATGCAATACGCAATCATGAATATGTCGGTGTATCAGTTTCTGATGAGCATACCAGTGTAATGCCTCTGATCAGTATAGTGATACTGATTAAGGTTAAGGTGCTATAACTTTTTACTACATTAGTGAAGATAGTTTGAACTATCAAGATAAAGAAAATTATACAATCGACGATAACCTTCGTTTGTGATGTCACATCATAAACTTTGCTATATGTATTAAATTAATAAATCCTAGGCAAAGTTTATATAAATCAGAACATCGCTCGGCCATTTCCGCCTACGTACGAAATAATGTTTTTTGGTATGTAGGCGGAAATGGCCGAGCAACGTTCCGATTGAGCACTTTAGTTAATATTCTGATATTAGCATCCTCATAACAAGTTGGTTTCAGGACAATACGTTAACTGACACACTGAAAAGGCAATTGTATCAATACATTCTTAAACAATAGTTTGTTAACATTGACTGTGCCAACTCGCTCATAACATGTATATAAAACATACCAGTCCTGTAAGGCTTCCCGCTTATACCTCAGTTAAACAACCACTTAAGACATAATATACACTTGATTTATCCATGATGCAATATTTCTTACAGATATAAATATATTGAGCAGGATAACGTTGATTGAATTGCCACTTTAATGTTTTAATTTCTAATGGCATCTACAAGGATTGAGTCAACCAGATAGTGTTGTTAAATGTTTCTACTCTTTTATTGATAAACACCTAATGTGATATGATTGGGGCCAATAAATGAGATCATGTCAGTTGCTCAGGTACTCAGCAAATTAGTCACTAACATACGTGATCCAAACCCTTCACACACCTACATTCAGTATACCAGTCATTCAGTACATAAGTCACATACGTGATCAAAACCTGTCACCCACCAACATTCAGTATACCAGTCATTCAGTACATAAGTCACATACGTGATCCAAACCCATCACCCACCTACAGTAAGTATACCGGTCATCCAGTACATAAGTCACATACGTGATCCAAACCCATCACCCACCTACAGTCAGTATACCGGTCATCCAGTACATAAGTCACATACGTGATCCATATCCTTCACCCACCTACAGTAAGTATACAGGATATCCAGTACATAAGTCACAAACGTGATCCAAACCCTTCACCCACCCACAGTAAGTATACCGGATATCCAGTACATACGTCACATACGTGATCCAAACCTTTCACCGTCCTACAGTAAGTATACCGAATATCCAGTACATACGTCACATACGTGATCCAAACCCTTCACCCACGTACAGTAAGTATACCGGCTATCCAGTACATACGTCACATACGTGATCCAAACCTTTCACCGTCCTACAGTAAGTATACCGAATATCCAGTACATAAGTTACATACCTGATCCAAACGCTTCACCCACCTACAGTAAGTATACCGGACATCCAGTACATAAGTCACATACGTGATCCAAACCCATCACCCACCTACAGTCAGTATACCGGTCATCCAGTACATAAGTCACATACGTGATCCAAACCCATCACCCACCTACAGTCAGTATACCGGTCATCCAGTACATACGTCACATACGTGATCCAAACCCATCACCCACCTACAGTAAGTATACCGGATATCCAGTACATACGTCACATACGTGATCCAAACCTTTCACCGTCCTACAGTAAGTATACCGAATATCTAGTACATAAGTTACATACGTGATCCAAACCCATCACCCACCTACAGTCAGTATACCGGTCATCCAGTACATAAGTCACATACGTGATCCAAACCCATCACCCACCTACAGTCAGTATACCGGTCATCCAGTACATAAGTCACATACGTGATCCAAACCCATCACCCACCTACAGTCAACATACCGGTCATCCAGTACATAAGTCACATACGTGATCCAAACCCATCACCCACCTACAGTCAGTATACCGGTCATCCAGTACATAAGCATATAAACGTACTTTAATTCTGGCACCCACCTACGGTCAGCACATCTGTAATGCAGTTCATAAACGCATGAACGAGATCCAAGCCTGGCATCCCCTACAGTCAATACATCTGTAATGCAGTTCATTAACGCATGAACGAGATCCAAGCCTTGCATCCCCTACAGTCAACACATCTGTAATGCAGTTCATAAACGCATGGACGAGATCTAAGTCTGGCATCCCCTACAGTCAATACATCTGTAATGCAGTTCATAAACGCATGAACGAGATCCAAGCCTGGCATCCCCTACAGTCAATACATCTGTAATGCAGTTCATAAACGCATGGACGAGATCTAAGTCTGACATCCCCTACAGTCAACACATCTGTAATGCAGTTCATAAACGCATGAACGTGGTCCAAGCCTGGCATCCCCTACAGTCAATACATCTGTAATGCAGTTTATAAACGCATGAACGAGATCAAAGCCTGGCATCCCCTACAGTCAATACATATGTTATGCAGTTCATGAACGCATGAACGAGATCCAAGCTTGGCATCCCCTACAGTCAATACATCTGTAATGCAGTTCATGAACGCATGAACGAGATCCAAATCTGGTATCCCCTTCAGTCAACACATCTGTAATGCAGTTCATAAACGCATGAACGAGATCCAAGCCTGGCATCCCCTACAGTCAATACATCTGTAATGCAGTTCATAAACGCATAAACGAGATCCAAGCCTGGCATCCCCTACAGTCAACACATCTGTAATGCAGTTCATAAACGCATGAACGTGGTCCAAGCCTGGCATCCCCTACAGTCAATACATCTGTAATGCAGTTCATAAACGCATGAACGAGATCCAAGCCTGGCATCCCCTACAGTCAATACATCTGTAATGCAGTTCATTAACGCATGAACGAGATCCAAGCTTTGCATCCCCTACAGTCAACACATCTGTAATGCAGTTCATAAACGCATGAACGAGATCCAAGCCTGGCATCCCCTACAGTCAATACATCTGTAATGCAGTTCATAAACGCATGAACGAGATCCAAGCCTGGCATCCCCTACAGTCAACACATCTGTAATGCAGTTCATAAACGCATGAACGTGGTCCAAGCCTGGCATCCCCTACAGTCAACACATCTGTAATGCAGTTCATAAACGCAAGAACGAGATCCAAGCCTGGCATCCCCTACAGTCAATACATCTGTAATGCAGTTCATAAACGCATGAACGAGATCCAAGTCTGGCATCCCCTACAGTCAACACATCAGTTATTCAGTACATAAGCATATGAACGTGCTCAAAGTCTGGTACCACACTTCAGTCAAGTTTTACACATTTATCGGAGATTATGTAAATATTAGCAATCCCTGCGCTGCCACCAGTCTTACAAATTTACTGGAAATGATAAAATCCAACCGCTTTACCAATATCACAAGTTAAAGGGGAAAATTATTAACATCAAGAAAGCTTACTGTTTGTGATATATAATGTTTATTATTATACTCATGTCTACTTCAACTTAAATTAAATATATACAACTTAATGAGAAAGTTTTTCACACCAACCTAAAAATCACTAGTAAAAAGTCAACCTAAAAACCAACTAATCAAAGACCCCGATTAATAATCATTGGGCCTGTTATACTCTGAGCTGGGAGCATTGTCACCTCGTGTGAGCTGAACATGCTCCTGTCACCACAAGTAAGCTCCGAATATGTGAACATGCTCCAGTATACCTGAACTGGAGTATTTCACCTCATGTGACCCCCTACATGCACCTGTCACACTAACAAGCTCTGAGCTTGTGGACATGCTTCAGTGTATGTCTCTGTACAAAGGAGCCTCGCAGCATTATGTAATACTCCTAATACATACTCTATCTCCAGCCAAACTGACCCTTAAGTTCACAGTAATTTATGACTCTGTCCTTATTTTGGACTACAGACCTGGAGTTCAGTAATTCTGGAACACAGTATATAATTAATACAGTACATAAACGCATGAACGTGAACCAACCTACATTCAATACATCAGTAATGCAGTACATAAGCGTACAAGACAACGATTGACGCAAGGCATCAATGGCGCCGCAAGTTTGATTTAAAGAAACAACAATGAGTTTGGTTTGTACGTTGATTTCATGAATTTGTACCAACAGAGAATGACCAGTTATTGTAAAATGTTTTTAAGATACAAAACAATCATTTTGAACATGTAAGGCTAGCTTGTTCTAGGCAAAATAGATGAGATGTAAGAAAGTCAAAAAATATAAAATCGAAAGATAAACGAGTTCTGTCGTTTTACCAGAGTAAACACATAGGAAAAATCACCACTTCAAGAATTGTGTGATGTTCGATAACTTTTCTCAAACACTAATGACAAATTTAACACACATTACAAGGCATTGCCAAGCCAAATTTATTCAAAAAAAAATATCGACCGGAGAACTTTAACCTGATTTGGATATAAAACCGCTCGCATAATTGACAAAAGCTGCTTGTTTTCTTCCGTATGCTATTTTTATAATCATGCACATGGTTTTGATCACTTGTATAATTGATGATATTTAGATCTTTGGATGTGAGTACATTACAGACTAAACCAACATCGAAAATTTTGTTTTTCTGTGCTGTTAGCACGGTAATAATGGGGTGATCCTAAAATGATAAAATCAGGTCATTGTCCAGTAATATAAAACTTTATTATACAATTTAATACAACGAGTCACAGATGTTAAGTGTTATTAAATGAATAACATATAGAATAGAATATAACACAATTACAATTAAACTAATTATCAATGTGTTTCTCAACAATATCCAATGTTTTATAAACAAAACCAATCTCACATACAATATATGAATATTCTTCACAGTCTGTCGACTTTTTTTCTAAACACGCACGCAAATTAAACTGAAATTTAACACAAAAAGCTGAATCAACTTAATTGATAACAATCTAAACTATTCGCGTCTTACCATAGAATCCATTTCTCAATTATAAAACAAGTAATATTACAAAAACTTGTAAACAATTTATAAATTTCCAATTCTAAATTTTGTTTTGTGCAACTTTAATTTACGAGAGTACATAATTTAACTTATCGAACCGAAAGAGACAAATACCAAAAAGACCGGAAAGATATTTTGTACCTCCGAAGATAGTACATCATAAACATCTATAAATAGGAAAATTTTGTTTCGTTAAGATACTGTATGCAAGTGTTAAGGAGAAAAATATTAACAATTATGTTCATATGAACCTGAAAAGTACTTAATTAAATAAACCATCTTGGACCATATGTATATCAACAGATCAACAAACGTGAAACAAATCCATTCATGAATATACAATTCTAATAACTTTAAATCGAATCTCACATATACCAAAGATATATTTTAAACTTTCACATTGTATATTTATTATGGTAGAACATAAGATTTATTTTAAAACAAAATAACATATATATACAAATAAACTTCAAGAAAAGATCACTTACCTAAAAAGATAAAAGAGGTCCTTTTCCAGTCCAATAAAACTTTATTTTACAACTTAATACAACGAGTCACAGATGTTAAATGACTGGACCTGGAATAAGGTACCTTTTATAAGACTATCCGCTAATAAGCTTAGAATTGAAACTGGTCGTTATGAACAGAACAGAATTAACCACAACCGAAGATATTGCACTTTATGTAATACACGTGATTTGGAAGACGAGTATCATTTCATCCTTATATGTCCGTTGTACAACAATAATCGCAAATTGCATATAAAACCTTATTATTACTATAGGCCCAGCGTGTATAAAATTATTGAATTGATGAAATATAAGCAAATTACAGAACTACTAAAGATGCTACTTTATGTTACAAATATTTAATAATATTTACGAATTGTTTCATAAAATGTTTCACGTGATAAATAAATAAATATATTGAATGTATGTATAATATATGTTTGTAATGAGAAACATTATATGTTTAAGTTACAAATAAAGATATCTTGAATCTTGAAAAATCTTTATAATGAAAAGTGTCCTGTCAGTGTAAGCCAATGAAATGTTGTATATTAATTAGGGATGATTTATTGACCAATCATTTCATAGCGTGTTAGCTGCGAAAAAGGGGCATTTACATAAAAATAATGCGGTTAGGCTTAAATTAATCCCAGGAAACCCCAATTATGTACATCTGTAGCATGTTGTTACATCAATTGACGTGTATCGACTTCCTTTGATTAAACTGAGTATTTATATCCGGCTAAGCTCTTCCAGTCAAAACACTTACGGATAATTGCTTTAAGTCAAGACAATATCGCTAAAATGGAACCCTTGTTTAAATGATTAAGTAACCCGCATTGTATGTTCGACAAGCTGCGAAAATATTCAAAAAATGCAAATATCGAACTACAAAAGTAATCTTAAAATTACGAGTATACTAAAATATTTAAATTTTTGACAATTTGTAATTTTTCATAATACTCAAATCAAAGTTTGCCGTATGACATAATTTTCAATTATATTCAAAAATATAATAAACACATTTAAATGAAATTTGTCGTCTTTTTCCGTAATTCAAACCAAATATTATCAACAAATTTTACTGAAATTTGCAGCATAAACAGTTTCATTAGTCATCATATTCA
This sequence comes from Panopea generosa, assembly GCA_029582155.1. NCBI lineage: Eukaryota > Metazoa > Mollusca > Bivalvia > Adapedonta > Hiatellidae > Panopea > Panopea generosa. The sequence goes on along the minus strand of CM055901.1, from coordinate 34,230,935 downwards.
TTGTTGCATGTGAACTTTCACTTGTTTACATTCTTCTACTTGGGGACAGAAGTCTAATCGATAGAGTGTTGGCCGCTAACGCCAGAGGTTGCAGGTTCGATCCCAAGCTCGACCCGATACCTCTCATAAAGCAGCACTCAGTACCGGTTCTGAGTTTTCATCGCAATCGAGCTAAAATAAATCAGTATAAACTAACGTTCGCTTACATTGGATGGCGAATCTGCTATATCGACATTACCGAGTTGAAAAAGGCAAGCAACGCAATTAACGACATGGTTGTACATTGCAAACCATTATAAGGCCCAATAAAATACTTACGTTGTTTCTTTTTTTCTTCAATACAACTACAATAAAAAAATATGTAGGTATAATTTACGTATTATGTTCTAACCTGTAAAAATGGCGAATTAATACAATTTTCAAGCCTTTATTTCAATTTTTAATTTCTTGTTTATTCAATGTTTGATCCCTTTATTTGTCTAAGGGACTTGTCATTACATAAAAAGTATTCTATCTTCAAAATAAACAGTTAAAACAATTATGGTTTCCTACATACAACTGATAACACAAAATGTACAGTTAATTTTCCACCATATTTATAATACATGAACTACATTTTGTATATCCTAGTTAAAGAATTCGTACAAATGCCTCCCCAAATGCTATGCTCAAATTCTAGAAGCATTCATACTAGAACCCGACTCAATGCGGCGCCTTATACACGTGAATAAACATACAGCCAGTACATATTCAATTCACCAACAGTCAATATATCAGTTATACAGTACATTAGAGTATGGACGTGATCAAAGACTGGCACACACCTACAGTCAATAATCAGTTCTACGGTATATAAGCATATGAACTTGTTCCATTCCATGTGGCCCCACAACCCCCCACCCCCGACACCCCACCCCACCCCATTCCCAACCCCTACAGTCAATACATTAGTGATGCAGTTCATAAGCGTATGAATGTGATACAATTCTGGCACCGAACCCCTTACAGTCAATGCATATGAACGTGATTAAAGGCTGGTACCCACCTACAGTCAATATATCAGTAATACAGAACATAAGCGTATAACGTGATCAAACACTGGTACCCACCTAAAGCCAGTACAAAGTTTAATGCGGTACATAAGCGTATGCTCGTGATCTAATCCTGGTACTGATATACAGTCAATACGTCAGTAAAACGGAACATAAGCATAACATTATAAACGTGATGAAATTCTGGCACCTACCTACAGTTTATACATCAGTAATACAAAGAACCAATCAAAAAGGTAGCAGAGAATAACCATCATGCTATACACCTTAACTATGTTACAAATCCTGCTTTTTTGGAGCCTCATTTTTAGAATATAATAAATATTATACTTTTTAGAGGTTTACAACCATCTAAATCATTTGTATGTGGCATAACTAGATATCTCGTATTTTTATTCATTTACTTTTAAGTCAAATATTCAATTTAAAAGATTTATCAAAAGGTCAGAGGTTATGAAACTTGTTTTCATGCTCAACTCAAATTCGTACTCAAAATCCAACTTCCAGAATGAAACATAAATAAAAGCCCAAACACTTGATTCGGTCTCAAATTTAAAGATAATAATCATGATTTGAAGTAGAACGTTTCATATACAAAAATGTACAGATATATTTTAATAATGAGTCCATTCATTTTTTGGTTGAGCATGAAATATTGTGTCGAACGTGGAACCTCGAACCAAGACGTACAACGAGCAAAGTCTCTGAGCAAAACATACTTTTTTCATTGGATTTTATCTGGTATTGTCATTCACTCCTAAATGCTACAAGTAACTCGTTTTAAAACAATTTTACCAAGGGACTTAATCGTTGCAAAATTGACTTTCGTTGTATATTTCATATTAATGACTATTAGTCAAGTAAACGTTAAACATTCAAATATTCTCCTGTCTTAAATTAACATTACACTATAATTTACTACAGTGAAACCTGTGTAAGCAGTCAGCTCTATTAAGCAGTCACTTGTTTTAAGTAGCCGCATTAGCTATTTCCAATGTGTATGCTTTCAGAACAGTTTCACCTGTATTAAATAACAACCTTAAAGGTCATGTTTGCTCAGTCCTTTGACTAGCTACTTCAGACAGTTTTGACTGTATATGCTCACCATGTTTATTTCTTGGACATTTTCTTGTCTGATGGTTCCATGTTAACAAACATTTTAATACATTTTGAAGTGTCTTGTGAATTTGTGAGTTTTACAAATTTGTTTTTACTTTGAAAACATTTTCTATCATAACTATTCTAATAAAAGTTGTTTTAGTTTGATT